>JBAMAX010001950.1:0-62738 GCA_037043745.1 Chymomyza amoena
CTGCTTTAAATGGTTCCCAAACATAAAGTATATGACGCATTTATAAGTTATCGGGTTCAAAGATAGCACCTGATAGCAGTTCTGGGATATCAAAAAGACACTAACTCTCTAATCTGCCCTCGTACTGCTATGCCAGCTGCGCCACTACGAAGCGAAATCTTTCTACTCAAATTTACATTCTCCACAATAATAAATAGATAGTATTTCACAAATAGATAGATAGTTAGATAGTATTTCACTACCCACTTGTAACTGCACCACACACCATCGCATATTTGTCATTGACTTACCACCAAAACAAAAAGAACTTTCAGCTTATCAGCCAATGTCATTATCAGCTTACGTCTATGACTAACCTAACCACAACAGGTTGTCATTGCGCCTTATCAGCACTGGAATGATTTGGAAGCCAGTTAAGCTACGGTTTGATTGATGATTACCTCCACTGGAAGTCGCATTGATTTTGGGCTTTGTGGTGGCTTCTACTGCCGCACTCAGCTGATTTCTGCGCAGTATTTGTGCGTCTAGCCTCAGGCATAGACGTTTAAACCAGTTATAAACAGAAAAGGCTTCTTTGAATTGATTTCTCAATTCAGCCTTGCAATGAGAGTGTACTATGAAAATTCCTATGGCTATCGTCATCGCCATTGCCATGGTCGTCCAGGTATCGAGGTTGATATTGTACCCGGCTGGGGTGGTGGATATTATCCGCCGCCGGTTGTTAGGCCCGAGGTCGTAGTCGTGACACCAGGCGCCAATTATGCAGCTGGAACACAGGTTGTCCCAGCAGAGACATACGGTGGAGGAGCACCTGGCTATTATCCACCACAACAACAGCAGTATCCACAACAGTATCCACAACAATACGCACCACAGTATAATAATCCGCCCTATCCACGTTGGTAGTTACCATCGATATCTCTCAAAATATCCAAACAACGAGTTTCTATCTAATCGAACGAAGAGCAAACAATAATATTACGAACGAATATGTCAAGTTTTATCACAATGTTTTAAATGTTTTGTAAATAAATTTATTTATGTAAAGAAATTGCAAGCTTAAAAAGTTTGTTTTTATTTTTAACAAAATTTGATAATTTTATAAGTGTTGGTGACGTCAGCATTATCTGTTTGTGCAATAAAATACAGTCATGCTGATTCGATATGTTGTTTTTGAAGATAAGCAAATTAGGTAGATAGTGGTGCAATGTTTTACATGATTTGGCACTTTATATGGAGTACATTCTACTATTAACTTCGCATATCCTGAAAAAATATGTTTAACCTTTGCAACTTCAAAAATCATTGATGGACAGCTAACAAAATTTTAGCTAAAAGTTTCGGGATAATTTTTAAACTTTAATCTTTTACTCATCTTACAAATCACACGACAAATGAAAAATGAGATTCTACTCTTTGAACAACATTCTACATACAGTTTCTTCATCTTTATAAAGAATGGGTTTGTCCTAGGGTGTTTGTTCTTAACATGTCATAAAATGAATTTCTTTAGCTTTTATCACTAGTTTTTCTGCTTATTTCTAGAAAATTGAGCTGATTTTTCTTTTATTAGCCAAAAATGCTATCAACTGAGCTTCGTGCTTTTTCTTTATACAACAATTTTTAAATTTCGCAGGTTTAATGTTGTCTAGGACTAGTGCGAATCTAGAATTTTGGTTTAAGAGCGATTTCTTTACTTCGAAGTGCATCCGAGCTCGCAAGAGACTATTAATCCAGATTTTCAACTTTTGGGGGTTCCGGACCCGAAAACCAACTCCGTGGATTCGCCACTGATCTAAGGCATTATTTCATAGTTAAAATATATCATAAAGTTCGGTTCCTGCTTCAAGTTTGGTATTTTGTTTATTCACCGACGATTTTTGCTTTTATTGAAAATAGAGGATAGCTGAAATACTCTTCTCTACGCTTTTTTGACTAAGTCAATTTTGACATCTAAATTATTTCAGATATCTTCCAAACCAAAGTAAGTAGCGCTTAGGGTTTCCAAGATGTACGCTTACAAACAAAGGAAGAGCCTCCAACATCTCCTTATCTAGGTTACCCCTTACCCAGGTGTAGTATAAAGATTTGTTTTTAAGGGGGTTCTACACTTCGAAGTGTAAAAATATCATAGTTCGCAAAAGACTGTCAATCCATTTTCCACCTATTGGGGGAAGGGAGTCTGGACCCAATTTACTCTTCCCTCCGCCCATGGATCGACTTACTACTGATGTCGCTCTTTTCTCCTAATAGATCATTGGGACCTAGGTATACTAGATATTTACTTTTTTGAGTAAATCCAATAGTTTATGTGCAACCATTGTTGAAAGATCAAATCTTTTCATATTCTGTGTCTTAAGTTTGTGTAAGCTGAAAATGTTTGTAACATACAGAAGGAGATTTCGGAGACACCCCAAAACTAACCTAACTTATAATGAGAAAGATTGAAATCGTGCCTACAAGAAAAACAAAAGTTTCAGATGGATAATTCAATAAAAATGTTGAGTTTATTATGTAGTCCCAAAAAGCTATCGGTCAAAAAACGTTTATGGTGCAATGCTCATTTGTTTAAAAATATATCTTTATTTTGTGGCAGTCAACAGTTTTTTTGGAGTACATAAGCAATATATCAAATTTGTTTGAAATGCACAGTGGCCAAAAGATCTGAACATTTGGCATAAACTCGAAGGTACTTAAACTTGCCATATTTAATTAAAAGCATTTAAAAAATTCTAATAGGGTTACAGACTGGTCTGATTACTTCAACTCTTATAGCCTATATAAGCCACCTTCCAACCATTGTTTAAAATAAATAGTTACAAAAAAAAAGACTTTCCAAAAGCATATTATGTAGCAACATACATATAAATACTAGCCGGCCTTCGGCACGCTCGCTTCGCTCGCTCGTCTAGATCTTTATTTTCTTCCAATGATTTATTTTTGTGGCGAATTCACGAAATTGCATAATGTGCAAATATTGATCTGATCATATGTATTTTATACAGAAATCAAAACATGAATTGTAAGCAAAAATCGCAGAATTCCTTTCTTATTAAGAAAACTTTCTTGGAAAGGAATAACTAAATCAATATTAATTTCTAAAATTGATGAAATTGTAAATTATCCTACCGAGTTTTTAAATTCACTTGATTTGCCAGGAATCAGGAAGATTTGAAATTCATCGACTCGTTCATGAGAACACCGATAGCACGTAAAGCATAAGTTTCTTCTTATATATAAAATTCTAGTTTCAAAATGTTAGTTACCATACTCCTCCGAAACGGCTGGACCGATTTTCATGAAATTTTGTGTGCTTCAATAAAATAAAATTTATAACGTTTATAATTTTTGTGATTCCTTTCGACAAAAACAATTAACTAAAAAATATTAGTTAATCTGACAATGTACACAATGCCAACCTAAATTAAAAAAAAATTTTTGTATTGGAAAATCAAATTGTCCTTTTTAGTATTTTCGTCGCAATATTGTTATATTTTCTCAACCTCAAACAATCCTTGGACTTCCACGAACATTTCAAGACCAAAATTAGCCAAATCGGTTCAGCCGTTCGTGAGTAAATAAGCTTCGAAGGAACATAACATTGTGACACGAGAATTTTATATATAAGATACAAAAATCTAAAAAATCATCTGATTTGGTGGCTCCCTCCAAGAACCATGGACGGACACTAAATTTTTGCTAAGTAATTTCAATTCTTGGATCTATTTTTAGCATACTAAGTTATATTTATAACGTCGTAAATTTAAATACATCGGAATAAAAAGCTTTCTTCATATTCTTTAAAATTTATTTGGCTTAGCTAAAATTATCACAGTCATAATTAATTAAGTAGCCCTTATAAGCGAATTATCAGATTTCTCATTATGATCTTTTCTTCCCTTTTAAAAAAATTCAAAGGATATTCTTTCTTTACTCGCGTTGTTTGATATATTATTGGTTTTATTATTGGATTTATTAAAGCATAATCAGCTCAAATAGGTGTTTTGTCATTTCTCCTCCACATGGCTTTCGGCATTTTATTTAGACTAGGAGGCTCCATCCATTACTTCTCTTACTTCGCACGTCAGTCCCCGGTCTTCTTTATTTAATCCAGATCACACATCAGTTGCTATTTTCCCTTTTTATGTAACATCTGAAATCTAAAATCTGAGACAGATTTCAACGTTTTGGGTTTAGACTTCTTTGTACACATTGTATAAAGTGTGGCTATCATATCGTTAAAGTTTTACCTCACTATTTTTAAGAATACGAACACAATCGGAACCACACTTTCTTGGTGTATTTGTATATACATTAAATTTTTGTATACTGTATCTTTTGGTACAAGGGCTATATTAAGTTTGTACAAGCCAAAAATATGTGGAACACACAGAAGGAGTTATCGGAGACCCCCAAAGTTAACTAAAGTATGATTGGAGTGACTAGAGTAGTCGATATACTCTTGTCCGCCTGTCTGTATGAACGCCTAGAATAGTTTCCATATAGAGCACAGACAACAGAATTACATCTATTCAATATTCTGCTGCTATTAAAGTGTATGGAAAATGACTCATTTTTAAAAAGTTAAAAAATTGCACTTATGAAATTCGCTTCTGCAGTAATTGAGACAGGCCCTATCCCACTCGCTCAACATATGTCTCTCTTTGTCGCACTGTAACCCCGTCATCTCCTCCCTGCCTTTATTGGAAATTGTTTATCGTAATTTCTAAAAAAGACCGCTCGCTAAGTCCAAACGTCAAGATAAATTAAAGCCACTCCATCAGCGGACCTCGTAAACAAAAAGTACCCAAAAAACCAAATGAGCTGGCCTTAAATAGTTTTCCGAAGCACTTTAAAACTTCAGTCAACTCTTAGCGCCGTAACTGGATACTCGTAACCTTCTAACATTCAGATATTCTAAAAACTTGAGCTATGCCGCACGGACGCCCCATCATTGAAGTGGACATTGAGCCACCACGCTTCCCACGTCCTTCCATTGAGGTAGACATTGGTCTAGGACGTCGTCCTCAGCCACAAGTCGTCGAGGTGATTCAACCCGCTGGCGTCTATCAGCCACCATATCAACCACGTCCATATGTTGAAGTTGTGGAACGTGCGCCACCACCAAGACCCATCATTGAGGTCGACATTGGTGGACGTCATCACCATCATCACAGAAGAGAAGAGGAGATTGTGATTGTGGAGCAACAGCGTCCAAGATGGTAGATCTGGCCGAACTGGCATTAATTCCACAGACAGTTAATTGAATTCTGCTTCAAATGTTTGTTAAATATGTTAAATGCATTATAAATATTTTAATTGAAATTACATTTAAACGTTATGTGAGTGAAGCAAATGAACAAGTTGTAAACTCTACTCCAAAGAGCGAGAGATTTATTATGTTAATGGCATAAATATGAAAATTAAACTCCATGAAAATGTTGCATGAAATAATTTCGTATGAATTTTATGGCTTGGTTGGATTTAGTTCCGAGATTGTGCATATTAAATGCGATTTATCGTTAAATTAGCTGTGCAAGTCAATAAATTTAAAACAATTATGGTTATAGTTCGAATAGTTTGCTCAACTTCATATATATTGACTCAGTGCGCTAAAAGGAAATGTTTTTGGCTGGTTATCGGATATTTAAACAAATATGGACCGTTTATTTCAAATTGTTTAGCTGTTTAAATCATTTTGCTCGAGTTGTGCTAAATGTGGAATATTTGATTATGAATAGAAATTTATTTTTATGGTATCTCAGAGACCGTGAATTTGTGCCGGAAAGTTTTTTCAATGTGACGCATAGTTTTTGATTTATTTAAATAAATTACTTATTATACTAATTATTTCTTTAAATTAATGTATTCTTTAAAACAGAAAAATTGGGGTGACAATCTATTTGACGTGAGATTCTTTAAGGTTTTTTCAAGTAGTAGAAAGTCACTCTTTGTTTTTTTTTTTTTAAATAAAAAAACTACGCTAAAACACTAATAAATCAATTTTGTTTTGAGCAGTAGCTGCAAAAATGTTTGATTTCTAAGAAAAATATTAAGGCTTCAAAAATTTAGAAAATGCAAAAAATCATTAAATCGTATCGGTTTTAGCTAAAATACTCATAAAATAATATCTCATAAAATTTTTGGTATTAAGTGTCCTGTTGTGTAAGCCCCTACTACATTACATTCATTTGACTATTCTCAAGAAAAATTGACATAACGACATTTATCATGCAAAGCGAATTTGTTTTAAGGTTTATAAAAACGTATTCTTGCTTACGGGAGTCCAAAACTTTTCCGTTTTCGAATTATAACTGATTAGATCCATCATAACTCAAAACATGTTTTCTAGGCGATATTAAGGCTAGGTAACTTTCCGCTCTACGGAAATTTTCTTTACGATTTTGTTACTGTTTTACAACAAACACTTAGCTGACTAAAGTACAAAAAACTAGCCCAACTATTTTTTCTTAAAAACTAATGATGCAGGTCGATTCACCGATACATAAATGAGTAAAAAATGTTGTTCTAAAAAAAAAATTGTATTTTTTTATTAGGGGGCTCCGCTACCTGGGTTTCTCTTACGCAAACCCCGGTACGGTGCTTTGTTCAGTTCAGATCATTCAGACTGTCCAATACCCTCTACAATTCTATGTTATAATAAATAATTGTGTAAATTAAGATAATAGAATCGATTTTAATAAACATTTTCGCAAAACTGAAAAGCGATAGGCTGGATAAATTACTTGACACACCATCACACTAGACGGTGTGGTTGTTGGGACTCCTAAAGTTTGGTCAAAAGTTGCATCTGACTTTTTTTCGGATTTTAGGAAGAATACGTAGTTTCTTATGCTTTGAAGTACAGAAAGTTCATTCACTCCATAGGGCTTTTCTTATGTTCCTCTATATAGTAAATGGATACCATAAAGTTTGTTTAACTTCAATACTCCTGATAGTCTTTTTACTTTTATTTCCATTCTGGATTCCTTGCCATAAAGATAATGAATGTGCCATCTTTCCTTTGAAACAATATGTGCCCATAAGTTTTTCCAAACTATCGACTCCGCCCTAGGTGTTATTGTACAATTTCAGGCTTTTTTTGCGGGTCGGTTGTGGTTGAAGAGGTAAAAAGTTATATGCTTTTCGGAACACACGAAAACATTAAAGCAACGAAATTATAGGGAAATACATAATCGGTTTGAAAACTTGCCTTCTTCCACATGTCGACCAATGTTGTTAAATTCGTTTCGGTTGTTTCGTATCGTACCAACAAAGTTTATTTGGCGTTTTAGTAATCCGTTGGCGTGGTTGAGAGGCGAAGAAATTCTCGGATGTGTCGTTCCGTTCATTCTAATCTTGTGTCATATCCAATACAACACTATTCCCCTGGTTGATTTCTGTAGCCCCGACTTGTATATAAGCGTAATAAGTTTCAGCATCAACTGCAACCCATATTTTAATTCGATACTTCGCTGGTTTTATGGAAATATATTGAGTGAAAGGCGATTTATAACGGAATGGAAAGAGTTGCTCATCTACAGTATTGAAATCTCCATGATAATAGTGTACCAATACTCTTTAAACCCATTTGTCTATAACCGAGGGAATAGATACCGGTTTATCTCTTCTTCTCTCCCAATGTTCCTTGTTGTCGAAGCGAATACATCGATTGATTTGTTGATTGAGTTGTTGAACAGAAAAAGTTGCTCCGAGAATTGGCTCTCCGTGCTTGTCGTTCTATAATTCAAGCAAAGACCCACAATTAGAATGATAGACTCCGGCGAAAAGAAGAAGAAGACCATAATACGCTCGAATCGTTATTTTGTCGACTAATTCCAATTCCTTCTTGTACTGCCGGACACTGTCATGGATCATTTGTATGACGGTTCACTCAATAGGTTCGATGAATAAAATAAACACCATACCGAATCAACAAATTGAACATGATAGTGATTAAATTGGCTCGGACAAGAGTTTGCATGCGACAAGGGCATTAATTCTTTGTATAGGATTCGTTTGTCTTTTCTTAGATGCATAATTTGTGGTTCAATCTTGTTTCTTGTTTATCAAAAAAGAGGTCAGAATCGTCCTTTTCTTATCCATCTTCTGGAATGGCTTCATTTTCATCCGGAACATATTCCTATCTACTATTAGTATTAAAGGGAACACTATCGTCGTTGGAGAGTCGATACAAAATTTTTTTGAATTTTTTTATCATACAATTGTAGTTCAAAGGCTTCTAATTGATAAAATAGTGTGGCTGACACGTTTATAATAGTCAACAGCATCAGAAACGTCGCAAATGTCTTGAAAAAAACTCGTCCAAAACTACGCCATCAATTAAATGTACACAAAAATACTCTCTTGTAACATTTTTTGCACAGGAAAAATGGAACATCCTAAGACATATCTAAAGTCAAATTCATAAATTTCATATACAATTTACCCAATAACGAAAAATCAAGTTTGAAATTTTTATTTGTGCAAAATTAACATTAAATGTCGTTGAAGGTTAAGTAAGTATTTTCCAAAAATATATAGTATATTATATTAGGTTGTCAAAAAAGTCTTGCGGTATTTTTATTGAATTTTCAATTGTTCATAAAATTGGTTATAATAATGCGATTTAAGTCAAATATGCGCCGTTTTGTTCGATGACGAGTTCCCAACGAGATGCCAACTTCATAATGCCCCTCTTATAGAAGCTCGCTTCCCTATTGTCAAAAAACTCGGAGAGCCAATTTTCACAGGACTCTCTTGTGGACAACTTCCGATTACCAAGCGCGTTCGTCATGGACAGAAATAGGTGGTAATCACTTGGTGCGAGATCCGGACTATACGGTGGATGCAAAAGAACCTCCCATCCGACCTCCCGGAGCTTCTGGCGCGTCACCAAAGATGTGTGTGGCCTGGCGTTGTCCTGATGGAAGACAATTCGGCCTCTGTTGAGCAAAGATGGCCTCTTCTGCATGAGTGCTGCATTCAAGCGGTCCAGTTGTTGGCAGTACAGGTCCGAATTGAGCGTTTGGCCATAGGGGAGCAGCTCATAGTGGATGATTCCCTGCCAGTCCCACCAAACACACAGAAGAACCTTCCTGGCCGTCAATCCAGGCTTGGCCACCGTCTGGGCAGCTTCTCCGCTTTTCGACCACGACCGTTTACGCTTCACGTTGTCGTAAGTGACCCACTTTTCATCGCCAGTCACCATCCGCTTCAAAAACGGGTCGATTTTGTTGCGATTCAGAAGCGGTCAAAAATGTTTTTTGCGTCAAGTCGTGTGGCACCCATACATCGAGCTTCTTTTTCAATCCAAGCTTCTTCAAATGGTTTATAACGGTTTGATGACTCATGCCCAGCTCTTGGCCGATGCTACGGCTGCTACTATGCCGGTATCTTTCGATCAATTCAGCGATTTTATCGCAATTTTCGACAACAGGCCTTCCGGACCGTGGCGCATCTTCGATCACCTCTGCACCAGAACGAAAACGTTGAAACCATCGTTGTGCGGTGGAAATGGAAACTGTATCGGGTCCATAAACTGCACAAATTTTATTGGCAGCATGAGATGCATTTTTGCCTTTATCGTAGTAGTACTGTAAAATATGCCGTATTTTCTCTTTATTTTGCTCCATGTTTGCGACGCTATAACTCACGAACGACTTAAAGCAAACAACAATTAATCAAACACGTGTTAGCACGCGAAAAGAGCTTTCCAAAAAGCTCTAGCGTGAACCGATGCGACGAATACAACTAGAACTACGCGTTTGCAAAGACAAGCTTGCGGAAATACCGCAAGACTTTTTTGACAACCTAATATAAGAGGTTACGCTACGAATAGGAGCCAATCCAAGAAAACTTTTGGTCATTTGCGTTATCACCATTGTCAACAATTATCATAATTCACTATATCGTAACTTATCAATTATATGCAGTTAATGTTATTATCAAATGCAATAAAAATAAGTTAAAAATAAAGAATACAACATTTTTATGTGATATTTTTTCAAGCTTTTAAAGGGTTTGGCATTCATTAGGTCTTTAATTAGCATATTTAGGTGTCCTTTTATGCTCTTTATTTCGAGTGGTAAGTTGAATAATCTGGGAACGACGTCATCATTCTTGGGTCTTGCAGCAAGTTCAAATACCTGACGTTGGAGTCGCAACCATTGAAAATCAAAGTGTCCCATTGTGTAACCCCATACCCCCCAGAAGTTATATTAATTCTAATTTATATATTTTTTTTTTGTATATAGCATATTTTTCAATGCATATTTTAACAATTGTATGGAATATTAAAAAAAAAAAATTAAAAAGCAGAGTATAATCTTGTACATTCTAAGGATTGTAAAAAAAAATCTGACGGAAGAATATTGGTAAATAGGTTAGGGCGGCTATTGGGATTTAGCGTCCCAACCCACTTAGGAAAGAAAACGATATAATTTAATTTTACTTTTTAGGCTTTTACGATTACAACTTAACTTAAAAAATTTTTTTTTAAATTTTATCCTATAATTCGCAACTTGTTTAAGCATTAACTAAGCTAAGACGCAAGATAAGATGCAACTTTTTCGTACGTTGTTAATTTCTTTATTTTATACTATTTTTTTGTTATTTTTAGAATTGGTTTCTCCAGCTTCGTTTATAGCGCACATCCTCTGGGATGATAGTCTAGTGCACTGTATAATAAAACTATCAGGCTTAAGATCAAATATATGCTTATGCTTTTAGAAAAAGTAATCGTATTTTTAAATTAAGGCAATCTTGGGATTTTTTAAGTCGCGTCAAGATGGGAAGAAGTTTAATTTAAACTTCCAAAAAGAGAAGCTCTTATCTTCTTAATTTTAAGTTAAGTTTTAGTATACGTGTTCAGTGTCCACTGAAAAATTTATTTATTCTGTATTTTCTTACTATTGATTATATACCTTAGACTTGTGCATCCAAGTTTTCCCACAACGAATGATGCATTGCTGGATCCTATACATTCGTCAGGCGGAGGGTTCGAACTGCTTGGGATAGATTGAAATCAATAAGAATTATTGCATTTTTGAGTAATTGCACAACAAAAAATGGCGTACGTAAAGTCAGGCGCGGACCACTTTGGGATACCCTGTACCACTAGATTGCAATAAAATCCGATTCCTTCATAAAAAACCAAAAACTAAACTCCACCGATTTCAATAAAATTTGACACAGTTCTTAAATACCTTAAAAAAGATATGAATGCCGAATTCAGTTCAAATATCAACAAACAAACGAAATAACGAATTTTGTCTAAAAGACTTTTTTTTCGGGACCGATTCCTCCTATGGGAGATGATATTGTCAACGGATTTTAATAAAATTTGGTACAATGCTTGAGACCTATAAAAAACTTACAAGTACCTTTGGTTCCAATATCTTCACAACCAAACGAAACAACAAATTTGGTTAAAAAATCGATTTTTTGGAAGATTGGCCCTATGGGAGATATGATATAGTACTTGCTTGGGTACTCTAAAAAATGTCTGAGTGCGTAATTTGGTTACGATATCTTTATTAAAAAATAAAATATTGCGAATTTTGTATAAAAAAAGTTATTTTGGCCCATCGGTCCTATGGAAGCTATATGATATAGTCAACCGATTTTGATTATTGATTTGGTACAGTGCTTTACAACTATAAAAAACTTTCGAATGCCAAATTTGGGTAAGATATCTTCATAAACAAACGAATTATTCATCTAAAACTTTAATTTTTTTTTCGAGGTCGTCTGAAACATCCCTATTTAACTTAGTCCCGATATCAAAAAAAAAAATAAACTTGTCTCTTATAGAATAATATGGGATCTAATGTGAAAGTCTGGTTACTCTAGCTCTTACCATCTGAGATCAAGGCGTTCAAACGGACAGACGGACATGGGTATATCGACTTCTCTATTCACCCTGATTATATTTTAGGTAACTTTGGGGTGTCTCCGACGACTCCTTCTATATGTTGCATACATTTTCGGCTTGCACAAACTTAATATACTATTTGTACCATACGGTATAGTGTATAAAAACTTCATAACTTACTTATGAATATGATATAGTATTTTATTTCATTTTAGAACGAATTTTTTTATTATTATTAATACAGAGCCTTCAGCATTGCAGTTGGTACTAAATTGACGTCATTCGGTGTATATAATGTAAATTGTATATATTGTATTGTATATAATTATTTGTTTTGTTGTGTATTTGAAATTTTGCGTACAGGCACCGTCTCTGGTGTGGGAATGATCACTCCCGTGGCAAGAAACTGATTAGCGCCACTATTGAACTGCTTGGCCATTTGATAGTCAGCCGAATCAAAGAACTTTTTTCGCTTATGCAAACTCTTCAGTAGAAATTCCGAACGTTCTTTAGACACACTCATATTTGTCGAATACTTAAATTTCTTATTTTCAAATGTTCCTTCTTCCAGATGTTTAGTTGCCCCTGTTGCATTACTTTTCTGAGTCATTGTTGCTGATATAATTCCATCATTGGTATTAATGATTTGCACTGCATTATCGTCAGCTTTGACGTTCAGTTGTTGCATTTGATTATTCTTTTCTCGTTGCATTGCGATAGCTGCTTTTTAGATAAATACGCCGGAATAATAATACGTTTGATTTATCTCAGGAAAAAGTTTTAATAATACATGCTATTTTTGCTTCTATTTTAATTTCTGACAAGTTTTTCAAGATTTAAATTTTGGTTTGTAAAAGCTATGCCAAAGCTTACTTTACTTTTTTTAGATCCTAACTTAGGATTGCCTAGCTTACGCCGTAATTCGCGCATTTTTACTTTTTTACCTTGTTCGCGAAGGCACTTGGGCATGTTGGCATTTGTGCATTTTTGCCCGATATAGTAAACAAAAAATACGTCTTAACAGAATTTGTGTTGACTATACCCATAGGAAATGCATAGCCTTCTTAAAAACGATAAATAGGTAATAGTAAAATTAATCGTTAATAGTATCAGAACGATACCAATTTGTTATTACAATTGCATACGAAATTGTATAATACAATTAATAACATTTAATGCCCTATAAGCAATAGCCAACGGGCCCCCAAACCTTCATGACTCAGCTCCTAGCTCAACGCATAGCTTGGGCAAGCCCCATCTGGAGAAATGCCCCCATATGAGTCACATTGCAACGACGACCCCCTTGACAGTTGTCACGCTTAAGCTACGCCTGCTTTTGTTTGCTTCTACAAATGAATCACAATAAACTGAGCCCTCATCCATTAGCGCGACGGCCACAATATATGATAAGATACCAAGAGGACTTAACTGCGGCCCATAAGCAACGTCGTAAAATAATTTGGCTTATAAATAAAATGTTTTTGGCCAACTAGCAAACAGTAGTCAAACGAAAGCCATAACTAAACGATACCAAAAACCGAAACTTATATCATAAAATGGGCGACTATCAAATTAATGTAAATTGCGAATGCTATCACCGACGCGGTCTGCTCTATTTGGCGCGTCCCTGGGTCTGGGGACAGCCCTGCCGTCGCTGCCGCCGTGGTCAAAAGAACATCATAATTGTGGCGCCACCTGCGCAGCCAGCTGTGCAGCAGGCTCAGTTTGCAACGCCTGCGCAGACTTCTATGCAGTTCCAACAATGCCAACCGGCCATGATGCAGAACTATGAAGCCAATCCCTCAACATCGCCGCCCAAATACGATGTAGCCATGGCAGCACACTAAATGGTTTATGTGAAAAATCTTACTAATGAGAAGTGTTTAAAGATTTAATAAAATTTTTGCTAACAACAAATGTGCAAAAGTGTTTTAAATGGCAAGTAAAATAATGAACTAAGGGGCAGAAGAGAGCAAGCGACGTTTGAGGCAGCTTGTTAAATTAAAATTAATTGGCTACACTAATAGTGTTGCCAACTACTTTGCGCAATTAAAACAAATTGGACGTAACAGATACAAGCCAAAGCCAAAGCCAAGCCAAGCCAAACGGAGTCAGAGTCAGCTAAGCAGAGCATTACGTATACGTAATATGTGTTAGTGTGTAACGGTGTGAACTTCCACTGCTGTGTGTGTATGTGTGTCTGGCTGCAGTGGCGCCTACTTGGCCAAGGGTTGGACCCTAACTGGTAGTAGCATCATAAAACTTTTCCGCACATAATAATTCATGTTAAACCTGCCCAGATCCTGCACTGCGCTTTGACCCGCTCTCAGTCTTCTGCAGCTTAACAAGCCACACGTGTGTGTGCATGTATATGTGTTGGCTCTCATTCATTCACACTACTACTACACACACACATTCATGCATTCATTCATTCATTTATTATTAAAACAAAGCAACACACTTACACACACACATAGCTTTAGCCTGGCCAGCAAATTCTAAAAATTTTGTTTGGCTTGAAGCCTAAATTTGTTATACGCCTAGCTGCACTGTGGGCACAACTACCAACTACATCTCTACCTTCTTCTGAAATACCTTAACCAAAAACAAGTCTATTGGGTTTGCTGCCTCATCAGGCAGCACCCATCAGAGTTTTCGTGTTTTTTGCGTCCTTTCTTTTGCCCGTTGTTGTTATAAACAATGAAAATGAAAATTATTTTCCCAACAACAATGGCACACGAAACGAGGTGTTTCCGACAATTTTCACCAAGCTGGGCATTTAGGCTAAAACCTTTGCATGTTGAACGAACACACTTTGGTATGCACAAATGTACTAAGGTCCCAAACAAAGCTCTACTCTACCTTTAAATGGCTCACAATAAAGGATTTAATAAATTGAAAAGGAAGCTTGCTATGGAAAGACTTAAATAAACGATTATAGAATATTAAAAGGCTAGACATTAGACCGATTAATATGTTCCCTGAATTTTGAAATCGATACAAGAATAATGTTTGCTTTGCTAAGAGAAACTACACACTTTGTTGTGCCTACAACTTAATGGTTCTCTAGTTAATAACTAATAAAGTTGATTGGGAAAGCTTGACTACACCCTTAGAATTTATTGTTCTTTCTATCAGCTCCTCTCGAGTTACCTAATTATTTGCGAAATCTGTGACATTTTGTATCGAGGGATATTCTTCTACAGGCTAGAGCATCTGGTATGTGTTGTAAGGTTTCCTACAAGAACTTTTATACAACCTTCATGTAGGTATTCGAATTCAGGATGACCAAATTCAGCACGAAATCTCACTTTTGATACGTTGTGTTAATTTTTTCATAAGATAAATTATGCAATGTTGTTAATTATTAAGTTTGTAACAATATAGTAGAAAAAAATGTAATACAGTCGAGGCGGAGAGCGACAGTGTAATACCCTTTTATCTTTTTTCCCGATAGCATGCACTTCCCTGTAATCTTTCTAAGAATTTGCGATTTGAAACATTGTTTTTTTTTGAGGCAAAACTATATTCAGGCTCTGCAAATTGATACCGATTTTGATGAAATTCGAAAGTTACATCAAAGAATCTATTTAAAGTATCATGTTGAGGGGTGTAAAAGAAAACACGGTTAATCTTTTGCGGTGGGTCCACATGGATAAAATTTGAATGCGGATTTGTTCATTAGAGCCACATGAATCAGCTTACTAAAAATTGTTATTTTAGGTCACTTATTAGCATAATTACATAGAGTCAAATATTGACGCAGTTTTTAGGCCAGGTGTGGTGAAATTTGTACATTTACACTGCTCGACAAAACTTTTGGGACACTTGATAAAACGAAGCAGATTTTAATTCCGCTCATGGGATAACGTATAGTAAATGTTTCCGTTGATATTGTCAAGAGACGACTTGGTCGATGTAGGTTTATACGGTTGAGTTGCGAAGAAAAAACCTCTTCTAAGGAAAGTCATCGAGACAAATCGGCTACAGTGGGCTTAGTGACATTAAAATTAGAGTGTTGAAGACTTTAAGAAGGTGATATGAACGGATGAGTCGAAATTCGAGATTTTTGATAATAAAAGAAGATCGTATGTGCGATGTTTCGCAAATAAAAAATCGATGCCAAATTGCATTACTCCACCCGTTAAACATGGGGTCGGCTCTGGGGAGCTTGCTCATTTAATGGTGTTTCCTGATTACACATAATCGATGGAAGGGTATCACCAAATTTTTATTCACCAAGCTGTGCCTGTGGGGTAAAAACTTATCGGCCCATATTTCGTACTACAGCAATACAACGATCCAAAGCACTCATCCAGACTCTGCTAAATAAACAATAAGATAAAACGTTGAAAATCATCGAGTGGCCGGCCCAATCCCTGATCTAAATCCAATCGAACTTCGTTGGTATAAACTTGATCGTCAAGTCAAGAAGTATTGTCTGTCTTCGAAAGAAACTCTCAAGATTGCATTAAAGAAGACTTAAGAGCAGCTGGAACCAACACTTCTTGAAAAAATTGTCATAGTATGCTTCGAATCGTCGTGTTGAAAACTAAAGGTGGATATTTTGATGAGAAAAACGTAGAACGATTACTATGTTATGTGTACTATGTGTAATATATAATATTGAGAACAGTCTTTAGAATAAAGCTTTTCAATCATATCAATAGTTTCAAATGTTCATGATTAAATTTTTTAATTTTAAAGAGTTATTATTAGGTGTTCGGACTCTTTTGCCCGGCAGAGTATTTATCCAACTTTATTCATTTTTGAGAGTATGACACACCGCTATATTAAAATATTAAAGGGTGTGTTAAAAAACCTCGATAATCTACTGCAGGAGAACGGGGAAAGATATTGGCAATTTTTTTCTTTTATATCGCCTAAAACTGTATAATTAACAACATTGCAGACTAAATTTTTTAACAAAAATTAACAAAAAAATTTAAAAAATATAATTTTTAGGACTTAATCGAAAATATTCTTAGAATTTGGTATCATCAAATATCGATCAACCGAGATAGAAAGTCTTCCTTCTTGGAACCTCTCTTTGTACATTGTATTAACTTTTTACCTTTTTTTTTTTTAATTATAATTGAATTAATAAAATGTCTTCGAATTACTGCTGAGCGCTATTATTTTCATTGTCAATCTCCTCATTCCTATAAATTATATTTTAATCAGGATTGCTTTCATTCACAATGTACAATTTTGACTATAGCTTTTACTGTATTTGTCCGATTTTGTTTATTTTTGAGACACACATGCGTGGAACCAAGACGCATTACTCTGTTAAATTTAAGATTAAAATATTAAACCGTGTTGCAAAAAACCGCGAAAATCTACTGGGGGGGAACGGATGAAGATATTGACATGATTCAACAAACTTCATCTTCTGATGCGCACCAGCTAGTCTCCAAGATCTAGGCGTTCATTCTGACGGACGGACATGGCTCAATCGCTACCGGATGTTATGATAAGCATTTAGGTATGAAGGACTTGGGGTCCGCCACACCTCCTTCTGTCCATTACATACATTGCAAAGATATAGTATACCCGTGGAACTTTTTAGTACAGGGTATAAAATGGTATTTTCAGTAAAAGAACAAATTGACTATAGAGTATCCAACAAAGGTTATTACTCTACTCAATAAACTTTCTTTTTTTCTTTGTTTTAAAACACCGTCAAAGCGTTTTTTTTTTTTATCGTCCAACCAACCAACTTGCGGTGGGTCAAACCTTTCCCACCTGTCTAATGATATTTTCCTGTAAACCTTTGTAGCGTGTTTCCTTTCATTTTTTCGGTGTCTGTTTGGCTTGATTTCATTTCTAGAGCATATTTTTTTGTGTAATTGTCTTTCCGGTAATTTTCTTTCCATTATAAATTTAATATTTTCGGGTTTTTGTCTTTTTTTGGTAGCAAGACCTTCAACTGGTCAACGCCATTTGGCATTTTCCAATTTGCGGCCATTTTATAAGCCACATGCAATGGCATTTTGTAAGCCAAAGAAAGCCCCGAATTGTTGTCAATGTTCATCATTATCAATGTGTGCAATAGCATTTTGACATTGTGTGGGTGCTTTTGGGTGCATGTGTGTATCTATGTGTGTGTCTGAGTGTGTGTGTGTATGTTTGAGAGTAAATTACATTAATAACTTGAGACAAGGCATAAATCTGTTTGGTTTGCTGTCATGTCTCAATCAAAGTGTTGTGCACAAACCCAAAGGCAACTGAGCTCTGTATGTTAGATTTTACAATAAAATATGGGACTACGAGGGTCGGCATTTATGTTTATGGAATATTAATAGTAAAGCAATAAAAATGTGTTATTGTGGCTGGCTTTATTGCTTTTTGAAGTAGTCTTCATTAAAGCCAAATTTTTGAAGCACTTTCAGGGCTGAAACGAGTGAGTCAGGAAGGGATCAGCGCTCTTAGTTCCTATTGCAGTTTTATTTATTCCGTGTTAGCAGTAAATATCACAATTTATAAAAAAAAAAAAAACTGAATGCATAAAGTATGTTATTCCTAGTCGGAGCATAAGGAGGAGTTCAATTTCTTAAAAAAGATTTTTCAGTTGGATTACAAGACCAACGCAGCCCACTTTAAGGTCTGTGGGACGTCCATGATGGTTTTGTAACAGATTGGGCCGTTGGGGGTATTTGTTTTCCTCCTCCCACCCATGTTTGGGAAGCTCTCCCTTGGGGATGAGCCCTGTAGGCATTACAATCTCCCCAATCGGTTGGCTATATAAAACTCCTTCAAGAATTTATACCTGCAATAACAGAGATTATCAAAGAGATTACGATACTACGTTTTCTTGTCACATATCTATCGCACTTTGGGCAAGGTATAATCCGAAGCTAACTACCGATCTCCTGTGATTTTAAAAGAATAAATAATAATGAAAGCTGTAACTCTGAAAGAATTCATGTTACCCGTAATAAGTTCTGTTGTAGCTGCTGAGGTGGGAGTAGATAGACTTCTTACAAAAAGGTAGCCAACAACTGAAAACCCTTCTTTGAAGATTTGGACTGTCTGCCAAATCTGCTCAACCAGCTTCCATTTTTTACCGTCTTCTGCTTTCCTTGACTCCCAGTGGAACATAAGGCCTCAATTTTCGATTTTTATTGGTTCCATTCATCTGAATGTCTTCGCATAGATAAGACACCTCCAAAATCCTTATGTTAGTTATCGTAGCAGGGCGATTCCTTACATGATTGCCCCTTGGAGCACGAATTCCTTTGCTTCCAGTCGCTCTTAACACATTGGTCCTTGTTGGTTGATGGTTAGCCTTCGTAAAGCTCATACTTTTCCCTCTCATGTTAGCCCCGACCAGGAATCCCACCCGGGTTGGTTACCGTATCTTCATCAAGATTGCTCTGGTTTCTAAGGTACATAACGTGGAGGTCAGAGTAGGAATTGGCCATAGACGACGCCTTGTAACTGGATACAGTTAATCAGGTGTAACCCATTCCACACCAACCAGCTCCCATATTCTCCGATAATTTTTTACTCCCCTCAGTTTAGTTAGGCTTTAACTCCATAGCCTAACTCAACTTATCTTAAATTTTCCACTCAAATGCGGGTGCCTGTAAATAAGCTTTTTGAAGGCTTCAGTATTCTGTTTCTGGTCCTCAAAATAGTTTAGCAAAAAGAGTGATTAAGAAGGAATGAGAATCAGCCGCTCCCTCACCTACGGCTTTACGGACATATTGATCAAAAACCTTATGATGAACCGATATGATCGATCTGACATGGTTATGGTGAGGTTATCCCTTCTTCAGTGAATATTTGTTAATCTCCCGATTCTCTCATTATTACTCTTTTCTGTCAATAAGCAACTCACCTAATTTGGGGATTATTTACCGCATGACTCGATTTATCAACAATTTGATTTGAAGAACTTCGAAAGTGAAAATTTGTTGCTTTTTTGACTTGTCTTGAAATACCCATATTCTGGATTATTGTTGTTTGTATTCATGACCCTAGATCCATCACCTTTCAACTTTTTACCTTTTAACACAGATATACATTTGTATCATTTCCTAACACCAATCGAAACTTCTTCTTTTATTCCTTTAACTCCTTAAAGAGTATAGGGCCTCTGAATCAAAACTTGCCAGTATCTAATTATGCAGTGTACATCGTACATCTTCTTGAACTTCAGATATTCTTTTCATATTGAATATATTCTGATCTTGTCAATCTCCACAGATTCTCAATTAACTTTACCTGTAAAAAGAGTTTCAAAGAAATATCTTCATAAAAAGAAGATAGTCTCTTTTGTCATTCTCGTAATATTAGAGTATTCATTCTCTATGTTATGTGAATTTATGCAAACCATATTTTAAGCAACAGGGTACAATTACCTTTTCTATCTTTTGAGATAAGGGATCATTAATAAACTACGTGACGCTCCATGGGATATGGGGGATTTGGCAAAACGTCACAAGACACAAAAATCATATAGAAAATCTTCATAAATATTTTGTCACTGTGTCACAAGGGAGAGGAGGGTCAATTTTGACGAAATCATCGTCACGTAATTTATGGATGATCCCTAAGTTAAGTGACGAAAATAGTAAAATAGAATTGCCGTGCGATTGAGGAGCCCCTCAAGGGACTTACTAGCAAAGACCGAAACCTACTTGCATCGTTGGTAAATTTATTTTGGAACATACTGACAACGTATAGGTATACATATATGTAGGTACCTACCTGATCCTAGTGTATTCCATTTTGACTTTTTTTGCTTTGACTCTGAAAGTTTTCAACGGAAACTAGCCCCCCATATAGGTTATGAATAAAGGACGTACAAAGTATGTCCAGTTTCTGCTCTTGCTACGTCACGATTTTTCTATGATTTCAAGCATCCTTCAAGCTCTATTATGCAACCTCATTCCAAAACCGTTTGTAAGGCACTGAAGACTGCCAGCCAATAGCGGTAATACTAAAAGCAACCCTCGTACATCAACAATAACAGCAGCATTTTGGCAACGGGTCTATTGTAGGCCCAAAAACAAAAGCTTGAAAAGCCAAGAGCCAACCACAAATGTTGAATATTCTGCAGCCTGAACACAAAAGCATTATAGTAACTATACTATATTAGAATCCCATACTCCTTTCCTGAAGGGGAGTGGGTAAGAAAAATAGTTTGAGCGAATGAAACTGGTAGCATCGTCTGTCTAGCTGCTCATAGTAGTTTAGCCCTAATGCATGAAATGTCTATTTTAATCCGGAAATTAAATTCCATTTAGAAACTTCATAGACAATGAGTAAGGAAAGTTACATTGTGTTTGTTATATTACTCTGTGTGGGTTTGTGCGTTTTCAAAACATTTCTGGGTCCCGTCTGGCTTGCGCCTCAATCTTATGCCATTAGCTAATATTTCATAAAATTAAATGCTACAAAAAGTATGCAAAAATTTCGAAAAATTACAACAAACTGTTTCCATATGCCTGCCAGCACTCAAAAGCTATTTTTGTACAAATCTACTGAGCCTCGTGCTCTTACAATTTGACTTGTTATGCATCATGTAAGTCATGGATTTGGGGATGGATTTGGACGGAGATGGGCGCAGAGCTGGGTTCTGGCACGCATAAAAAGTGTCAACTAATCAAATGTCATAAAAGAATGCGTTGTGCTGGGGTTGGCCATACACGACAGTGAAATACTCTATAGATGTTTGCTAAAAATATTAGTAACATAATTTTAGCGAATTTCGATGGGAACTTTAAAACCGAGGGTGACAAAATTAATAAAATTACCGTAAAAATTTGTATTTTAAATACGTCACTACTTGAGATAATTCGGATTGTCAAGAAGTCGCTAGATAATGTGGAACCCTGAACTTTTTTTTTTTTAAACGGTCAATATAATTGTTTTTTTTTTGATGGTGTCTGAGTATAATCAAAATAAATGGTTTGTAGGTGCTATGCAATTTGACGAAATTATCGACATTTTCTTGAAAATGATATCTTAAATTTTTTAAACAAAATTTATTTTTTGTGTTGCCTTATAGCTCGAAAGTTATTACCTGATAATGCATTTTTAAGCCTATTATCATAGTGACGTAGCTCATTAATGTTAAATTTGAAGATATGTGCAAAATTTTTAGTGATTTAAAATAATAATATGAATAGTTTAATGCAAGATTTGATTTTTTTTTCTTAAGAAGTTTATTATATTTATAGAAAGACAGATTATTATCTGTTCAACGAACTTGATCGTAAATTAAGCAATGAAGAAATCTAAAATCTACATATTAAAATTAGAATTTTGTGAATTATTATAAGAATAAGTTGATTCAATAAATTGTAAATAAAAGTTAAAACTAAAAAACGTCTTAAACCGCAAATTTTTTCTCGTTACAAAAAATATTGCTATTATTATTATTATTAAGAATGTATTTTACGAAATTAAATTATTTTTTTAGTTTTATTATTATTTGAAGCATAATTAATTTTAAAATTATTTAAAATTTTTATGTTCGGCATTAAAGTATAAATTTCAAAATGGTTAAAAATCGCCATTTAGGAAATGTATTTTTTTCAATATTCCTAGTCTGATTTTTTGTTTCTTTTTATTTCATTAAATTATAATGGTGTAAAATAGGTATTTAGTTAAATTTGATTAGTTTTTTAATGTTTTATTTAAGAACTTTTATCGTAATTTTAAAATTATTCAAAATTTCTAGGCTTTAAAAGAATACAATTCATTAAGGGTGAAAATTGCAATTTAATAAATTAATTTTTTATTTCAAGTCTTAATCTAATTTTTTAATTTTAATAAATTTCTATAATTAAAAATATTTAGTTTAATTTAAAAAAGTTTTAAATATTTTATTTAAGAATTTTTATCATTGTTTTACAATTATTTTAAATCTTAGGTTTAGCTTCAAAAGAATAAACTTCAAGAAAATCGCAATTTAACAATTCTTTTTTAAACTAATCTAAATTAGAATTTTTTTTTAATTTTTTATTATATTATATAATAATTGAAAATATTTGGTTCAATCTGAATATGTCTAAAGTTGTTTATTTAAGAACTTCTCTCATAGTTTTAAAGTTATTTAAAATTTTCAGATTCGAATTAAAAAGAATAAAAGTCAAGAAATGTAAAAATCGCAATTTAGGAAAATCGTTTCTTTCTAATACGAGGGTGGATTGATAAATTTCCGGCCTGACCAAGAAAAACAACGTTTTTTAAGAATTTTTTTTTTATTTCTCAACATAATCTCCTCCAAGGCTGATACATTTCTCATAGCGGTGTTCTAGTCTAGTAATGCCATCTTTATAGACTGATTCGTCAAGCTCCTCAAAATACCCATTTACAGCTTCGATTTACTTCTTCATTGTCTGCAAATCTCTTACCGCCAAGCCATTTTGGGGGGTTAGGAGAGCAGATAATAGTCGCTCGGGGCTAGGTCTGCAGAGTAGGGAGGGTGCGTATCAATTCAAACTTCAGATCGTCGATTTTAGCCATCGCAACGATTGACTTGTGCGCATGGTGCGTTCATCGATGATGAAACAAGCATTCTGATATTCTTCATCAGATGAGGTCGTTCTAATTTTCACCTCATGGCTGCAAACGTCGCAGATAAGTCTGCGTAAGTATTGATCAGTGATGAGTTTTACGCCGTTTCAAAGCGATAATCAATGTATATAAGACCTAAACTTAGAGGCCATCCCAATACAAACTAGTGAAGCCATGACCTTGTTCGTCTGGAAAAATTGTTTATGCCTTCTTTGGAGTTGGTTCCGCTGGTCCAATCCACTGATTTAGACTGTTCTTTGAGTTTCAGGACGTGTAGTGAGTAGGACCCCAAGTATTCGTCAACGGTTGACGACATCGACGCAAAAATTCGCTTGGATTAGCCGCTCTATCACGAACGTTCATAATATCGAAGCAGCGTAGAAAGAATGGGTTTTATGCAGAAAATCAATTTTTTTGTCCATATTTCAAGAAAAGACACAAGATGGCGTCTTGTTCAGTGTGCTCTCAAATCTAAACTAACATGGCGATCGGGCTGAAACTATAGCTACAAGCTATCTAAGGATGGTACTATAGAACGCCACCTCAAGGTTGGCCTAGTGGCGCCATCTCTTGGTCAGGCCGGAAACTTATCAATCCACCCTCGTAATCTTAATCAATTTGTACCAAAAATTAAATTTACATTTTTGTATTCTATTTTTAAGTTTGACTATGCTAAAGTCTCAGTAGAAAAGATTAATCATGTAACTCTTTTAATTAATGTCAATATCTAAAACATTTAGAATTTGGTCTAGTTTTGAAAATTGTTTGTTTTTCATAATATAATAAGTTGGAAATTTAAGTCAGCTTAAAATTGAAATTGAATCATTTTACGATTTCTAAAAATATCGGGTCATGACGTCAAAATTTTTAGTCTTGGTAAAGTTCAATAATTTGTTTCTTCTGTCAAAAATTTTTGCGTTTTATCCAGATAATTTTATTTCTTTTTCTGACTTTACTCCCAACTTAACAAATAATATCTTGTAAGTTTTCGCAAAATAAAAATCAATCAATTAATTGATTTTTGTAGTCTTCGTTAAGTTCAATAATTTTTTTAGTCAAGAATTTCAATCTTATTTCCAGATAATTTTTTTTCTTTTTCTCCGTGTTGACAAATTATTCCTTGCAAGTTTTAAGTCGTAATTTTTTACAACATACGGTTGCTTCGCACTACAGTGTTACAACTAATAAGAGTTTTCTATATCACAACAAGCTTTTATTCAAACTAAACTCCCTTTTTTTTAGAAATGAGGGGAAATATTGAGATCGGATATCCATATAATATGTTCAATATTTACTATAACTTGGTATCCCCGCTTTAATGAATGTAACCCAAAAATAAAGCTTATCATTTTTTTAAAAACTTTCCGAACCTCTTTACATATTTTGCACCTCTGCAATATTGCAGAGATTGCCTTTATAAAGAGAACTTGTGGTGTCAAATACAGTCTTTCTACAAATAAAAATAAAACTCTTCTCTTTTTAATTTTGCGTATCTTTTGAATGATTTCAGATACCTACTATTAAGAAAATTTCTTATTTGAAAATAAGCTCATAACCATTTCAAACGGAATACTAATTCATAATACCAAAAACAAGATTATAATTTTTAATTAATAGATTTTAAGTAAAGATTTTAAGTTAAGATTCTTATAAATTTTAAAATTATCATATTTTTCTGAGTGTATTTCCGTTAACTACTTTTTAAAATATTATCACTTTCAGTATCTTTTTTCAAAATTTGGCACACAAAATGACCGATTCAGTGTTAATTGCATATTAAAAACTGTTACGTCCCTGCCCACCTGTTACATTTCTTCACCTTAACCAAATATACCCTTTTTACGGACTTAACAGGTATGGCGCATGTAAAGATTCAGACATAGTATACAATAAAGGTAAAAGGGGCACAACGGTGACAATCAAAAGCCTAAAGTGGAAGCCATTTGTGTCAGCTAGTAGTAGAATTTGGGGGGCGAGTGGGCGTGTATGTGTGTACATATGTATGTGCACCACGCCCTTAACGCAATGTCATCTAATGCGTGAAAGCCATTTACTTCATTTGTGTGTGTTGCGTGCGCAATAAAAATTTTATCATTTTTTATTTGTTTGTTTTCGAATTGAAAGCGGCTGGGCAAATGGCAAAAGTGTCGCGTTTTAAAACGCAAGCAAAACGCGCGAGCTTGTGACCAAAGTTAACTTAAAAGCGCGTGTAAATGGCTTGCAAGGGGGCTGTGGCAGCTGCAGTGGGGTGTGTGGGGCAATAGCTGTGCACAAATGTTTATGACTTGTTATTTGCGAATAAAAGCATTTGCTTACACACTCACACACACATGGACACATATGTGAGCCTGCAGCAACAATGGCTACAACAACACAAATGTGACACTTATCATTTGAAACAAACTGAGCAATGAAATTGTCACAAAAAAAAAACACAAAAAACGAAAGCAAAGAGAAGGAAAGGAAAGGAAAGCAAACGCATAAGAAATGTAAAAATAACAAAAAGTAGACTGAGTAGCATCAAACAAAATGGCGTGCAAAAAAAAACCAAACGGAAGTAGCAATTGTTTTATGCCAAAACAAATTTATGTCTGCAATTTGGAGAAGTAATTTAATGCGTGTTGTTAGCAGGGGAGCCGGGCAAAGGGTAGACACTCAAAATACTTATGCATGACAATTTAATAGAAGCCAAAGATAGTGAGAGGAAACATCAGAATGGCTCCGTCAGACACTTGAGAGCGCCTCTTAAGTCAAAGCTAATAAAAATTACAGAACAACTTGAACAAGTTCAAAGTGTTGGCCCACTAACACTTGAACCCTTAAACTGAAGCTAAGCTGAGCTGGTCTGTTCTATCTGTTCTCTACTGTGTTATGCTGTACTGAACTGGGCGACACGTACGACCAAAACGGGGAACTATATAATGCCAATGCCAAGTCTTAGTCGCAGACGCAGTTAGAGTCACAGTCATCGTCTCAATAGCAGCGCGTGACGTAAATTGCAGAAAAGGAGCGGACAAAAAAAAGGGAAACTAAATAGAAAGAAAAACTTGCTTGAGGCAGACAAAGGATTAGATGCTCTGCAAATGACTGCAGAGTTGCACTGATAGCTATGATATAATTCGAAACAAAAATTATCTTAAGATAAGATAAAAAGATATATGAATAGAAAGATGCAAAGATACAAAGATGCAAAGATACAAAGATACAAAGATACTAAGATACTAAAGATACAAAGATGCAAAGATACAAAGATACAAAGATACAAAGATACAAAGATACAAAGATACAAAGATACAAAGATACAAAGATACAAAGATACAAAGATACAAAGATACAAAGATACAAAGATACAAAGATACAAAGATACAAAGATACAAAGATACAAAGATACAAAGATACAAAGATACAAAGATACAAAGATACAAAGATACAAAGATACAAAGATACAAAGATACAAAGATACAAAGATACAAAGATACAAAGATACAAAGATACAAAGATACAAAGATACAAAGATACAAAGATACAAAGATACAAAGATACAAAGATACAAAGATACAAAGATACAAAGATACAAAGATACAAAGATACAAAGATACAAAGATGCAAAGATACAAAGATACAAAGATACAAAGATACAAAGATACAAAGATACAAAGATACAAAGATACAAAGATACAAAGATACAAAGATACAAAGATACAAAGATACAAAGATACAAAGATACAAAGATACAAAGATACAAAGATACAAAGATACAAAGATACAAAGATACAAAGATACAAAGATACAAAGATACAAAGATACAAAGATACAAAGATACAAAGAACATACAAATGCAAGATACAAAGATACAAAGATACAAAGATACAAAGATACAAAGATACAAAGATACAAAGATACAAAGATACAAAGATACAAAGATACAAAGATACAAAGATACAAGATACAAAGATACAAAGATACAAAGATACAAAGATACAAAGATACAAAGATACAAAGATACAAAGATACAAAGATACAAAGATACAAAGATACAAAGATACAAAGATACAAAGATACAAAGATACAAAGATACAAAGATACAAAGATACAAAGATACAAAGATACAAAGATACAAAGATACAAAGATACAAAGATACAAAGATACAAAGATACAAAGATACAAAGATACAAAGATACAAAGATACAAAGATACAAAGATACAAAGATACAAAGATACAGATACAAAGATACAAAGATACAAAGATACAAAGATACAAAGATACAAAGATACAAAGATACAAAGATACAAAGATACAAAGATACAAAGATACAAAGATACAAAGATACAAAGATACAAAGATACAAAGATACAAAGATACAAAGATACAAAGATACAAAGATACAAAGATACAAAGATACAAAGATACAAAGATACAAAGATACAAAGATACAAAGATACAAAGATACAAAGATACAAAGATACAATGATACAAAGATACAAAGATACAAAGATACAAAGATGCAAAGATACAAAGATACAATGATACAATGATACAATGATACAAAGATACAAAGATACAAAGATACAAAAATACAAAGATACAAAGATGCAAAGATAAAAAGATACACAGATACAAAGATACAAAGATGCAAAGATACAAAGATACAAAGATGCAAAGATACAAAGATACAAAGATACAAAGATACAAAGATACAAAGATACAAAGATGACAAAGATACAAAGATACAAAGATACAAAGCTACAAAGACAGATGAGCTACAAAGATACAAAGATGCAAAGATATACAGATACAAAGATACAAAGATGCAAAGCTAATAAAGATACACATATGCAAAGATACGAAGATGCAGAAGATACAAAGATACAAATGATGCAAAGTTGCAAAGATACAAAGATACAAAGATACAAAGATACAAGAGATGACAAAGATACAAATGATACATAAGATAGAAGGATAGAAATAATACAAAGATACAAATAACAATGTGATGATGAGATAAAGATGAGATAGATGATGAGGATGAGCTGAGGAAGAAGATGATGAGATAATGAAGAGATATGAGATTGAGATGATAGTGAGATAATGATGATGATGAAATGATGATGAGATGATGATGATGATGAGATAATGAGGAGATTTGAATGAAATGATGAGTTGAGGATGATGATGAGGATGATGATGATGATGAGATAAGGAGGAAATGATATTGAGATGATGATGAGATGGTGATAAGATACTAGTGAGATTATAATGAGATTAAGATGATTCGACGCTATTCCAATGGATGTAATCTTAAAGTTAATCGGCTCTATTTATTATCATCCCTGAGAAATTGGAATTCATACAGACGTACTATGTTACATATCTATTTCGACTTCTTTAGTCATCCTGATCCTTCTTTGATTTCCTTCTCTATATTGTGTACATTATTTCCGTTGTAATCTTATTAACCCAGTACCTTAAGATAAAAAAGTATAAACATATTTTCTTGCACTCACAAATCAATATCATCCTCTTTGAGGTAGTTCGATTTAGTAGTTTTACGAGACCAATTATAGATATACAATATATAATTTTTGGAAATTGTCAAAATATTACAAAATAATATTTAATTTCAATGCTACAAATAAAATTCTCGCTTTCTCCAATCTAATCATTTAACTGATATAGCGGAATCTCTGGATAGAAGAAATATTTTTGCCTACTGAAATCGACAAAGATGATCGATTATCGCGAAAGACTCTCATCGATAGTTTTCTTCACATCATTAAGATTTACATTTTAAGTTACTCGCTTAGAACCAAGAGTATCAATCGAGCTTATGCTGCAAACTTGCCCAGTAAACTCAATATGCCCACTTGAAGGACATTAAAATAAGAAGCACTAAAACGTAATGGCAAACGAAAATGAAAAGCAGAGCAAATGTGCGCTAATGTAATAAGAAATGTAAGCGATTGTGCGCAGGAGTTCAGTTCAGTTTCCTATTATCCGATGAGAATAAATACGGCGAGATGTGGAAAAGGTCAACACCATTGACCGGAAATGTAAAATGCACTTAGCAATGCCATGGCCCCTAAACTTGAGCTGGTGTGTGTGCTACAGAAAATATCGCTATCAATAAATTCGCACGTACCGCAGCAAGTTTGTGGATAATTGCAAAGCCAAGCGTGGCCAAGTCAGCCAGTGTGGCTAAAAGGGAGAGAAAGCAGTTAGCAAGGCCAAATGCAGCTACTCTGGAAGAGCTGCAGAAGTCTGCTGCTTCCTCAGCTTCATCTTCTTCTTTCTGGCAGTTGCAATTTGAGCTTTGAAAGTAACACGCACCAGCCAAGGTTTTCATTGCTTCACTCACTCGTGGTCAGGTCCTTGCAGGGAAGGATTGTGGTGTAAGGTGCACAGACAAATAGGTGTATTCAGCTTTTAACGAAAATTGCTTCATTAGCGGCTGCTGTGCCTGATTGAGTTGCAGTTTATGGCCAAGGCATTGTTAGCACGGCAAAAGCAACTAGGAAAATTAAGTAAAAACCCAAAGAGCCATAAGAGCTCCAATTTCAATTTCAATGTTGGCCAACTTAATGCTCAAATAGCGGAGCACACTTTCAGGCTAATTGCTCTAAATGCATGAAAAACAAATTTCAATTCATTTCATTTTATTTCAACTATTTTTTTTTTTTTTGGCTGTTCAATAAGCCATCCAAGCTTAACAAAAGCAAAATGGTAAGCTCTTGTTGTATTTGTATTTGTTCTTGTTGTTGCTTTGGTGTACTTTTTGTTGTTTTTATATGCTAACATTTTGCTTTTTTTTACATCATAAATCAAAGCCACAATATAATAAAAAAAAAGCAGCTGCCTATCATGAGCTGCAAAGCGGCAACCACATAAAATGGCCAAACAATGGCCAGCCAAGATAGAAATGAACATATAGAAAAATATGAAAGCACTGCAACAATAATAACAACACCAAAAAAGCAACAACAACAGTAACAACAACCACAACAATTGCAACAACAACATAGAACACAGCTACAATCAAAATATGTAGAAATAAATTATTCAACGTAAAATGTTGCCATAGAAAAATGATGCGCCCTGACTGGATAACCAGGACCAGGCCTCGAAAAACATAAAACAGACATTGGGCTACACTGAGCGAAAAATTGCATTATGATCGTTTACAATAAGCAGTTGATCCCTTCTATATTGTTATAACATATAAGAGGTTTATTGTCGTCTTAGTCAACGCGGTCATTAGCATTTGTGTTTACATTTCTTGCCGCTAGATGGAGCTTAGAAGCTATGCTTAAGCGCTAGATGGCGTTAGCAATTTGTGGCGTAGGTGTGTTAATAATAATTTGAATAATTTTTCACATAGTTTAGCTTTCATATAATAAAATTTAAAATATGGCGTACGTTAAAGATATGGCAGGGCCGTCTTTTGGACACCTTGAACCAAAATATTAAAAGGCATGCATATCAAGGGTGGCCATTTTTGCACGCTCACGATTTTAATTACCCCACCACCAAAAAATTTTGTTTTTACCTACATGTCAGCGACTGCAAAATTTAAAAGAGATTGGAAAGTATTTGATGGATATGAACGCATTAATAGCAACAAACCCGTCATCATCATCAATTCCTTTATCTCCGGTTGGAGCATAGGGCCTCTTTCTTGTGTTACTTTTGAGGTTTCTGTTATAGGTGAATTTGTGTTAATGAGACATGAATTTTGCACCTCCAAGTCCGATGTGCAGGCTGCCGGAGCAGGGGGATTTCTCGAAACACGATTACCTCTTGGAGACTTTCTAATCATTACGTTTTGATCCATGTTTAAATTAACTCTTATTCAGGTTGGTAGTTTTTCCGCGATAGTTATAAGCACAAAGCGGAAGCTTAGTAGGAACTACCAGCCTCTGATGACTAAGCACATGTTGGCAGTAAACTTCCGGGAAGTCTGTGGACGCGATCGTTGGCTCGCGAGGAGCTCCTCCGCTACCGTGCCTTCAACACGAGTCTGCCAACTCATGTGGGGGCTTGCAATGCATTAAAGCATAAGTTGGTAGCATGATTGGTTATTGAATGGCGCCAAATCACTCGCCATGACGCTAGGAGAATCTTAGACACTCAGGATTTATAAGGAGTTCGGTGCCACCCAACAACCTCTCTGAGACTCTCCACTCCTAGCCACTGAACGCTGTCCGGGATCTCCTTATTGGTTATTCGCAGTTAACCTTCATATCTGAAGGCTTTTCACTATCCGCAACCTGTGACCCGTCCGGTTGCCTACAGCTCGGCATACGCGAAATGCCCCTAATATCGCGATCCCGTAGGTTTAGGAAAAATATATATTTCAAATATAATCGACGGATTATTTAATTATCTACAGTCAAGAAAAAAAAACCGAAATCAGCTAAGTATAGTACAACCAGAGTTATTTGCTTTTAAATAAATTACATTTTTCTTCTACATTTGTATAAACTTGTAAGTTAGAGTAATTTATCAATTTAATCAATTTATAGCTTACAAATTTTATTCTGGCCGATTCTACATTTTTTTGAAATTATGTATATAATTATGCTTAGATAGATATAAGACGTTTTTGAACAATAATTTGTTTGATTGGAAATAAGTTTCTAAAGTTTATGTAGAACAATACAGTCAAAAACGGAAAATGGGAAATTATGAAATTTAATCTATTTTCGACTCCATCAAATACTTTCGTCTCTTTAAATTTGACAGGCGCTATATGAATGTAAAAAGGAAACTTTTTGGCAATGGGGTTATTGATATCGTTGGTTTAAAAATCTGCCATACCCTAAATGCACATATGTCTTCAAACTCATACAGTATAGACAAAAATTGCTAGGAACTAGACACATAAATTAGGGTCATCATCATTTTCAATTCCTTTATCTCCGGTTAGAGCATAGGCTCAATAAAGCACTTCCACCTGGTTCGGTTTTTGGCTAGCAATTTTAGCTCGTTCCAAGATTTTCCGCATTCATCGACCTCTTTTTGTAGCGCCCTCCTCCATGTTGTCTTAGGGCGGCCCCTTTTGCGGATTCCTTGGGGAGTCCAATCCAGAGCTTGACGGCAAACTTCCTTCGCATCCTTCCGCAGTGTGTGGCCTATCCACCTCCATTTCCTTAGCATGATAGTGTTAGCCATGGGTTAGGTTAGGTTTCACTGGCCGGCCACAACAGAGTGCAGCCTAGCATAGACCTTTTGGTCCTTAGATGTGCCAGATTCGAGGTTATTACGCAAAGTGATGGTCAGTTGAAAATTTTACTTTTTTAGCGAAATTAAGTATCCGCCCAACTTGTAGCCTGGCCACCTCTTCTAGACCGACAAACGCTGGTTCTCCTAGGGTGGTCAGACGATGTCTAGAGATGGCTGGGCAGTCGCAGAGTACGTGTGCTAGGGTCTCAGGGACTTCCGGATCCCTGCAGATCCTGCATGATTCGCTTGCCGTTAGTCCCATCCTATGCGCATGCTTCGCTAAGAGGCAGTGTTCTGTTAGCACACCCGTGATGGTCCTGCATTCAGTGCGTGAGAGTTTCATTATAAAGTTACTTTGTTTCCTGCCGTAATGAGCCAGCATGATTTTCGCTGTGTGACAGCTGTCTAGATTTTTCCATCTAGCTTCAGCTCTGCGCTTCATGTTGCACTCCAGCATAACGCAAAGATGTTTGATCGGTCGGCGTACGTCGTGTATTTGTCCCTCCGGAAGCTCAACACCGCTTTTGGCAATTGCATCCACCATTTCATTCCCCATTATGCCTTTATGTCCAGGCACCCAGTAGATATGCAGTTTACGAGCCGCAGCTAATCTCTGGATGACTGCCTGGCATTCAAGGACTTGGAAGGAGGATGTACAGTGCGATACAATAGCCTTGATAGCGGCTTGACTGTCTATGAAGAGGTTAATCTTTGTTCCAGTTGAAGTGTTGGTGCATGCCAGCTCAGCCGCCTTCATTGCGGCGAATACTTCAGCCTGGAAGATGCTGCAGTGGTCCGGAAGCCTGTAACTTTGACTTACATTAAGCTCGGAGCAGTATACTCCAGCACCAACGCCCTTTTCCATCTTTGAGCCGTCAGTAAATAGGTTATAGGTATTGTGACTGGGTATAAGGCCTTTACGCTAACCGTCTTCCTCCATCGTCACCTTTACCCTTTTCCCAAATTGTAGCTGCGGTATGACATAGTCAATTTCGTCAGAGAGTCCCTGTCCTATTGAACTATGTCCGTAGCGAATGTTCTTAAAAAGACCCGCCGCCATGGAATCCAGGTTGCACTTTTTATATAGGTTGGCATTGCTGATGACGTTTGGCCACCACACCTTAAGAATTCGCCGGAGACATCTATTCACAAAACTTTGGATTTTCCTGTAGAAGGTCGGTTACAAGCCAGGTCTCGCATCCATAAAGCAGCACTGATAACGACGTTTGACGTTTGATTTAAATAACCTCATTTTGGTTTGGAAGGATATTTGTGACGAATTCCAGATTTGGCGCAGTTGCGCATATGCACCGGCTGTTTGTTTGTTTATTCTGGCCAGAATATCCTTTCCAGCACTGTTCTCAGCGGATATTATACTGCCTAGGTATGTGAAGTCTTCAACTTGCTCAATCTCTTTGCCCTGTAGCATAAACTTGTTTTCGTTATTGCTGTTTATTTTCATTGACTTGGTTTTGTCGATTTTGATTTTAAGGCCAAATTTTCCCGACTCGGCGCACAGATCATCTAGTTTTGTTTGCATAAATTAGTGTGGCATAATCTAATTCCTATAATATTATACATTTAACCAAAATTTCTCTAGGGCAGCTTTCCTGGGGGGCAAGTCCCCAAGGTGGCAAGGGTAAGGATTACCAGACATGAAAGGTAGAAGGGAAAACTTATATCATCCACGCACCCCACGTTCTACCGTATCAACGACGGTCATCTTGTAAACACATCCTACATCCTATTGCAGCGTCTGTTTACCAGATCCGGTTCCTGATAGCGGAAGTCTGTCTTAGATCAAGCGGTTAGCTATATAAATTTGCATTATTTCTCCACACTGAAGTACCCACAGACCTTGACATTGTTAGGGTTTCGTTTAGGGACATACCAGAGAGGCGACTGCAATTATTCGCTAGAGTTTTTTTCTATTATAACTATTAGAAAAATCTAATAAGCATATAATTTTTGTGGTGTGAATCTTCTCAGGTCTCAGAACAAGTTCAAAAGAGCTAATCAGAATAAACTAAATTTGAAAAAGCGGCTTAAATTAAAGTTCTTAAACGAATCATATACATCATAATGAGATCAAAAGAATTATGTTTCATGATAAACTCCAGAAGGCAGCACAAGACTTCATATGAAAAAGCTCGCTAGAGAAATTTATAGCACCAATATTGTATCTCTCTGGAACGCATTTTTATAAGCAAACAGTGCTACCTATGTTATTGAAAAATGTATACCCAGATGGCGCCACCAATAAAAACAGCTTTTTGATTTCAGGGCTACAAAAAAAAAACAAGCAAACTGCAAGTTATTTTAATAGCAACAACAACTTAGAAAAAATAGGTCTAATTAAAAGAGTAGAAAGCTAGTCAAATTACATTAGTTTACAAATTTAAGGAATCATCGAGTGAACTCTTGTATGAAATTGTTGTTTTAGGGCTATTTTGGGTCGACGCAAACAAGAAAATAACCTTATTGTTTTCTTAAGTACCCTTTTTGAGATTTTTTTCGAGAAACATATGCTTGAGCACTATTTTCAGTTATTCGTCAAAATCTCATGAACAATATTTTATATCGAACATGAAAGATGATTAGATTCCTTACTTAGCCCAAAGTAACACCGGTTAGCAACATTAGTCGTCAAGGTATTTCCATGCTGACCTCATTTTTTGTGTCGTTAATACTCGTTCCCAAGTACACGAAATCCTTTACAACTTTGAAGTTGTAGCTATATATACCCCGTGGTGTCGTGTTCTTACTTGTAGATAGCAGGCATATCATCTTGTCGAGATTTATAGCCAGACCCATGCTTTTCGACTCCTTATCAATTTTTCAGAAGGCTCCGCTTACTGTATTAGTGCCAATAATGTCGAGGCCATCGGCATATGGCAGCAGCATGACACACTTATAAAAAATGGTGCCTGACCTGTAAACATCAGCCCGTCGGAGAATAGTTTCCAGTAATAAATTGAAAAAGTCGCATGATAGTGATTACCCTGCCTGAAATTTTGTTTGGTTTTAAATGGTTCGGAGAGGTCTTTTCCTATCAAGATGGAGCTGCAGAAGTTACTCAACTTCATCATGCAAAGCCAAACTAGCATCGCAAGGATATCAAACTCAAACATGGCTACGAAAAACTTACTTCTATCAGGCGTATCAAAAGGTGCTTTGAAGTCAACGAAGAGGTGATGTGTCGATTTGCTTTTCGGTCTTCTATAGAATTTGACGCAATGTGAATATCTGGTCTATCGTAGACTTCCCAGGCCTGAACCACACTGATAAGGTCCAATCAGTTCTTTTATGTAGAGCTTCAGTTTCTCGCACGGTACGTTTGCCAGGACCTTGCACGCAACGGACAAAAGGCTGATCCAGCGGTAGTTGGTGCAGTTCCCTGCCTTTTTTATGAATGGGGCAGAGTACGCTAAGATTGCAATTGATAGGCATGTTTCCTTCCGACTATATCTTGCACAAGAGCTGATGCATGCTCCTGATCAACTCTTCGCCAACAGTCTTGAACAACTCGGCTGGCAGGCCATCTGCCATTGCAAAGTCAAATCAGCCATAGAAGCTTTGCCGTTCTTTAGCCTAGATATGGGGGATTTGACTTCGTTATAATCGGGTGGTAGTATGTTGACACCATCATTTAAGATTAGGAATAGTAGGATACTTTCTGTATCGATGGAATTTGGTTCATCTTCACAGTAAAAGTCTCTCCATCTTGTTAGCTTAGTAATATCAGTGGCTTGAAATTTACCATACTATCGGAGTCCACCCTTAATATACATACACTGCTTTTTAATTATTATTAACCAAATGGCCAATTCGACCAGGCCCTAACATATCCTTGCCCATGCTTGCTAAATGATTTTGGCAACATTTTGAGTGCTGTTCGAGTTTGGACCAAATTGCATATTGGCATCATTAGTAATTAAAAACCCAAGTAACTCGATTTTTCTGCCAGTGTTCCGAGTATTCCCGAAATATGGTTAGCTGGAAAAGAATGAGCAGCCAAAGAGTTGGAGTGAAGCGTTGAGCTCTCTGGCAAAATGCAGCGCGTTCATCATTTATAAATGCCCGCGGGAGTTTTCGTTGATGGCGTGCTAAATGAAGTTAGAAGCAGTTCCAAAAACCCAAAAACAGAACCAACTCATATGGAGTAACATACAAACAGAGCCAGCAGAGCAATGCAAAGGGAAACCTGCCTAATCGTGTTACAATGAAAATTGATGATGATGATGCTTCAAACTGAAGCTGGCCAAAACGACATAGTACATATGTGTGGGTGTGTTTATTTTTTTACTGGTCAGTTAAGAGCGTCATCATGTCATTGACTTTGCCATACAAAATGGCTATGCACTTAAATTCAATTACCGAAATAACAACAACAACAATAACAACAACAGGAACAACAATCGCAGCAGCGCAAATATTGTCGCGTTTACGTAATAGGATTGTTGTAGTTGTTATTGCCAGAGTTGTCGAGTGCAGTTAACAAAGTTGGACGAAAAACGTACAAGCCAAATAGAAAAGCAGTCAACCAGGGCTACTTAGTTGGTCAGCCCAAAAAAGTCGACTATAAAAATAAAATGCCAGCTGGCATTACCTGAGTGTGTGTGTGTGTGTGCGGGTGTGTGTGAGTGTGTGTAAACAACAATTGAGTCAAAAATGTGGGACACATTTAATTGAATTGAAATTCTAACAAAGTTTTTGTGCATTTAGCCATTTTTACTCGACTGCAGTCAAAAGCCCGAGCAAACACTTGACGCTAAAAGCTGGCTGACTGGCTGGCTGGCTGGCTGGCTGTGCAGTTAATATGATGACGCTTAAACATGGCTAAAAAGCATTTTGTTACCAAAGTCAATTAGAACAACGTGGCGAGGTCGCTGCCGCATTTGCTCAGTGAAATTTTAGACCGCGGGCCGTGGAAACGTTGCATATTTGTTGGCGCCACAACAGACCGGTATCCAAATGGTCCAAACGAAATTGTGTTTGGCTTTGGCATTTGGCCGCCTCGGCGCGCATTTGGACGCATTAAAATGGTTTACGTATAACGTTGACGGCGGCATCAATTTCCGTCATTGATGAGCTCATTTTGGGACGGATACGTTGTGTGGACCTGGACTTGTTTGCCAATTTGTCTGAACTGTAGCGCATTTCGGCCAAATCGCAACTTGACTAAATGACTAACTGACTGAGCAGCTACACATATTGTCACTACCAAAGCCTACATAAGTTTATATTTAAGCAGCACATCCTGCACATCCTTCCACACCCAAAAAGTATATAAAATCAAAGCTGACAGCCGTAACGATTGCTAAAATATTTAAAGCGCATTATGGGACCCGGCTACAACTACAACCATGCCACTGTCAGGCATTTATCGTAAACTTAAACTGCCAATGCACAGAGACGCTACAGGACGGCAAGGATCTGCTGGCAGGCATAAAGAGGCGTCAAATACTTGTGCCAGGATTTGCCAGGCATTTAGCTAACATGACACTTAAGCGGCAGTCGGGCAGTGGCAGCGCCAGAGCAGCAGCAGCTGATGGAGCAGACCTGACTCTCTGGCTGGAACGTAGACTATATCAATATTGGCCCACAAATGTCGCACAGCTCGGCGCAGGCTGGTTAGCAAGGACGAAAACATAAAAAACAATGACAACTACGTTAAAGGGCTGACTAAAGCCATTGATAATATACGGCCAGAGAGGAAGGGCTAAAAGGAGGCAATGACTTAAACGCAGGGTTGCAATCTGATGGCAAAAGTGACTTTAAGACGATACATATCGTAGCCTTTGAAATGGCATAAGACTGACTTTGAATAGGGATATGCCTATTAAAAAGTTTGTGGGATTAAAATCAATACCATTTAGAAATGACAGAAAGTACACGCGCAACTCATCATTAAAGCTGGGGAAGAGTAGAAATATATTTTATTTTGGAACTCTGCAAATATTGAAGACCATAACCACAAAACTTTATAATCTTTAAGCATATTGTTTATAAAGCGTTGCACTAACTGAGGAACAAAAAACTGTAACAAAAAACATTTATGCTTTCAATTTTACTTTTTAAATTAACAGCGTAACGACTTAACCTAAAAAAAAAGATTTTTTACTTTTTATCTTATAATTCGCAACTCATTTAAGCATTAACTAAGCTTAGAAGCAAGATAATATGCAACGTTTTCGTAGGATGATCGGTTCAACCGATCATACATAATATACCGCTTCGCGCACCCCTCTCTTAACGAGATCGGTTCAACCGATCATACATAATATACCGCTTCGTGCACCCCCTCTCATATATACCGCGTCAAGCACCCCTCTCATATATACCGCGTCAAGCACCCCTCATACACCCTCTGATGGTACCCCCACACTCTGAGGTTTAGAACCGTAAAGGTTGGCAACCAAATAGGAGGGGGTTTTTAGTCGGTAGGCGCAGAATGCGAATCCGACACTACCCTCCCCGGGTGTCTTTCTGAAGATTTCCCCCCTCCTACTATCCAATAAAAAAAAAAAAAGCAACGTTTTCGTGCATTTTTATTTACTTTATTTACAATATTTTTTTTTAAAGGTTTTTTTTTAATTTCGTTTTACGTGTGGTGTCTATTGGTGAAGCATCAAAGCCAAAACCTCTGGGAGTGTAATCTATTGCACTGTAACAAGAGGTAACAAGTTAAATCATTTTATTCCGATGTGGAAATTATAAATTAAATGAATTAATATTCTTTTCAAGATACAAAATTTAATGTTGAAAGTATTGTCCATCGCTAGCCACTACTTTTTCCCATTTTCTGGTATTTTCGGATTCCGGCTTGGAAGAACGACTCGTCTTTTGAGGATATCCATGAATCGACCCAATTCTTGGTACTTTCATAAAAAGTGAACCGCTATTCCGTCAATACAAGTGCCATCGATCGAAATAGGTGGTAATCGGATGGTGTGATGACCGGCGAGTGCGGGGGGTGAGGTAGCACCTCACAATTTATCTTTTCCAATTAGGTTTTCACGACTTTCGTGACATGGGGACGAGCATTAACATGTTGCAAAATAACTTTATCATGTCTTTGCTCATATTCTGACCATTTTTCTCTGAGTGCATGACTCAAACGCATCAATTGGAGTCGGTAACGGTCGCCTATGATCGTTCCATTCGGTTTTAACAATTCATAATAGATAACACCGCGTTGGTCTTACCAAATACAAAGCATGACCTTAGATCTACGAATATTTGGCTTCGATGTTGATGACTAGCCGAGCTTTACTCCATGACTTTTTGCTCTTGGGATTGTAATGGATCCACTTTTCATCGCCAGTAACAATACGATGCAAAAAACCTTTTCTGTCGTTGAAGCAGCTGTTTACATGAGAAAAAACGGCGCTCGACATTTCTCGGCTCCAACTAAAATATATTAATTTTTAAAAAATTCCTCGCATAAAAAACAATAATTGATGCCACAGTCGTTCAGCATTTCCGGATAGTAGACGACTTTGGTTACCGATATTGTAAATTTCATATATGTCGTGTTGCAGCAAACAGAAAATAAGATATGTCCAAATTAGGTACCAGCAATATTTGATATTTCAAATTTTTGTTTTACACCCTGTACCATAACATACAGAAGGAATCGTCGGAAACCCCCAAGGATTACCTGAAGTTTGACCAGGGTGACTCTCTAGTCTAGAAGTCAATATACCCATGTCCGTATGAACGCCTAGACCTCAAAGATAGCTAGAGTAACCAATCATTCACGTTAGATCCCTTATTATTCCATAGAAGCCAAGTTTATTTCACTTGTTTGATATGGGGGTTAATTTATATAGCTCCCATAGGAGTGTTTCAGACGACCTCGAAAAAGCAAAAGTTTTAGATGGATAATTCGTTAGTTTTTGATTGATTTTGGTTACATCCACATTTGCCACTCGGAATTTGTTTTAGAGTTCCTAAGCACTGAACCAAATTTTATCAAAATCGGTGTATTATATCAAAGCTTTCATAGGACCGATCGGTCAAAAAACGTTGTTATTGTAACCAAATTTGGCAATCGAATATCTTTTGGTGGTTTTAAGCATTATACCGGATTATATTGCAAGCTATTGGTACAGGATATCCAAAAGTCGTCCGCGCCCGACTTTACCGTACGCCATCTTTTTAAGATATTATTATAAAAGTATCTGATAAAAGTTTTGAATTACTCTTTTTTGTAAGAATTTAGAATTTGCCTTACTAGGTCTATTGTACTTAATAAAAGAATGTGCCCTTTTTTGTGTGCTATATTTCATTTTGTTCAAAAGTATTCGATAGAGTTTCAACTATCGAAGTCTAGTCTGATGACACTATCGATAGTATCCCATCTCTATTACAATTCCCAAGCCTATTCACGATAACTTTATGATGATGGCACTATCGGTAGTATCCCATCTCTATTATAATTCCTAGGCCTATTCACGATAACTTTATGATGATAACTTTAGGAGCATTCCATCTATTCTTTTTAATATATTCATAAGTTCTATTCTTTTTAATATATTCATAAGTTTGCTACTGGCTTTAAAAACATACAATTTTTTATATTTTTTGTGTTTTATTTTGGCGTGACGTTACGTTTGTGATAAAGTAAGTGAAAATTAAACAAAATTTGAAATAAAAAAAAAACGTAGCGACATATTAAGTAAAAAAATTAAATTTTGTCAGTAATTGGTCTCGCTAATTTAAGATATAAGCAAAAAATATTCTTGGCGTCATGCTAATATAATTTAAATTACAATATTGTCCAATTGTATACAACTTTTTGAATAAGATTTAATACGATGAGCTTAAATTCAGTGAATCGAAAAGTTAAAAAAAAGCATCAATTGTTAAGCCAAAGTATTTGGCGTGACTTTACTAAAATATTCTTTTAAGACTTCTGAGTTATAACCCTGCAAACCTAACTATATTTTATGTATAGCAATTAATTGATGTACTCGATATTGGATCATAACCTTATTCGTATTTGTTGATTTCCCATAAACCAAATATATAAAAATCATTAAAATCGGAGAAGTTTGGGAAAAAGTGGCCCGCTTCACATATTTTCGACGATATAATAAAAAAATGTTATAACTTTTTTTAACTATTGAAGTAAAGAAAAAATATGTTTTTTTCCATGTCAATAACTTTGAAAAAATATAAATAAAAGATAAATATTTTTAGAAATGGGCTAATCGGACCAAAATAACTTAATTTTGTAGGCATATTTCTCGACGTCTCGAGTTTAAAAACAAAAATGAACTCTCAAACATCTTTTAGACTTAAGATAAATCGAATTTATTTTCGTTTTTTTATTTGTTTAGTATATGGTCAAAATTGGTAGTCTGATTATCTATGCATCTGCATAAATTCATTTTTTTTGTCATCACATTTGTTTTTAATTCTATAAATTAAATTTTGTGGCCTGACTCAATTTTTTTTAATTCTATAACTTCTTTAGTAAATAAAACACTATTTTTTTTTTTTTTTAACGCCTTTAAATTTCTTTCAATAACGTTAAAATATAAACGAATTTTATTTCAGGTTTTGAAAAAAATATATATTAATATAATTGTATATTATATTTATAAGATTCGGCTGTGCTCCGGAAAACGAAAAAAAGAAAAATTTGTTCGTTTTAATTTTTGCATGGCTCAGTTCCAAATATTTTATTGTCTTTATCATATTTCTCTGCCACTTTACTAGCACAGTTTTCCTTACGATTGAAAATAGTTTATAAGAATTAAAAACAAACCATTTTTTCATTTTTAAATTTAATTGGTTTCACTTTTCAGAAAATAATCGGATTTAAACCACAGAAAAAATTCGTTTTAAGCGATAATATTGTTTTATAAAAAATTCTAATGAATTATTCAATTTCCTGAGCACAGTATAAAATACATTTTCTTTATTTAAATGATAAAAAAAATTATTAATTTTTTGTATGTTAATATTATTATAAGTAATCCTTAGTTCCAATTAAGTTAGAAGAAGTTAAGTGTTACTTATCTCCTTAAAGATTTTCACCACAAATTTTGAATGTATGGCATCCGTCCATGACTAAGATTGCTCTAAGATTTGACTTTACAAACGATCTTTAATATTTTATGAGATCGATCAGAACTGACTTAATACAAAATTTAAAAGTAAAAATTTACTTTATTAGGCATCCATCCATAAAAGCTTTTTTATCGAAATCAGATTTTTCAACCTTAAAAATTTATTTTTTTTAGCTATAAGTTTGCTTGCACTTGGTACATAGAATCATATGCATTTAAAACTACTTGTATAATATATTTTCCGTCATATCACCCCTGTCGAAATTTCTAGCTTTTCTAACAAAAATTTGCTCTTGTAATTTCGAAGTTTCCCAATTAAATTCTCATGGTGCTTAAAATTCATACCTTATTATAACAGTTGCTCTGCTTAAGTCCAGGATTTTCGTCTTTCAAAGCCTCCTATATTTACATGAGTACCGATTCTAAATAAAATGGATCATTGTTATGTACCAAGATATCGATCTTAATTTTTGTATTATCCCCAAGACTTTCTATATTTTAACTATGGGGACGATATCGATCAGCCCTAAAAAATCTGTTTTTTACAGGGAAACTAGAAATACCAGTGGGTCGATTTTTTTGAATCACATATCAACTTTTAAAAAAGCAAGTTAAATGAGAATTTACTTTAAGCCATTTCTGAAACTTCAACACAGCAGCCACTACAAAATCCTACACAGCCAATTTTCAACATTTTGCAGCCCTGGCAGCAAATTCCTGTGCGTTATTGCCCAGTCGTCGGCCTGACCCAAAGTTGGCAAAATCGTTTCCAGTTACGACGACGAGCATGATAATAATGAAGCCTGGGCCTGCAGCTAGTGCAATAAACATAAATAGTTATTATTTATTTATAAGGCGTCTACGACTTTGGCCCTATTTGATTATGTATTAATTTCTCTCGATATGATTTTGGCCAAATATTATATGGCTGGCACATGGACATTACGTCTATCTATGCCGTCTTTGCCGTAGCCTGCTATTAGCTTAAGCCTTTATGGCTCGAATGCGTCCACACGCCACCTAAGATGGCTTTGGCTAGCTCGTCTTGGCCTAATTGCATGGTGCTGCTTGAGTAGCCATGCATTGGTATGAAACAAGTTCAAAGAGCGCAGAGAACAGAAGCAGAGAACAGGAGCAGGAGCTGGCTGACTAGCTGCATAGTTTTTCATTTGTAGTTTGAGCTCATTAGCCATGGCTAAGCCTTTTGACTGCCGCCTTTTAAGTCTAATTAACTGCTAATTGACAATAAATCATTATTACTCAAATTTGAGTGGACGTGTATATGTCGCCACAATGTCGGCCCAAACGATGGCTAAGACGACAATAAAAGGGGCAAAAGAATAAATTCATAAATAAAGTGTGACTAATGCAAAAGACGACAGAGCGGCAGGAGAGAGTGGCATTAGACGACGTTGACGTCGCGTCAGGATACTCAACGCTTTGTGGCTGAAATCCATTAAGCAATAAAATTCATTTATTATTTATTATGATTGTTGAGCATTGTTTTAGGCCCAGCCCGCTTTAAGTGGTAATTATGGGCCTATACGCCTCTATGCGTTACGCCCACGCAATTGCAATGGTTAAGTCAAGTTGAGGCGACATTGAATGCCAAATCATAAACATAAAAATAAGAGCGGCACACTCGAGGAGTGGGCGGCGGAAGTGGAAGTGGTCCACCCCCCATTCAAAGCTCTTAAGCAGCATATCCGTTCAGTGCAATAAATGCCACAAGGGCCAGCGCGCAAAAGTAGGCAACAAATGTTCTTGGCCAACTTGAACTTTTTGATTGGAATGAGCGCTGGAAATTTGTGATATTTTTTTTTATGGTGGCCTTATAAATGGAAAGGGTATATTAATTTTATAGGAATGTATGTAACAGTGGGCAGTGGGAAATAGGAATCTGAATCTATAAAGTAGCAAACCAATTGGTCAGCTTGGTGAGCCGGATTGATTTGGGATACAATCCATATCCATAAGATGAGCTTTGTTTTTTGCAAAGCTTTTAATCTTGAGCTAATATGAGATCTCGCAAGCTTAAAAGCTATGCAAACAACAAAGCTCATCCTTGAGCTAAGATGACCCTGTTGCATTAGATTAATATTATATAAGCAAGCTCTTCATCCAGCAGTTGGTCTGCTTTTATATATATTATTATTATTATTTTATATTTAGCCTTTATGTAAATATTGTTATAAGTATATTAGCTAAAGTATGCGATGCTTTATCTCCTGATTAACCCAGCCCAACCTCTCAGGAGTGTTTTCCCACTGTGCAATGCGTGAGCCTAATAAAGTAAACTACTTTAACCTTTTATCAATAACAACTGCACCTTCTGCTATCGTTTTTCTGTGCTTAAATAAATCGATTTTGTATCGATAGTGCCTAAGCCAAATATATTTTAAAAAACCCTTCCCACTTTGAACTACATTTAAAAATCTATTTTTTCCCCATTAAAGTATTCACTAGCTTGATCGAAGTAAATTCAAAAATTTAAAAATATAAGCCTTAACTTATTAAATCTAAAATAATTTTTTATTTTAATTTTATTCCATGACATTCATATTAGTTTTGACAAATAAAAATATATACAGAGTTGAGCTAAATTCAATTTTTCAACCGAATGCTTGATCTTTAAACGTAATAAATTAAAGAGTATTCATTTTAATATCAATCTAAATTAATTTTTAAAAACATATTTCTGATTTCAGAGCGAACTTGTCTTAATAACATTAAATTTCCCTTTGCAAGTTGCTGGGGCCTCGCAATCTTAAAGAACTAGACTAATTCAAATTTCTATTGAAAATTGCTGGGATCTTCCAGAAATCGACTTTTTGGAAATTTGGCGTACAAACTTGCTGGTAAGTAAATCCATTTTATTTTAAAACCTTATCACTTCAATATTCCAAACCGCAATCAAGAAAATCGAGTAGTTCTCATTAGTTTAAAGTACCAGATATCGCTTTCGTCCAAAAACATCTCCCTTTTTTGGAGATTTTAAGTCTTATGTTCCGATTAATTATACAAAGGTATTTTTTTTTTAATAAATAAGAGATTAGAAAATCATTGCAGCCCTAGTAACCATAAAAAGATGATATAAGAATGGATCAGCTACTGTGAACGGGACTATCCATCAAATTCTTGAACCAGTTTTTTTTTGCCTAAAATGTATTAAAGGATCTGATCTTATATACGGGTGCGCCATTTGAATGTGGTCGATGGAAATATTGAATAACTTGAACAATTCTCAATCGATTTTGAAAAACTATTTATTTTTATAAAATTAGAAGCTTTACAATTTTTTCCATTCAGTTGCCAAAAACAACGTCAATCAAATGACCTCCTTTATTGCGGATACAAAATTCAGCTCTTTTTCTGGCATCTCGGGTGATATCGCAGTGATTTCGGCTCGAATATTGTCCTTAAGCTCGTCTAAAGTCTTCGGATTGTTGGCACACACTTTGCTTTTTAAAAATCCCCACAAAAAAAAGTCCGGTGCCGTTAAATCGGGCGATCTCGGTGGCCAGTCAATATCCCCCCCTTTCGATACCACACGTCCTGGGAACTTTTGACGCAAGAAGTTCATCGTTGATTTCGCGGTGTGACATGTCGCGCCGTCTTGTTGAAACCAAAAGCCTTTAAGACCTTTTTCACGCATTTCTGGTAAAACAGAGTGTGCCAACATCCATCGATACCGATCCAGTTTCCCCAACTCTGAAGAAGAACGGACCGATGATGGTTTTTGAGCAGACACCGGCCCAAACAGTCACTTTCTGATCATGCAGTGGAGTTTGATGGATAGTATGAGGATTTTCTTTCCCCCAAATGCGAAAGTTTTGTTTATTTACAGTGCCAGATAGCGTGAAATGGGCCTCATCAGTCATTAAAATTCGCTCCCAAAAATCGGCCTTCGATTCACTCACTCGAATAACGTTTTTGGCGTAAACCACGCGTCGCGGATTGTCTGTGTCCAATAATCTTTGGGTTAACTGCACTTTATATGGAAACATATCCAGATCATCTTTCAGAATCCTCCTCAAAGTAGTTCCACTGATGTTTAGTTGCTGAGACCGGCGGCGGTACGAGATAGAAGGATTCTCTGCAACACTCCGATGAACAGCTTCAATATTTTCATTTGATCGTCGAGGACGTGGTTGATTTGAATGTGGACGGTCCGCTACAGTTTTGCAGTTTCCCAATTAAATTCTTATAAAGTCCAAGTAACTTTTGGTACAAGGCAAAAGTGTAATATATTTATTGGTGCTTAAAATTCATAACTTATTAAAGCAGTTGCTCAGCTTAAGTCCCGGATTGTCGTCTTTTCTAGCTTGCTCTATCTATTCTCTATTCCAATTCTAGATAAATTGGATCGTTGTTAAAGACCAAGACATCGTTTTTAATTTTTTTATTATTCTCAAGACCTTCGATATTTTAATTATGCAGACGATATTATATAGCCCCCAGAATGCAATGACATTCTAATTTTCCGCTGTCTATCTTAAGAAGAATCTCAAAGCTATAGTTTTAGACCAATTTGACATGGCACTATCCAATTTATAATTCCTTTAAATATTATAAAAGCCATATGTATAACAAGGAAAATTTAATGCACTAAATAATTTTGTATATTCATATCAAAAAGTGTTTAATGAAACATTCATTATATTTCCCTTATACAGAATACGTCCTATAAAAAATGTCATCGATAACTCAATTTGCCAATATGTACCACCAAAATCGGAGAAATCGAATTAAGAATTGATTTATTTTACTTATTAAGTTTTTGAGCACTAAAAACTAAGATTCTATAAATGTATCAAATATAAATATATTCAGTTGATAAAATTAAAAAAATAGCCATAAATTTTAGACTGTTTTAAATTCAAATCGGTTACAATTGAAATACCCTTACATTTTTTGAAAGATTTTTATCTTTTCTTTTGGTTTATCTCTTTTTGCGATTTTTAAAATCATAATCTTTACCGATTTTTAGCTTATTTCAAAAACTGAATTTTCTGTTACGTTTGTCTATTTCTGTCCCATCCAGTAGCTCAAGAATTTAACCAATTTAATTCCGTAATACGAGTATACCAAAGTCGGTCTGAGCCAACTCTAACGAGAGTAATTTTTTTTTGGTCAACAATTTTGGGCATAATAATAATTCGTAAATTGATTGTGTTTAGTGAAGTTTGAATAAATTCACTCAAACGAGGCAAACTTGGCGTCTTGGGGATAGCTGTTGTGGGTGGGAGGGGACGCGTCGTTCTTGGGGCAGGATAATCCACTAAAATTTACAACAAACGGAAATAGCAACAGGAAAGCAACAATGCATAAATGCGAAGAGTAGAGAGCAAAGGCAGCAGCAAGCAGCACAGAAGAAAATGTGTAACAAATAAAAATAAATTTTGGCCAAAAGATGAGAGAAGGAAGCAAAAGGAGCAGCAGCAGCAGTAGCAGCGGGGAAGCAGTGAAAGGAGCAATACCAAACATATGCGCTGTTGATGAGTTACGGGCAGGGATCAGTGGGAAAGGAAAATGGCATAAACAGAGAGTGAGAGTGTGAGAGTGAAACAGCATGACAACGACAACAAGCAAAAGCGATGACTATGATGACAACAAGTCCTGACTGAGGGGGAGGGCAACGTAGAGCAGCAGGAGTAGGGGCTTATAAATGAAATAAAAATGGAAAGCAAAGCAAAACTTATGACTGCCAGCAGATAAAGCAAAAGCTACCAGGAAAGAGAGAGAGAGCGGGGTGAAAACAATTGGCAGTCACTGTAACGCTCTGTACCACTGTGACTGTGACGCTGGCAGCTCTTTCTCTGTTCTCCGGCTTCAGCTCCCAGCGCCGCTGACTATCAAAGTGAAATGCTAAAGCAGCCAAAAATCCACGAAATAATGGCGACACAACATGAAACAACTGTGACAACAACAAATACAACGCAACGAATACAGCAACAACAATAAGTTTAGCAACAGGCTAAGAGGATATGGTATACATAGTGAAGCATATGCGCCTGGGAAGCTTGGAAGTGATAGCAAAATCCTTTGCCGTAGCTTGGTGTTGCCATTGGTGTCATTTGGCATCATCATCAATATGGCTAAAAGGACAATGCGTTAAATGCCAACGCATCTGAGAGCATGTGTGTGTGAGTATCTGTGTGTGGGTGTATGTGAATGTGTGTATGTGTGTAGGTGACAGCTGTGTGCGGCAATCTTGGCACGCATTGGGCAGTGAGTGCGCATATTGTGCTACTAAGCTGCTACGATTGCCTCAGACCAAACGAAAAATAAAATTCCAAGAAAATTATGGCATTATGGTGTACGAATAAAAGATACTCTTGGAAATTATCCTTACCCGTCTAAGGAAATATGGTTGACGCTGTTATTATGGATCTGTGAGTGCAAGACTAAAAAAGATGCAGCAATAGAAATGATAAGGCAAATGATAGTGATAATAAGGCTCGTCAATAGGAATACATTAAGGACCATAAGGTATCTCCCATAATGGCAATCGTGGTCAGTGAGCGCAAGTCCAATCGCTTTGTGATATCACTTAATAATCGCTCTAGGAGACCTTAACCCCTGCAAGGTTCATTCGCCGAAGCACAATTGATTAAGGTGTGACCTCAGGCTACAATATGAAGGTGGTATTTGTCATCCCCGAAATTTGGATGATGTTTTGGAAAAAACACAAAACATTTATTTTTTGTTTAGATGGCTTAACCTTATTTATCATCATCAATTTGCCATTGCAACCAGCGGTTCGTTCTCGGCCGCTTCCAAAAGCCGTCCCTAATCGTTTCTGCATTGCACCCACTGACGCTAGCCTAACCAGGTCAATAGATACCTGATCTGACTATCTCAGAGAGGTCTTCGTCTTCTGCGCTTGCCACTAGGGGGCACCGTCCTCCTTTCTCGCCACATGTCCTATCCAACGCAGTCGCTGCAACTTACTGCGCTTGACTATGTTCATGTCGCAGTAGAGCTTGGCCTTCCATCGTAAAGGGTACACATCATCAATTCAACAGAGACCGAAGATCTCACGTGAAATTTGTCTCAGGCATAACTTGTAAAACTTGTTCACCACTATTTGTCATAGTCCATGATTCTGCGTCATACATAATCATGAGTAATGAGCTTTTTATAAAGAGTTTTCTTCGACCTGTGAGAAACGCCTCGACTTCTCAATTACTTTCTTATCCTAAAGGTAGTACCTGTTGGCAGGAGTCATTCTACGCTTAATCTCCAGGCTGGCATTGCTTTTGTTGTTAATGATGGCACTTAGGTAGGCTAAATCCTTAACTGCTTCATAAGTGTAGGTATTGACAATTACATGTTGTCCAAGACGCTCAAGGGGCTTCTGTTTTGACAAGAGGTTTTTGGTTTGTTAACCCCAAAATTTTTCGCAACTAGGGACAAGTCAAGTACATATATTAGGAAAAAGTCAAGTTTATTGGAAATAATTGTTTATTCACGACGTACATAGAATTGATATCATTATAAAGCATCACACGTCGGCATTAAGTTTGATTCTACCTTACATTTGCTTAATTAAAAATTTGCCTCAGGAAAAGTCTAACTAACCAATCAACTACAAAATAGATTTCCGAGATTTCCTTATGTTGCGGCTTATTAATAAATTTAAAAAAATATAGAGCCGATTAATATTTTTAAAGCTGCGATTCTGAAAAACAAAACGCGAAAATATCAAAAGTTTGGTTATTTAAGAATTTTGGGTTCTTGACTAAAATCCCACTAAGGGCCAATGCCCCTACTTACCCCTCCCTACGGGGGCCAATGGACCACTCGCCTTGATTCTTCATTGAGCTTGGAAAATGCTGCACCAACGATTGTTGCGACCATTAACTTTTTACCTTATTAGTTAATTAAAAAATTGCAGGAGTCCTCAGCATATCTCTGATTGTCTTTTTTTTAAGAACTGACTTAATTTTATTCCTGGTCACCTACACTCTTCTTTAAACTTCCCCATGTTATAGACTTATAAATTAACTTTCAAGTCGATTCTGTAAAAAATAAGCTTCGTTCCCATACAAATGAATCAGACTACTCCAAATTCCTCTCCTTGGGATCCAAAATTAACTTGATTCCTAAAAAAAAATTAGCTATTCGTTATATAGTGTTGGTGAGAACCTATTAAAAAAGAGCAAAATTTGTTCTTTAATCACCAAATTCAGTCCTATACAAACCCAAAAAATCAAAATATCGCAAACAATTTGAAGCCAGTTAGGATTTACCGATCAGTCTGTTGATCGATAGACAGACGTCCAATACTTTTATGTCATATATATAGGATACCAATCTGATAGACTTAGCTGCCGATTAAAATAAAATGTCCGATGAACAGGCAAACAGAAATCCGATATTCCAAACGGTAGGATCTAAGCAGTTCATCGCTGTCGGCACGTTCAAGTTGACGTTCGGTAAGAATCTCTCTCTGTACATGCCGCTTTAAATATATACATCGTCTCTCTTCAACGAACAACGAAGAGCATTGGACGCTGGACGGGTTTCAGACGGTTCATCCAACCAACTGGCTGGCTTACTGGACTTGGTTAAATGCAGGGTTATCTGATATAAACCAAGATTTATTGATTCTTATAAATAAAGGACTGGACCAAGCACCTACTCACATTACGGAAGGTATATTTTTGCGCTGTGTAGTCTTTGCGTTTCTTAGGATGAGCCTAAGCCTGCCTGCTCTGGAAAAGTGGAGCCTATCTGGCTTTCCCTATTTATAGAATTCCTTGACTTGCACGTTGTTTTATTTCTTTCTAAAGTATCTTGGTGCCCCAGTAATGATCTTGAGATCCCAAATTGGGCCCATTGCATGTTGTTGCCTGCGTTGCTCCAAAGTTCGGAACCATAGGTCCATATTTTTTTAGAGCGGACTTTTTAAATAGAACTAATGGCCACTAAATAAAAGTTGACATCCATTACAGACTGCTTGTTCTCATTTTAGACTGCGTTCTCTTTACTTCAATAGATTTGCGTCAGTTTCGTTTTCTATAACAATGACAAAATAGGTGACTTCCAAGGATTTTAGCATGTGTGTGTTGTTAAAATATATAATATTTCTAGAGTTCCAAGATGGAACATAGGTCAGGATTTTGAATTAGGGGCTATCGTTCTGTTTACTTGAAGTGTTTTCGATTTTACCAAACTTTCTCAATTAAATATGTTACAATAAGCGCGACTAAAGGACGTTAGAGAAAATCCGAGCCCGTGGGAGAAAATTGTTTCGGCTTCTCTATTACACCTTTAGCTCGAATCATTGTATTTTGTAAGTACGGCACCGTGGCTCGGAGCGACTCCCCCCCGTTCCCCACATTCTCGTCGGGCCTGCGTGCTTCGATAATCCTTATTAAAATTAACCAAATTTTTCTCATCTAAGATATTAAAATTTAACTTACTTTTGGATAATATTGATTTGGAGTCAATTGATCTTTGAGTGGTAAGCAGAAAAAAGAAATAGAGAAAAATTCGAAAAAGTTTAGCTGAGACATTTACATTTAAATGGGTCTTTTTTAAATGTCTATTACGTCTTACTTTGTTTAGACGGATTGAGAAACGACGACATGTAACATCTCTCTTGCTCAACGTGGCTAAGAGGTTTTCTGATAATTAAAACATTATATTTAGTCCGCAAAGAGCGGAAACAATAGCTCTCAAACGACTTCTATCAGCGGATATATGTATGCAATGGATCGTCCCTAATTTCTTATTGTACTCGTGACTCCATGTGCGGGATTCCATTAAAAGTCTATCTTTGCTATGTCAGGATGTGAATTATATAAACCCACTTGCGCCTTTTGATTACTGCGGCGATGGGGGCGTGATGAGTTAGAACTAGTAGCTGGGAGATAATTGTCTTTTCTTTAAGTAAAATCCTATCAAGACAGATAGCAATTTTCAAATGAATAGTTCTGCAAAAATCCGCAATTACAAGTCTCAAAAATCCAACTTTAAAAGATCTACGCCTTTAGTGTATTTGTGTGTATGAAATTGGAAAAGGTTTTCCAATGCTGAAACAAACATGTTGGAGGGTACTTTTGCTATCAAGGCGTAGTAGAGACACCAAGGCAGACGTATCGACCTGATAATACATTTTTGAAAATTAAAGTCTACACCTTCAAAAGTTACAAGTAAATGCATTGCGCAGATCTCCTTCCGCTTGGTGCAAACATCACACCAAAAGAAATATACTCCTTGTTAGGGTCTCAAAAAATCAAAAAATGAGACAAAGCCTGGAAAAAGAAAGAAACCCATTAGACGCTACGCCGCAGCTTTTCATTGTTAGAGGTGAGCGGCAATAATCATAATTTGGGCTGGACTCAGCCAACAACAACAACAGCAATAAGAAAAAAAAAACATGGCCATTTAAACGAGGCTCTAAAGAAAATGCCGCATCAGGCTGATCAAACAGTTTTCCAGCCAAACAGACGAATAAAAAGCGCAGAAAACTGAAGTTAGAGATAGATTGAGTGGAAGGTGAGGAGTAGACGAGGTAGAGTAGCAAGGGGTAACAGCAAAGCAAAGCAAACTTGATTTATGTCTTCTAACTTAGCTGAGACACAAGCCAAGTGCATTAGAATATACAATATATAATATATTGTAGCATACTTTTAGTTGCTGCATGATATGTATGAATGTGCACACACATTTATTGCATACTTTTGTGCGCACACAACAAAATCAATTTGTGAAATAGAGCAAACTACTGCCATAAGCATGCTCAAGTTGTCTCGCTCGCACTCTCTTAGCCATGTCGTTGGCAGACAAAAGCTGGTTGTTATTGTCAATGGCCATAAATATGCATTGTGTCATATTAGTGTGCGTGTGCCTGTGTGTCAGTGGCGCAGTTAATTTTTATTTTTGTTTGTGGGGGGTTTAATATTATATGACTGAAAATGCGAATTAATATTTTTAATGGCAATTATTTTTAATGATAATAACAATAAACTGGAGAGAACAATACAGACTTTTGTCGAAATTTTAGCACGCATGATTGCAACGATTCATATATTATTATGCATTTTTTATATAGCTTAATTTGGAGTTTTGAAAGTTGCATAAATGCAAATTTAAGGAAATAAAAAAAATAAAATTATATCTTTGCTTTTGAAAGTAGTTTTAAGTGGGTGGCATTGTCATTTGAAGGTCCAACATAGCCCACAAATATTCAAAAATGTGTAAGATAAAGAAAAATCTGGATACAAAGCTGAACATATTTTGTTCTGATAAGCATCATATTTGTATTATTCATAAGTACATTCATTTTTATATAATTATTTTCTACTACAATTAAAAGAATTCGCCAAAAACAAGCCTCGATCTTTTGAGCCATTGTTACTAGATTGTTTTAGCCGGTTCTATGACCAATTTTACCCTTCAGATTGGTCAGTCTTCTTAATATTCGATTACTGGAGTTTTATTGTATTCTCATTATTATTATACCCTGTACCGTATGGTACTAAGGGTATATTAAGTTTGTGCAAGCCGAAAATGTATGTAACATATAGAAGGAGACGTCGGAGACACCCCAAAGTTACCTAAAATATGATCAGGGTGAATAGAGAAGTTGATATACCCATGTCCGTCTGTCCGTCTGTCCGTCCGTCCGTCTGTCCGTCTGTCCGTCCGTGTGAACGCCTAGATCTCAGAGATGGTAAGAGCTAGAGTTACCAAACTTTCACATTAGATCCCATATTATTCCATAGGAGGCAAGTTTATTTTATTTTTTTGATATCGGGGATAAATTATATAGCTCCCATGGGGGTGTTTGAGACGACCTCGACAAAAAAAAGCGTTTTAGATGAATAATTCGTTTGTTTATGAAGATATCGTAACAAAATTTGGTATTCGAAAGTTTTTTATAGTTCCCAATCACTGTACCAAATTTGATCGAAATCGGTTGACTATATCATATAGCTCCCATAGGACCGATCGGCCAAAATAACTTTTTTAAAGAAAATCTCGCTATATTTCGTTTTTTAATAAAGATATCCTAACCAGATGTGGCGTTTGGAAATTTTTTAAACCACTTAAGCAATGTGCCAAATTTGAACAAAATCGGTTGACTATATCATATAGCTCCCATAGGTCCGATCTTCTAAAAAATCGATTTTTGAACAAAATTTGTTGTGTTTCGTTTGTTTGTTAAGATATTGGGACCAAATTTGACATTCGTGAGTATTTTATAGTTCCTAAGCACTGTACCAAATTTAATCCAAATCGTTTGACTAGATCATATAGCTCCCATAGGACCAATCGGTCCAAAAACACGTTTTTTATAATAAATTCGATGTGTTTTGTTTGTTTGTAAAGATATTTGAAATAAATTTGGCATTCATATCTTTTTTAAGGTATTTAAGCACTGTGTCAAATTTTATTGAGATCGGTTGACTATATCATATAGCTCCCATAGGAACGATCGGTCAAAAAAAAAATTTTGCTTAAAAATTCTTCTGTTTTTGGTTTTTTGTGAAGAAATCGGACTTTATTACAAGCTAGTGGTACAGGGTATCCTAAAGTCGTCCGCGCCCGACTTTACGTACGCTATTTTTTTTTATTGAACTAGTGAAATGTGTATATTAAATATTGAAGCAGGGAAAGTAAATAAGAGTTATGGGGAAGAAAAAAATCAGACCGAAAAAGGTGCTTTGGATGCAATTAAGGTTAAAAATTTTATTTTAATTTTATTAAAAAAAATCAAGCTTTGCTTTCATTTTTTGACTTTAAAAATAAAAATTATTAAAAAATATTAAAATGCCAAATTAATTTAAAAATTGCAAAGCAATTCTTATTTTTCCATTTAGGTAGCTCCGCACCCTGCTTGCTTTGCAAGTCAACCCCCATGAGGTCTTCTTTATTCAATTTAGATCATGCAGATCATAATGTTTCTATTATCTTTAAACCATTATTATTCGAGAGATTTTGACTTCAAGAAATCCATATTTGGTATTTATTTTGATTTGTAAGAGTTGCCAGAGGGCGTTATTGTGTTTTTTTTCCCCAATAAAGAAATGTTTTTCAGGTTTTTCTTAAAAACCTATATAATAAAAATACCTATAATTTAAAAGATGTTGGGATAAAATCTTTTGACGACTTACAAAATACAATTTTTTTTGAGGCTACCCTTTTATATATGTATGTATATAGATTTGACATTAGATATAACATAGACATAGATATAAATTAATAATTTTTATTTTTTAAGTCAAGGAAAGAGGAAGTAAAAAATTACGAAGTAAAAGCAGTCAATAGAGAAGAATGAAGGAATATTGTAAAGGAAGATTTGTACCACATCGGGCTATAATGGAAATAATAATAATAAAAGATATTATGAAAAAAAATTTAAAATCTTACGATTTTTATTCTACAAAATATAAGAATCCTCTTCCATGTATTGAACTGAAATTTATGATTTTATTTGAGTTCAGTTGCTTAGAAAGTTAGTACTAAGAAATCGATCCGAATCGTCTAACATTTTTTTAAATTTTACAAAAATACCTTTTCTATTTTCTTTTGCTTAAATAAAATCTTTAAAAAACGCAAAAAGCTAAAAGTATATTTTAATCCTTACTTTTTAAAGCTAAAGTTCGATATTTAATTAGCTGCATACCATTAAATGATTTGGAATAAGAGTTATTGGCTATTAAAAATCGGAAAATTCGATTCGACTAACATGTGAATAAACGTTTAAAAAATAACGTGCAGGGTAAATGAAAATAAAAGTAACGTCACGCCAAATACTTGGACCTTAAAAGCGAGAAATTTTTTCTCAGCTTTGCAGATTACAAAAAGATACAAAAAGTCCTGCCTAAATGGCACTTTGGCAATTTCTTAACTCATGTAAAACAATATTTTTTGTAACGTCACGCCAAGCATATTTTTGTTTATATATCTTAATCGGGAAAATTGAATGTGATCATCTTGTTAAAGTTAATATAGTGCTACTAGTAGAATTGTACATAAAAATGTAAATAACTTTTAAAAAAATTGTGAAGATTTACTTGATTTTGTTACATTTTTTGGTAACATAACGCCAAAAAGGATATGCACATACCTGTAGGTACATTTAGTTTCACACATCTTATAATAATAAAGAATTAGTCGTCGTAAACACACCACAGCAACATAAAAGAATATATCGTGATCATATTTATCCAATCCCAATCTGCTTACTGAATTCGTCCAAAGAATCTACAAGAAAATTTAAAAATTTTTTTCGAGACTAATTTTTCATGTCGATTTCTATAGAAAAGTAGCTCAAAAACCAGCCATTCATTTTATTTGGGTTATTAATAAGTTTTTATTCTATATATCCCATAATAATAAGGATCAATTTACTGGAAGCATGAAGGCCTATGTTGCTCTGGCTTTAAACCACTTTGATCCGTAGATCCGTATTTCTAAGTTACAATATTAAAATAAATTAATAATTTATTAGAAAGCGTATTTAGCAAACTATGAAAAATTGTTGTTAGTAAGATAGTTTGATTAATATTATAAAAAAAAAAATTTTAACGTATAAGTGTTCCTAAGGACAAACGATGTTGAAGTTGAATACATGACAACTTCGCATAAAATCAGATGCACTTACTTATGGAAACCCATTCTGAGCTCAAAATAAAATGAAAACCTCTCCCTACATACGAAAGCCTCAAATATAAAATCAAATGTGGCGTTACTTTAAACTTTGGGTTCGCATATTTTTTTTAATATTAAAATTATCTATAGGTTTTAAAAAATAAGTTCCAATGATTGCAACTGCGATCAATCAATAAGGATACCCAAAAAGTAGTGAATATTTCAAAGAAACCTGAGGAATAGATTCTACCAAAGTGGCACCCAGAGGCTATTGGAAAAACTATAAAACTTCTATGCATACAACATACAAACTTTTAAAGACACCAGATGATAAGTCTTCCCTTTAGAGACACTAGCTATAAGTTCTTTCTTACCATTTATTTCTTAGTTTTATAATCAAAACACCCTTTTTGTATTTTTGACAACTCTAGAATTAATAGAACTTAATTAATTTTTGATTAAAAAATGTCTTTCAAAAATTATTAAACGGTCAAACTTTTTTTTTAATGATTAAAATAAAATCTTTTTTTCTTATTCTCGTTTTTTCTTGTTGTTTATTTCCACAATAAAATAATAAAAACATTATTGTAACTCCAGACCCGTCGAGAGAGGCGGGTAATTATGTTAACTTGGTTGGTAAACAAGATACTGTCACCAAAATTGATGTGAGAACTCATTTAGGATATTCTTCAACTCTGTAGAAATTAAGGAATGTACTAGGTATAGTAAATTGAGGATATCCCTCTCAGGAGACGGGAGTACTTTCAGAACACAAGGATTAAAGCTAAAGCTGTAATGAAGGGGACTGTAAATTTTCACCGCCGGGCCCGGATTTTCTTTCTACGGCCCTGGACAAATTTTTTTATTTTACAAATAAATTCATAAGTTATTTTATACAATTGCAGAATGTTTATTCATAAGTTACGCAATTTTAAGTCCTAATGAACTTCTCAAAGCTAACGTAGACAACACTTTGAATATTTCAAATATTTTTAAAATATTTGTCAAATTTTATTAACAATCTGTCTTTATTGGACAATAAATAATAATAATAAAAAGATATAAATAAACAGCAAGTTTACATTGAAACCTACTATTTTGATATTTCTAAATAAAATATATTTATTTGACTAGGGCGACTTGGTCCAATACTTCTGAATTTTATAGATTCGTGTATTCACAAGAAGATAACAATTCTTCAACGTTTACAAAAATATTTTCCGTCACTAGGGGTCGCCAACCTCTTTTCGGTGCGTACAAAAGTATTCAAGTATATCCTCGTTTTCGCATTGAGGTAAGGAACATGGGGATTTTTTGAAAAACATAAAATTAGCGTCCTACAAACTATGACCTATCTTACACAAGATCTAAATTCCAAATCCTTTATCAGTGTTACATGCACTTTAAACTTTTGCTATTTAACATTAATCAGCGAGTTAGATTAGATTATACGCATAGATAATAAAATTATGTATATTGAAAGATGAAGATTTTTGGCTTCCCACTTTTCGAAATAATAATAAGGTAATATAATAAGGCTTATTATTTAGAGATAAAAAAATTTATAAAACCACATAATTATTAGTGCATAGCTTAATAAAATTAAATAAAATCTTAGCCAAATAGTTATTTAATTTAATTTTCACAATAGTGGCAAAAAAAAGATATGTCACTTAATCTTAAAGAATGGCCATCAGCAGATGGATAGCTTCACTGCTATCATCCAGACAGGCTACAGCAACTATTGGGGGACAATCCACAACAAGAGGCTGTCCTCAGTGCTGTGTATTATCACCCCTCTTATGGAGCCTGTTAGTAGATGAGCTGCTGGAGAGAGTAACGAGCAGAGGCATACTATGTCAAGGCTATGCTGCTATGCATCGTTATCATAGCAAGAGGCAAGTATGAAGAAACACTCTGCGACATTGTCCAGCTAGGTCTTAAAGAAACCAATGACTGGTGTAAAAAGGCAGGCCTGAGTCTCAACCCTGCCAAAACGGTCATAGTACCCTTCACAAGGAGATATAAACTTTGTAGAATGAAATGTATAACCTTATCGGGATGCAGTATAGAAACGAGCAAAGAAGTCAAGTATCTTGGAGTAACCTTTGACTCCAAGCTTAACTTCAAATCTCATATAGAAAACACGATAAATAAGTGCTCAAAGGCTCTCTTACGTGTAGAAGTATTGCCGGGAAGTCGTGGGGCACATCACCACGAATATTAAGATTAAGATTAAACCCATGCCAATGTATGGGACCATAGCCTGGGGTAGTAGAGCGTGCCTTAGCACGATCCGGGAAAAAATGCAGACACTGCAAAGAATTGCCTGCATATGGATGACAGGAGCCATGCGCACCTGTCCTACTGCTGCCTTAGAAATTTTAATGGAGATCACACCGCTACATATCGTTGTCGATATGCGGCAGAAGGCCACATTAATAAGAATTTGGAGGGTAGGGGACGACTTTAGCCTCACCAAGAAAATGCTGCAGATTTAGCAAAGGATATGCCTATGCTTCTACAGCCAAAGGATGAGATATTTGCTGAGTATAGGTTCAATCAATATTTTGATACCAAACTCAGCAAAAAAGAGGCTTGGACCTCTCTTGCAGCAGTTCTACCTATGAAACCACATACAATAAAGTGGTACACAGACGGATCACTTACTGATCAAGGAAGTGGCCTGCGGGTAGTAAGACCCAGAACCAAATATTATGAACCCCTACGCAGACACACCAGCAAATTCCAAGCTGAGGTTTGTGCTATTGAAAGATGTGCAGAATTCAATGTGCAAAAGAACTACCATGAAAAGGATATTTCCATCCTGTCTGATAGTCAAGCAGCAATAAAAGCATTAAGTAAAGCCAAGATTATATCAAGGCTGGTCGAAGGAGTATGAGCATCACTGGATAATTAAGAATCCAGGAATAAGCTCACGATTAGATGGGTTCCAGGGCACAATAACATTCCTGGAAATGAATTAGCTGACAAACTCGCAAGAACCACACTGTGGGATTGGTAACCACGTGGTATGGGACCAACCTAGAATAGAGGATAATAAAAAACGACTGCTTCACTGGGCGCAGATACCATGGCTTAAACAGTCAAAAACCCTCCTCATGGGAATCATGACGGGCCTTCTGACGGGACACTGTAGGCTACGCAGCCATCCAAAAAAAACTTGGCATAGTGGATAGTGAAAGAAACAAGCTCCTGGGCATGTACGTTCTCCCACCAGAGACCGTTGCTACTACAAGTCCGAATAAAATACTGCAATACAGGCAGGCCTTAGGACTTTTGGGAGAGCTCTAAGCCATGAAGGGTGTACAATAGATCCACCTGGGTCGCAGTACATTTATCCCAATAATAATAATATAATCTAAAAGAATAATCGCATCTATAATTTAAATTCCCAATAGATGCAGAGGGCTACAGGTATGCAATCTTGCTTATATCGGTATCTCTCTGGGATTCAAGGACGACTGGGGAAAAAGTATCAGGAAGGAAACGGGAATTTATTTTTATTTAGGCTCAACAAATCTTTTAAAAAATGCAGACACACTTCTTCAAGCGTTTCAATTCGTAATAAATTCAAAGATATGTTTAGCGCATTGACAGATTGATGCTGGTTTGTTAAATATCTACACGATACTGACTACAATTCCGGTTAGTTATCTCTTTTCGATCTTAAATTTAACACTACTTTTATTCCGGATAGTTTGCCTTCGGTCTGAATGTACACTTTTTGTAATGTGCATAGGAAACAGATTTAAAAGATCGCAATCACGTTCTAGATCTTCAGTGCAGCTAAGGCGCCGTTTACTTTTCCTCACACCATTCGTTCTCCTTGCGAACTTGCTCCTCCTCAGCCGGCGTTAAGTCCTTTTTGATGTTGAAGGTCTGGCGTATGTCCTCAGGAAGTCTCGCCCTTGATCATATTGGCAACAGTCTTGCAGGTTAACTTAAGCAAACCCTTAATATCCAAATAGTTTGCGGCCAAAATTAAATCAAACAGCGTGGCCCGATCAACTTTAAGAAAATCAGCATCCCAAGCGGTAATGTCATCGGTACGCTTTTCCTTGTTTTCATCATCCTCGCTGGGCTGAGGATCATTCTTGTGATAATTAGCCCAGGTCAGCACTTTGCGCAATATGGTCGAGTTAACATTTGGCAATGGTACAATTGCATTATCATCATCTTCCATGCCGCAATCCTCCAGCATGGTCTTAATAACGCCAGAACACTTGGCAGTTTGAATATCGGTATCAAAGATTTCCCCATCAGAGGATTGCAACTTAATGGTCGGCATACTGTTGTCTGTTTTAGAATCTGTTTAGCAAAATACCGCGTTTAATTTAGTCGTTTTTGAGTTCCAGACTTTTCTAACAATGAGGAGAAAATGCTAGACCTTTATTAAATTTCAAGAAGTTTCTAAATTAAAAGCTTTTAGTATTAAAAGAACAAAAAATAATAATTGTAAATTGTAATGTCTTTAAATTGTAATGAGAATTTACAAACTGAAATTAAGATTTAAGTCAAATTTTAGGTTTTTTCTCGGCTTGCTTCAATCTAAAACATTTTTAGCTGTAAGATTTTTAGCTCTCAAAAGAAGCTTCTGCCTTCCAGGAATGACAACGATTTGTTCTTTAAATGAGCCTAAAAAATATTTTGCCAACATTGTTCACAACCAAAATTTAAGATTTTGCTCATTTTATATTTTTTTCCGGCTAATTTTAGGAATAATGATTTTTATTTCAAGATTTTATTAGGCTTAAAATAATTAACTTAATTAACTCTAAGATTCTTCGGACTTAACTGCAAAATCTTAAATCAAGAACGGCTTTCTTAAACTGACAACGAAAGAAGCTTATGGTATTTCGTGACATCATCTTAAAATCAGACCGGCTTTTTAATTACACTGTTAAAAATAAATAAATAATTTTTGAAACTTAGAGCTTTTGTTGATGACATGACATGTCCAAGTATTTTTATACCCTGTACAGTATGGTCGGAGACACCTCAAAGTTATCTAAAATATGATCAGGGTGAGTAGAGAAATATCGACTTCTCCCATGTCCGTCTGTCCGTTTGAACGCCTAGATCTCAGAGATGGTAAGAGCTAGAGTAAGCAAACTTTCACATTAGATCCCATATTATTCCATAGGAGACAAGTTTATTTTATTTTTTGATATCGGGGATAAACTATATAGCTCCCATATGGGTGTTTGAGACGACCTTGACAAAAAAAAAAAGGTTTTAGGTGGATAATTCTTTTGTTCATGAAGATATCGTAACCAAATTTGGTTTCCCAAACACTGTGCCAAATTTCATCAAAATCGGTTGACTATATCATATAGCGATCTTCCAAAAAATAAATTTTTGAACAAAATTTATTGTATTTCGTTTGTTTGT
>JBAMAX010001951.1:0-299146 GCA_037043745.1 Chymomyza amoena
TAAAATATTGGGACCAAATTTGGCATTTGTCAGTTTTTTATAGTTTTTAAGCATTATACCAAATTTGGGTACGATATCTTCATGAACAAACGAATTATCCATTATTAACTCTCCCTCTGGTGAGCATTTTTGGAATCACAAAGAAGAACATCAAAAATATCTGTATGAAAAAAAAGGATATTAAAAATTCACAATGAAGTAACCGAATAATAAAATTGAACAAGAAAAAATGGATTAGAGTATAAGAGTATAAGAAAACGAGAGTTTTATAGTACAATGATAGCCAAGAAATAAAAACTGATGCTTAACCTGGGCAAAAAGCAGAAAATCTCGACACAGGTGATAAGAACAAAGAATTGTCGAACAAAACGAGGAGGTAGCAACCCAGTACAGAAACTTTTCTATAACTCCATCTCTAGGACATCCAATCCCAAAATCCCCCCTACCCACGCCCCTGCTAGGCGTGTGTTGAATATGACTTCCAAAGTGTGTATGTGTTTAAGTTTGTCGCTGGAGGCTAATAGATATTCTTTAGCCGCATTTGCGAAACATTTGCAAAGGGCTTTCAAACTGCGTGTCATTCGAATCTACTGCTGAAAATAAACACTAAATGGGTTCAGTATCGGAGTATGGGAGTACGAGTAACTGCGTAGTGGGTCAGGGCTTTCGGCCGCTTCCAGTCGGTTTTTATAGCCTTGCCTTCCACCACCCGTCCGGGCGTCGTCCTCTTAATGGGCCGTTGTTGCAAATCGTACGAATTTAATTGCCAAACCCACTTCAAAACATTTTTGCTCATTGCATGGCTCATGTCATAGGCGGACTTTAAGAGGGGGTGTTTGGGGCTGACGTTTGGGCTGGATTGCATGTTTAGAGTTGGCCCAGAGTGGCATGGACGCGCGTTGGCCATTCGCATTTCTTTCACTTTCAGATTTTTGTTGCTATGCCTTTTACTTTCACCATTGCCGGTTGTACAATTTTTATTACAATTTAGCCCACTGCCGCCGCCGTGGCAACTCCCTTCTTGCAACAGCAACAACAGCAGCAGCAACAGCAACAAGATCTCCATAGAAAAGACGGAGTAAAAGCACGAGGTACGGACGGCCAGAGCTAATGGATTCTATTTAACTTCCACTGACTGCTAATGGATTTTTCTTGACCCCAAATGAAAATGCGCATCGAAATGCGATTGAAAAATGCTTATAAAAAATGAAAAGAAAAACCAAAGTATAATGGCGCAATGAGGAATCCAACAAAACAACAACAACAGAAACAACAGCAACAAAAAAAACAAAGTCAGCAGAAAAAAAAACAGCAGCAGCTAAATGAATTGAAAATGGAAATGAAAATGAAAATGCAGGCGTTGTTGTTGTTGTTGTTGGTTCTTTCTCTCACTTCCACTCCCTCAATCCCTCCCTGCTTTTCATTAGCACTCCCCGCACTTGGCTTGGCTTTTTAAAAGCTCCTTGCTTGGTTGCCCAAGAATTTTTGCACCTGCTAGAATCTGCTGCTATCTGTGATTTGTCAATGCCTCAAATTACAATTATTTAAATCAATCAATAAGTTGCATTGCAGCAGAGCTCAGTTTGCTGCCTTTTCTTCTAAAGATATTGAACCTATTGTATACCCGGGCCCATCTTACCTTTCTTTTTAGGTCGGTCGCCTGTGGCCAGCAATTTGCATTGACCAAAAAGTTTTTCCAATTTAAAATTTTAACAAAAAAAAAAAATTGTTCATCTTTTGCTGGCATACAAATAAAATTTGTTTTTAATACCCTTTCAAAGGTTTTATCGGCTGTATTTTATGAGATGTGCCAAACACCTGAAGGAGTAGATGCCAACTTGCCTTCTAGGGAGCAGAGCACAGGGTCAAACCAGAAAGATTATGGCATCATCATCGTATGGCCATTACAACCCGCTCTCGGGTTACGACCGACCTCAGCAGCTCTCGCCAGGCGCCTCTGCTTTGCGTGCGCCTTCTTCAATTAGAAATACCAAGGGATAATGGAGAACCTAACCACTTGATCTCTCCATCGGAATCGTGGTCGTCCCCTACGTCTTCCTTCGTCGGCTTTCGCTTCGAATACCTTTTTCGCTGGAGCATCATTATCCATACGTACGAAATGGCCGAGCCAGCGCAGACGTTGTATTGTGATGCGCTGGACAACATCCATGTCGTCGTAGAGCTCGTACAGCTCGTGGTTCATCCGTATGCGATAGCCTTCCTCAAAACGTTCGGGACCGAAGATTTTACATAGAATTTTACCTCATAATAGCACGGGAGAGCGTCTTGTAGAGTGTTACTTTTGTCATTCGAGAGAGTTCTCTTCTGCACATCTGCTTACTGAGACCATAGTAACACCTATTGGCAAATGTAATTCCCCGCTTTATCTCCAGGCTGATGTAATTTTCAATGTTAGCGGCGGTGCCAAGGTACGTAAATAAACATGGGAGCCCAGACGCCGAGCGTTCCTGTTCGTAGACAGCATATACTTCGTCTTGCCCTCGTTAACCGCTAGACCCACTTTCGCTGACTCCTTTTCGATTTCGGAAAATGCAGCAGTAACATCTCGCTTACAACGCCCGATGATATCGATATCATCTGCGTATGCAAGAAGCTGGACACTCTTGTAAAAAAGAGTGCCATTGCGATGTACACCGGCCTTCCGCAGTACCCCTTCCATCACGAAGTTAAAGAGGTCGCATGATAAAGGGTCGCCTTGTCTGAAACCTCGAACAGTATTGAAAGGTTCGGAGAGGTCTGTTCCTACCTTGACAGAGCTGATGGTGCCGCTCAATGTCATTCTGCAAAGACGAATCAGCTTTGCTTTGATTATGGCATAGAGATTGGTATATATATTCAATTCATTAAGGAGTATAGCGTTGATTCAAGCAAGTTTTTATCTATCCGTTTTAAAGGTCGGTTCCCAAATTCTTAAAAGTACAATTCGTCGTATTTTTAGTCGAATGTTGGTCTCACAATTTTTTTCACACAGCCATTTAATACAACCGTTGTAATATGTTTCCATATTAGTTTTGTTTGAGGCGGTGAAAATAAAAGCTGGTGTTACTGCTGGCGCCATCTTACGAAAAGCTTAAGCAAACTCATATGACAACACAGTTTTATTTGTTTATGTACGTTCATTTGCCCTTAAGGGAAAATAAATGTCATCATACTAAAGAAAGTTTTATGCTTCACTTTCATAGTCGAAATAATGAAAAGTTTTTTAAGCTTCTAACCAACAATTACTTGTCAAAGCTTCGAAACAGTTGTCATGGAATATAAACCTCAACAACAAAAAAATGCCAAGATCCTAAAATTTTACGATGTTAAAGTTTGTGCAAAGTGTGTTTATTTAAATTTAGTTGTTTAAAAACATATTATGAGGAAATGTCTAAAGATGTATGACATATCTACACTAAATCCGAATCGAAAGTCCACAAAAAGATTTCAAGGTAACCTTCAAAAACACCTTACATTTCGTTTCGATGGCTTTCAGCGATGTTTTTATTTATGATGTATTTTTTTGCTAGCTGAATCCAAACTCTAGACCCAATACCCAAAAAGTGTTTTTTTATGTTATGATTTCATGAAGCTTTTCACATCTCGGATTCATATTCCTCTAAACTTCAACACAATAAAGCGTGAAATTTATGATAGGATATATTTTCGGCAAGACGTATATCACCGGCTACGTTCAACAAAGGCCGAAATGAAATCTCTTAATCTATCCTATAGTGAACTCAGAGTACCTGCATAAAACCAGGTCCGCCGCCGAAGAGAAGTTGTTATCGCCCTATGCTTCAAGGAGTTCAAGGAATATATATTTATTTATTGATTGATCATTTAGTTATAAAGCCTTGAATATCAATTAAGTTATTTCCGTCCATCTACATTTTTACCTGTATAAACACCTAGATCTAAGCGACCATAAGTGCAATAGGTACAAAATTTATGCAAAAGATTACTATAATCTTTAGAAAGGCGGAACTTGTCGATAAATATGAAGAAACTTTTTCTATAATAATAATTAAAAAAAATGCTATAAGTTTCATAAAAGAAAAGATTTTTATGTCAAAAAAATCATGAAAAATGAGTTGTAAAATAAAAAGATTTTCATTATTTTCATTTCTTTTCATTAGAAAAACAAAACTTTGTATAGGTTGTTTCAAAATTTAAAATAAATCGGATAAAAATTGACGCAGCATATCGCCACTATCATGACCAACTGCAGCGTGAATATCAAAATTTTTACAAAGTGTTTCAAGCCAATATTTACCGGAAGTACCACAAAATATGCCATTATGAAAATATACAAGTTGTGAAAGGTCCATTGAAAGATGGATATGCAAATCTCTACATAAGACAACACGAAAATCAGGGTTATGTTATAGTTGCCCACTACTATACACTCCAGGAGGTTGAAGTAAATAAGAAAGCCATACAAAAAGCTGGGAAACCATTGGTCAGTCGCAATCCTACATGCACTTCGTCATGTTTTAAGACCAGATCCAACTTCGGAGACCACAAAACGCCCCCATATAAACAAGTATATACATAAAAACAAGTGACTCAGTTGACCAATGCGACGAAAGACATCAAAGATGTGCCAGAGTTGAGTAGATATTGATGGTATTGGAATCATTTTTAGCACAAGTCTTTAAAAAATCCGAAAATATACTTAAAAAATTATGAAGTCATTCACAAAAACACATTTAAAGTTTTAAAACATGCGCCAAATGCTATATGTGAGTAACTATTTTTTTTTTTCAAAACGTTTCAGGACACCATTTGTAATATAATTGTTTACTAACTTAGCTTCGATTTTCAGAAGATTCTGTACTAGTGTTGTCTCGGGGAGATTGGAATCCCTAGAGTGCGCGTCTTGGAGGCTTTGGATAGGGGAAAGCCTCCCAGACATGGGTGGTAGGAATGAAATCATATAACTCTTACCGAATATACAAACCAGAGCAAGCACACTCCGTTTTAAAACCATCACAGTCGGCCTGAATAGCCCAACCAGAAAAATCCCTTTTTAAAGAAACGGAAAAATGTCTGGAACATAAATAATACTATTTCTACCATTTAAATAAACATGCAAGAGTTCTGAAATTTGTTAAGAGCCTTATACATAAATAAAAAAAAACGTTGACTTTTCTACTAACCTCGCCAATCCTACACTTGAAAATCTCTCTTGGTATCCTGGGCTCTCTCAGATTAAAGGCGTTTAAATATTTAATAAAGTGAGTCTATATATTGTAGAATATATACTGTGTAAATCTGTAAATACGTTTATACTAATTTAACCCTTATCACCCACTAAATTTGTTTAAAAAAATTTATAACCTGTAAGAACTTTTTAATTTTATTAGCCGACTATATAAACATTCGACTCTTCTTCTACTCTTCTATTCGGAACAATTGCGCTTTTAAGACCGAATCACTGCTAATATCCTAATTAACTTTAAATATGCCTTTTTTGTTGAAAATTAAAATCTCTGATCTATATATGTATATTATTTAAGCATATGCAATGTGGAATTTAAAACTACATATTATTATATTTATGCGAGAATTCGTTTTGTAGCAAATGTTTGTTTGGTCGTCCATAATTTCATCAAAAATAATATTTTATATGATTTAAATCCCACTAATTAGCTGCAACTGAAATAAAAACATATCGTCAATAGGTTCATAAATCGACATAATTAAAACTGCAAAATTTGAATAAAATTTCTTTAAAATATTTATAGATAGATAAATAACATACATGTATTATAAAGGGTGTTTTTTTGAATAGCTGTCATATTTGGATCATTGCTTTAATTTTTCCATATCTTATATGTTTGAAATCCGATTGAAAAAAAAAACACCCATTATTTATGCCAACTTAAAATTAAATATATTTTCATAATTATTTGATTTTGAATCAACCCACAAATAAAAAAACTTAAGTGAAAACAAATTGATTGCATGGCTCGAGACTTGCGTAAAAAAAAATTCGTGGGAAATTCCATTCGAAAAGCGGTAGATGTGTACCAACGAAGAGTAATGGATATACAATATAAGGTTGTCAAAAAAGTCTTGTGGTATTTTTATTGAATTTTCAATTGTTCATAAAATTAGTTATAATAATGCGATTTAAGTCAAATATGTTCGATGATGAGTTCCCAACGAGATGCCAACTTCATAATGCCCCTCTTATAGAAGCTCGCTTCCCTATTGTCAAAAAACTCGGAGAGCCAATTTTCACAGGACTCTCTTGTGGATAACTTCCGATTACCAAGCGCGTTCGTCATGGACAGAAATAGGTGGTAATCACTTGGTGCGAGATCCGGACTATACGGTGGATGCAAAAGAACCTCCTATCCGAGCTCCTGGAGCTTCTGGCGCGTCACCAAAGATGTGTGTGGCCTGGCGTTGTCCTGATGGAAGACAATTCGGCCTCTGTTGATCAAAGATGGCCTCTTCTGCATGAGTGCTGCATTCAAGCGGTCCAGTTGTTGGCAGTACAGGTCCGAATTGAGCGTTTGGCCATAGGGGAGCAGCTCATAGTGGATGATTCCCTGCCAATCCCACCAAACACACAGAAGAACCTTCCTGGCCGTCAATCCAGGCTTGGCCACCGTCTGGGCAGCTTCCCCGCTTTTCGACCACGACCGTTTACGCTTCACGTTGTCGTAAGTGACCCACTTTTCATCGCCAGTCACCATCCGCTTCAAAAACGGGTCATTTTTGTTGCGATTCAGAAGCGATTCGAATGCATCCATACGGTCAAAAATGTTTTTTTGCGTCAAGTCGTGTGGCACCCATACATCGAGCTTCTTTTTCAATCCAAGCTTCTTCAAATGGTTTATAACGGTTTGATGACTCATGCCCAGCTCTTGGCCGATGCTACGGCTGCTACTATGCCGGTCTCTTTCGATCAATTCAGCGATTTTATCGCAATTTTCGACAACAGGCCTTCCGGACCGTGGCGCATCTTCGATCACCTCTGCACCAGAACGAAAACGTTGAAACCATCGTTGTGCGGTGGAAATGGGAACTGTATTGGGTCCATAAACTGCACAAATTTTATTGGCAGCATGAGATGCATTTTTGCCTTTATCGTAGTAGTACTGTAAAATATGCCGTATTTTTCTCTTTATTTTGCTCCATGTTTGCGACGCTATAACTCACGAACGACTAAAAGCAAACAACAATTAATCAAACACGTGTTAGCACGTGAAAAGAGCTTTCCAAAAAGCTCTAGCGTGAACAGATGCGACGAATACAACTAGAACTACGCGCTTGCAAAGACAAGCTTGCGGAAATACCGCAAGACTTTTTTGACAACCTAATATTAAGGTCAGGAGAATAAGGGGACCACTCCATGAGGGTAAATTTTCGTCCGAAATCCACTTCTTTACTTTTCCAGCTGTGTGAATCCTAGCATTATCCTGTTGGAATGTCCAATATTGGAGAAGTAAGCAAATATCTTTTGGAGCAGCTGCTTGTAGCGTTTGGCATTCATCCTAGATGAGACGAACTGCAGTTCGAATGTCCCATAGTAAGAAATGGCCTCCCACAGCATTAGATCACCGTCACGGCTATGATAACAGGACAAATGGTGGATATAATAGAAAAATCCATCTGGTCCGTCCAAATTAAAATCTCTCTCTCTCTCTCTCTTTAGATATTTTACTTGGACTTACTCCCAAATGCGATCGAATCTTGACTGCAGAGCACATTGAATTTGATGCTTCTCGTAGAATTCTCCGCCTTTCGTAAGCAGTAAGTGTTTGGTGTCCTTTTTTATATTTTCCCAATAGTTTGATGGGTTTCTTAAAATATGAAAAATAAATCATAGCTGTAAAATTTTGGCATCCATCTCTTATCATCCCAAAATGATCAAATAGTTTTTCTAATAAAATCAACAAAAGCAGAGGAGAATGTTTTCTTTATGACATCGAAAATTAAAAGGTAAAAGATAAAACATGATGAGTCTATTTGGTTTATCAGGAATGTATAATACTCACGCGGGTCTATACAAACTATTTAATATTTAGATAATATTTTGAGGAAAGTATCATCATCGGGTATCATAAATCTCATCGTTTTTGGTAGCTTCCAATATAATATTAATATCAACAATTACAGATTTTTGTAAACAATCAAAACTTTCATATGCCATTGAAATATCTTTAAGAAATTTTAATTTAGTTTCCTTATATTATATACTGTATATAATATATTTAATTTATTTTGGCTTTTCTGAATTGTATTTTTTTGCTTTGTATATTTTTTATAAATTACATTATGTAATATATTTCGACTTCCTGAAATTCTATAGAGAGCTGTCAAATATCATTGAAGACATGGAATAATTATGTCATCATCATCATCATCAATTCCTTTATCTCCGGTTGGACCATAGGGCCTCAATTTGGCTAGCAATTTTAGCTCGTTCCATGATTTTCCGCATTCATCGACCTCTTTTTGTTGCGACATTTTCCATGTTGTCTTACGGCGGCCCCTTTTGCGGCTTCCTTGGGGAATCCATTCAAGAGCTTGACAGTAAACTTCCCTCGCATCCTTAAGCAGTGTGTGGCCTATCCATCTCCATTTCCTTAGCTTGATAGTGTTGGCCATGGGTTCCAGGTTGCACAACAAAATTTTGGATTTTTCCTGTTAGAAGGTCGGTTACAAGCCAGTTCTCGCATCCATAAAGCAGCACTGAGAAGACGTTTGATTTAAATAACCTCATTTTGGTTTGGAGGATATTTGTGATGAATTCCAGATTTGGCGCAGTTGCGCATATGCACCGGTTGCTTTGTTTATTCTGGCCAGAATATCCTTTCCAGCACTGTTCTCAGCGGATATTATACTGCCTAGGTATGTGAAGTCTTCAACTTGCTCAATCTCTTTGCCTTGTAGCAAAAACTTGTTTTCGTTATTGCTGTTTATTTTCATTGACTTGGTTTTGTCGATGTTGATTTTAAGGCCAAATTTTCCCGATTCGGCGCACAGATCATCTAGTTTTGTTTGCATATCTGAGTGTTTTACTGACAATAGGCAAATATCATCCGCATATGCAGAATCTTCTAGATCTTCGGTGAAGTTCCAGTAGATGCTTTTTCGCTTGCCTTCAATGGAGTTATGTAAGATGTCATCAATAACGATCAGGAAAAGGATCGGTGAAAGTAGACATCCTTGTCTAACCCTTGCGCTGGTCGGGATGCAATCTGAGAGCTCGCTATTTTGGAGTATTCTGTACCTGAAATCCGCATATTGTGATCTGGTTAGAGCAATAAGCTTCTCCGGAACACCGTTGGATTTGAGCGCCTTCCATATGCTATCCGGATGTATACTGTCAAAGGCAGTGCTATACTCAACGAAAACAAGTTGAAGAATAATGAAACGATTTTCACAACTGAAAGCTGTTTATTAAAAACTTAAATTACTAGGAATAATTATGAAAATTTATTGCCTTTTAATGACATAAGCATATTCATATAGTCAACGTTTTAATATATCTCAACGTTTTAGACATAGTATCACCTTTATCACTTTATCATCACTCTTTAAAAACTTCATACAGAAACAGAACTATCAACCACACTTTTGACATACTCCATTGAAAGCAGTGTAACTGAAGTTCGTTGCAACAATATTAGCATTTCTCTATCTGGTTTAAATTAAAATATATTTTTGTAAAATAATTCCAACATTGACGCTACCGATTTGTGGCACCTTTGGCTTTTGTTTTTTTTTTGCTGCTGGCAGTCCTTTCTTTAGAAATTTAATTGAAATTTACATTGCCAGCGCAACACAACAAACAGTCCCAAATAAAATAAAAACAACAAAAAAAAAGAAAAATATTAAAACAAAAAACTTCAACAGCTAATTATTACAAATATTTCTTAATTTTATGACCCTGACAAAGGCGAATCCAACAAAACGCAACTCTTCGAAAGTTACGCTTCAACAATTTTCCTTACGAAAGGCCAAAAATTATACGATACGAACCGAGGTTAGCCAAGAGGGGCAAAGGTGCGGAGCGGGTTCTAGAACAAATTATAAATAACGACAGCAACTACGGCCGGCAAGCATCGTAGTAGGCGGAAACAATGCAACACTTTTGTGAAAATTCTCTCACCGTTGTGTCTGAGCATAAAGAAAGAAAATACACAACACCAACAAAAAAATTAAAGAAAACGAGAAGAAAATAAAAAAAAAAATAAATCAACTTCCGCTTGGTTGGTCGCATTCGCGGTCTCGGTTTTGGGTTTGGGCTTGGTCTTGAGACTTAAGACTTGATCTAAGACGAGGCGCATTCAACGCCGGCCATTGGCATGAAAATGAAATGAAAATTATCAGGCCCAGGGCCAGATGAAACCACCACCAAATCCATCGGAGACATCGGGTATATCGGGTACATCGGGCACATCTTTGCCACCTGTGGCCACTCACCAAATACATAAAACAGTTCAAAGTCAACTCAAGTCAAGTGAAGTCATTCGTCACGCCTCACATCTTCGACTGAGCTCAAAATGTTTTGCATAGTTCTTGGCGGCAAGTTATGCAGTTGACAAAAGACAGAAGTGATCGGAGGGATGGTGAGGGGTGTGAGAGAGAGAGAGAGCGGGGTGAGACTCAGATAGAGGTAGAGTATAAGAGGAAGTAGGCGGGAGGAGGGCAGGTAGAACTAGTAAAACTGACCTAGGCACAAATGAGTAAGTGCAGCGTCAGTAAGTGGTTTGGTTTGGACTAACTACCTACACATAAATACACTCAGAGAAAAATTAGAGCGTGTTCTTTTGAAAAATTTATCTTTGAGAGTTTTACTTGCGTTTTATATATAATCTTTTTGTTAATTGAGTTCTTTCATAAAAAGGTGGGAAAGACATAAAAACAACTTTTTGGAAAACCTTTAAAATACGTCATCATTGTTTTTTCAGGCATTGAAATAGATCAGATCATTAAATTCCGAAAGATTTTGAATAATTTTGACTAGAATAAGTTCCAAAAGCCATTTAAGACTTTTTCTTAATTCAATTTACATCTTTATTGGATCAACATTTATATAAAATTTGTATTAAAAAATTATTCAAGATATTAAATTATCTATCTTCTTCTTCTTCTATATATATAAAAATCAAATAAATTTCGTATGTCCTCTATAGACTCCCAAACCACCAGACCTATTTTAATAAAATATTACGTGTGTGTTTACGGGCACCGTGTGGAAGGTTCTTAGCATAGTTTGAACATTGTCCGATAGGTGGAGCTCTTAAAAAATTACCAAAATGTAGAAATACATGAATTTCAATATAAAACGAAGAAAGGAGAATATTCGACATACAAAAAAACATTCACAAACATAGTCCGCGCCTGTATGAGGTCAAATTAGGCCGCGGACGACTTTGAGATACCCTGTACCACTAGCATGCAAAAAAATCCTGTATATTGCTTAAGAATATCAAAAGACATTTATTAAATTAAATTGGATTACAATACCTTCATAAACAACCAAAAACCGACGAATTTTTAAACAAAAATGTTGTTTTGACTAATCGGAGCTATATGATATAGTCAACCGATGTTGATCAAATTTGGTACAGCTAAAAAGCTACTTAATGTTAAATTAGGTTCCTATCTGCCTATATGTAAATATAAAAGAAACTTTTGGTTTACGTGTAAATGGTGTTCACATGGACGCGTCGATGAATTTCAATTCTGGTTTTTGCGTGTGTTAGAGGTTGTCAATACGGAGGTTTTATGCCTATTGCAATGTGTTTGTGTAAATTGCCATATAGTTATATATATATTTAGGTATATACATATTGGACATTAAGTGCATACAGAAACGTTGTCGCAAAGGGGTTGGAATGTAGTTTCTGTGGGGCATGAATTTATCAGAGAAGCGAGCTCTCTTAAGAATACTTAAGAAATTAAATTCAACTAATCCAAAAATTTCATGATTGTCTAGATAAGCTAACAAGACCATCTTACGATGTTTATAAACTTTAAGATTATTCAAAAAGTTTGGGCAGGACAACGTCTGCTGGGCCCACTAGTAATTAATATAAGTATATAATATAAGTACATAATATAATATATATTTTACATTTCGGTGTTTATCGACAACATAAAATTAAATATAATACTCCAATAAAAAATCTTGCAAAAAGATTTTATAGATTTATTAAAATTTTATAATTTAATTCAATTTATTTCACGGTTTTCATTTATAATATTTACAATTTATATGACTTCTAATATAGCTATTTTAAGAGTTCAGGTTTTTTACCATTTCTACTAAATTAAAATATTATCTGACTTTAAACAATTTGCCATGATGGGATTACATATAAGTACATGATTGTAGAAAAAATTAAAAAACCAACTGAAGAAAGATTTTAAATTTTATAACATTTTTTTTTTTTCATTAACTAAACATTTTTTCTTTGTACTAAGAATTTTAAATTTTCTTTCCTAAATAAATTGACTAAAATCGTTGTGGTGGATAAATTTCAATAAAAACTTATTTGAAAAACTTAAGTTGAAAATATAAAAATGGCATTTCGTTTCTGATAAAATAGTTGGACTCTCTCAAACACGAAATAACTTCGCGCTAAAAACAAATTATCGGGACACCGACTTATTAGAATTAAATCCTAAATCCTGACAAGAAAATGTTTTTAAATAACTTGCAAATTTACCTAAGATTCTTAACGACATTCAAATCATACTTAAAAAGTTTATACAAAAAGTCTTGGTAATCTTGAAAAAAATTACATCAGCTTAAGGTTTTTGTAATGTCCCGCCAAATATATTTTTGCGCTTATCTTTTTATTGGTGAGACCGATTTTCATATCATTTACTAAATAAATTGAAGATTTAAGATTTTTTATTTTTCAAACGTAACGTTACGCCAAAATGCAAATGCTTCATTGTTCTAATTTGAAGCTTTTAAAAATTTTGAACTGTCTTTATATGAAAGCAGTACAAAAATAAATTTAGATAAATCAGCATATTGCAGAAATATGTTAAAATATTTTAAGTCCAATTTTTTTTCACCAATTCGCTTGAAAATCAATTTTTTGGTACAGTCTTTTGGGCACTAAAACAAAATTCTCTTAATTTATTTATATTTAATTTAGGCTACCTGAGCCATTTTGTATTTTTTTTTTTGTTTTTATTTTTAACGAAATTTCTTCAATATATGTGGAAAATAATACTATATATATTTAAATAAAATTGTTTTCTTAATTTTAACTCATTTTTTATACATATAACACTGGTTGACCCCTGGGAGGAGTCACAAATTGACTGCAAAGTACTTAGTTGGGTGTACATACTCTATTATATATAGTTGTACAATTTTTTTTAATTTAAAACTTACTTTTTTTTTCATATTGATTTTAATACATAAATGTTAAAAATATATTCATATAATTTGAAAAAATCGAAAATTTTTTAATCCGAATATTATTTTCAACGATTATATATTTTACATAAGTTTAATAATACAAATGCTGTTTTTCGAGTTCACGGATGTTTTTTTTATTTTTAAGTTGGTAATTGCAAATTTTTTTGGTAAACGTTTTGGCTATAGTTTTCTTTTTTAAATAATGTCAGTTTTCCAAAAGCAGCTTGTAATTTGAATACTTTTCAAATTACAGTGGAAAAATATGACAAATTTAATCTCAATTTTTGTTTGAATTTTCCGAATAGAATTCCAAAAACTATAATAAAACTAAAGGTTTCGTTTAGAAAACGATTTACTGTGAAGATCTTTCTGTTCTTACTGGAAATTATATATACAGCTAAAGTAGATCTTTTTAAAACTTATCTTAGATTTCATAATAGAACAAATGCATTACGAGAGTATTTGAAAAGCCCTGAAAGAAAACAGAATTTCATTAAAAAAATCTTGAAAATCCTTTTGAAATTTTTTTCTTTAACTGCATATTGCGAGGTTGCGTCTTCGTTTAAAATAAAATCTTTCCATCTTTTAAGCCCACAACAATCCAGCATAACTGACTTTAACAAATCACTTCGCTTTTAGGTAATTTATTTTTGACAGTGTAGCTATAAAGACACGCACGCCCCTCTAATAACCCACCATTGTCTGCTGTTCATTTCACACACTCACTCTCACAGATACTCCACACACACACAGTCACACACATATAACATACGATAATCATTTCACATTACGGTAAGATAATAATTTCATTATGTATTTTTCATGTTATTAATTATTTTGTATGGCATTATTTTCCTGTCTATCTTTCAAGTAGTTTTTGGTCATGGGGCAAATGCAAGGGCGTGCTAAGAAGTGGCAAAGGGGAGAGGACGCGCTGCAACAGGCTTCATTCACTTGAGGAAAATCGTGGAAAAATAATGAAAAAGTAATAGCCAAAGTCGCTAGGTTCAGCTATCATGTGGATAATTACGCCTGGTTTTGAGCATTTTCTTGACTTTTCTTTAGTTTTCATCAAAAAGGAAGTTTGACTTGAAACTAATTGGAGGTCATTTTTGATGGTTTGGCTCTAATGACATTTGCGTGCGACAAAGTGGCATGTTAGAGCCAGGTTGCAAGCGCCCCAAGACGAACTTATGAAGAACTAATGACAACGACTACTTTATCTGTGTGGCTCGATTTTCGGGGTGTTACCAGACTTTATAGTTAAATTAACAAATTGCATACAACTTTCATTAAAATTGACCAAAAGTCTTAAACTTGCAACATGTTATTGCAGCAGCTTTAATCTTTAATTGTATCGAGTAGGACTTAGCCACAGACAGCAATTAATCAAAGTGTGCAAAGCCACAGCAACCTAACTTGCAACTAGGGCAGCTCCAAGTTGCAAGAACTTGCCAGAAGCTGCAAGAAGTTGCAGGTTAATGTGACAGCTTCATAATTTAACTCACACATTGATGCACACACACAAACACACAGATGCACACTTTAAAATAAATAGTTGAGTTGTGGTTGAGTATTGACGACTATCGAATGCTCTAATAAGAGCTTCAAGTTTTGAACTTGCAAACTTTGTGAGATGCTACATGTTTGTACACAACTTTGTATTTTTGATTTGTTGCAAGGTTGAAGAAATTTTGTTGATTTTCGGACATCGATTTCAGCCATTTATTGTCATGGTTAAGTCAGATGACAGTGTAAGCCTCATTATTAGGAGAACCCCATTTTTCAGAAGTAGTTAGACAACAAAATACTCTAAAACTTTGTTTTGCTTTGTTCGTAAGATATAGGCCCCTTAAAATGCCCCAATTTTGGGAAGCACTGTAGTATGCAAAGATAATGTCTGCAAAAATTTGGATAACTGCGCAAAATGCCTATGCGATCTTATCTATATATATATATATTATATTATACATTATATATTAGGGTGGGCTGCATGAAAAAGTTGATGTGTAGGCCATTGATAAGGGGCCGTACCCAAATTACGTGACCTCGTTCAGGAGAAGGGGTTTCTTGAAAGTACCACGCTTGGTCGCTCGACTGGCATTTTCTCTAGGAAAAATTTATCTTTTTTATTTAACTACTTATTGATTAAAAAAAGCATTTATTTGGATTCATTTAAGAACCTACTCATGAAAAGTTAAGAAACTGTCTAGACGCTGAACTGTAGCTTCAACAAAAGACATTCTAAAAGATTTTTCTTAATTGCAGAGATATTTAAAAATAAGTTAGGACCTTCAACATTAAGATGATTGTTAAGATGAAAAAAAATTTGTAATATTGTAATTTCTTTATGAACGCCACTAAAGGCGTGTTATTACTACTTTGGGGAAACATTGCAGGATCTAGAGATTCACCATACTATTACTCTGTATAAAAATTTAAGTCTAATGTGTCATGTGTCCGCTTTTGAGCGAATATGTTCCATAAAAATGGTTCAGAGCAGGAAAGTTAAAAAAATTTGTTACAAGTTTTTCTGTCCCAAAAAGAAGCCCCTAAAATCCTAAAATTTTTCTTTGTGAGCAATATTTCCTCGATTTTCCATCAAAACTTTCACCGTTGAAAAAGGATTCTAACAGCGTTTCGGAAATTTGGAAGGTGATTGATGCTGTTCTCAAGTTTTTGTGCAACAAAATTGAACAAAAATTATTGCCTTTAAAGTTTAAAGTATTCTTCCGAAAACCCAAGATGCTAAGCGCTCATATACTTGGATAAATGGACACATTCAATTATTAAAAATATCAAAATTACAATTCAATGACTTAATGTTAGGCAAGGAAGCAGGGATTTCCGTTTCGTAATTTTTCACTCCGATCATCAGGTAACCCTAGTCTAATATGTTTAGTGTTATTTTTGTAATGTTATTTTAATTCTCACTTCCATGACAAAATCTAACCTCATGTCAAATTTTCTGCCCAGAATTTTATTCTGAAATTTGTTATATTTAAAAATTCAATTGTCTACCTAGACTGATCTTGTAAATGCTTATAAAAATGTCATTCTTAATTTTAGTAATTTGACGAATTTCAGGTATTGTAATACCTAATTAAGAGAATGTTAAAATATATTGTTTGATGGAATCTCGCATCTCAAAGTAAAGACAATGCCGACACAAGACAATAAAGAAGTTCCATAGCAGAATGCTATAGACACCGCCTTGGCAGTTGTCTCCCTTTGATCAACTTGCTCTGATCCTGGATTTATTAACTTTGCTGCAAATTAAAAGTTTACTATATACCTCCATTCGACTACTATCGCTTAGCAAAAGCTTGATAATAATTTATTTTAAAGTTCTCAAGAATTTATAATTACAAGTGGATTTTTTAAAGTTAACTTTGATAGCTAAGATTGTAGATTGGGGGACAAAACTATTATTATTAGACGACTTTTATTTGATCTTAATCAAACCTCTTAGGGCAAAATCCTTAAATCTATTTGAAAATTTGTAAAGCATTTTTCAAAAGACAAACGAACAAGGGATTTTAAACGCTACAGAAAATTCTAAAAATTTTTGCAAGTACCTTTGCTTGCTTTTAAGATTTCTGTATTCTTAGGAATTAATTCTATGAAATATAGGGTGCTTTAGAGTTACACAAGTTTAAATCATAATAAATCAAAAAAAAATATTTTTAATAGCAATGAAACGAGCTTATTGGTTTATAAGGCGCAATTTGAAATACCAATTTTACAAACTTTCCCTAGCATTTGCGGAATGTTAATTTCCAGGGTTTTAATTGTCTTTGGTTTAACTACGTAGACAAGTAACAATAATTTTCTGTGAATGTAAGTAATAGTGTTTCGGCAAAAGTTTGTGGATTATCCTCATTCCAAATACGAAAATTCTGCTTATTTATGAACCCGTTCAACAAAAAACAGAGAAAAAATGTTCAGTAAGTTTGACGAACGGAATCATTATTTTGATAAAAAATGTAATCAAATTTCAAGAGTTGCTCTGGTTAGTCTCTTCATAGTGAAATGTCTAACCAAACTCAGCAAAAAGCAACCATCAGCTTTTAAATGGGTTGTCAGAAAAAATACTGTTTCCAACTCACAGCTGTGAATCTCCAAAAAAAAACACGCTGTATCTAAGAATTATTGTAATTTGTATTGCTTGCTTGTTAATTCTTAAGCAATTTATACTATGGTATAAAAGCTCCAACTAATTAGCGGCTTAGAAAAGAAGTTATAAAAATTACCCACAATAATGATGTAAATTAAAAAAATTATTTGATTTTTTTTTTAAATTTTTACGTTCTTAATTTTTGCAAAGATTTTATGAAAATATATTACAACTAATTACAGAATTATGTCAAAATTGATAATTGATACTCTTACAAATTGAATGCACCAACTTTGGAAGTATTCTTTATTGTAATTCCATGAGGATTCGCAGATCTAAATTAATATCTGTCAAGCTTTTAGTAAATTAGTTCTATTAATAGTCTGTAGCATCTACAGTTCTTACCCGATTTTAAAAATCTCAGACTCGAAATATTCGTTAAAGAATTCTCTTTTAGTTTAAAGCTTAATAAATTGTAATCCTTTTTTTGTTCCTTAATATAAAGCAAACCAAAAATTATTTATTTTAAAAGATTTTCGAAAATTACAACTTTTTTTTACTTTGGTTACTTGTAACTTATTTCATTTAATTTAATTTACTGATCCTTACATATCATATCTCACTGCAAAGAGCACTTCAACATTTTTCGATCTAATCATCTTTTATGTTCATGAAAATTTTTGTTCATGAGATATTGACGAACGACTGCAAAAAGTGCCCAAAAACATGTTTTTAAAAAAGTATCGGGAAAGGTTATAATTTTCGTATTTCTCGACCCAAAATTACCTTACCTTTTTTACAAAGGTAAACTTATTTTTATGTTTTTTAATGAATGTAATATTTTAGTGAAATCGAAAGGAAATAATAAAAATCCTTTGTGAGTCAACTTTTGACGACATTTTTATAGAACTTTACTAGAATTCAGTTTAAATTGAGTAAAGCTTTTTAGTCTAATAGATAATCTTGTAACAGTTCCATATATATATAAGATACAAAATTATGACATAAAGGAAAAATTATTTTACTTTAATTGACTTCCAAAAAGATGACATTGCCCCCAAGATAATTGAATTATTATTTGCCTACTTTTCCTATTCGACATTATGATGAAATTGGTAGCTTCATGCGAATGGTAAGCAATAATAAGAAAATTGGCTTCTTATTTATGTCTTACCATCTAAACCATTGACCCAATTCATCTATTATATAATCATCAGGCCAATAATCTATCAATTACTTATTCAAGGTCCTTTTGGTAGGAAAAACAAAACCAATGGTAACAATTATGGGGAAGTTGCTTGTTATGCACCCTAACTGAGCTGCGCTGTTGGAGATTGGATTATTTTATTCTAATTCTAGGTGCCTACAGGATTGTTAAGTAATTTATTATATTTAGAAATTATGAAGTCGTTAGCTTACATAATGTGGTGCAACACGAAAAGAATAGAAGTCGAGAAAGAACTTGAAAAATTTTGAAAATATGTTAGACACCAAAAACTCCTTTAAAGCTTCCAAGCACTGTATTAAATTTTATCAAAATCGGATGAATACATCATATAACTGAAGATATTTGCTTTTAGGTAGATACACTTCTTTTAATTTCAAAATATCTACAAATAAATTTCTTGAAAAATTTTTGGAATTTCATTTTCGGTTTCAACATGGGATTTTACTAAAACATGATGAGGATACCAAAAGTTTTTAAAATTTGTAAACTAGTCTAATCGAACTTTCAGCCATATGTTTGGTTTTTTTAAAGTTATGTGTAGAAAAAAGATTTTCGGACTCGAACGTCAGAGTTTATAAAAAACAAAATTTTAAAATAAATATTCCCTGTTAGACACATTGGAGGAGAGGCATAGGGGATTTCTATTAATAATTGTTCGAACAGAACAAGGACCTACAGTTTATAGCCGAATCCGAACGGCGGTGTCTTTAATTAATAGAGACTTTCATGGCAAATAGCGTCTTTGAGCTAGCAATGCCAGTGCTAGGCAAATGCACCACTGCTACTGCGGGGAATCGAACCACCGACCTTCGGTTTTAGAAGCGAGTACGCTACCACTTACGCCACCGAAGGCCACAGGTCAGAATTTAAAGGTCACCATATAAACTTTGATCAAAAAGTTGCAAGAATTTATTCAGAAAATTAAAAATACTTACAAGGTTATTCTTCAAAATCGACATTGTCCCCTTCAAAGTTGTCGTTTTTTATAATCGTTTTGCGGCCATCAGAGCCATCTTCAATTTTTCTATGACCTCATCTTGGGTGCTGTAATGAGTACCACGAAACGGTTTTTCGAGTCGACTGAATTGGAAAAAATTTCAGGGAACCAAATCAGGTTAATTTGATGGTTGTTGGATGGTATTTATTCCGTTTTTAGCTAAATACTATAAGTTGTTACGCTCGCTGAACCAATTCCTATTCCTAACTTGCAAGCACGTCAGACTCTGATATTACCTCCCAGAGTCTAAACCCGGACGTACTAGAGCCTCGTCTTCAGCTTTAGTGACCCTATATACATATAACCAATAGGCATGGTCTGGAATCTGAGTCAATTGGCTTTTTAATACAGTTTCAGATAAACAATTTGTCGATTCTCGTAGGTTGTCTCAGAACCATAAAGTGTTGGGATTATTTTGACTTTGGATTCAGATTCATGCCACTTGTAAAGTTCTCACCAATTATTTTTGTGGATTGAATTCAATTTTTTACATAACACTACTATGCAGCGGTATATATACCTCAAAGTCCAATAGCCCAACCTAGTCAATAGGCACCTCGGCACCTCTTAACCATATCGACCATATATTTCAACAAAACTAATATAACCAAGACCCAAGGGCATTAGTGCATAATAACAATGTCTTGCACTTGGGCTAAGTAACTTTCATTGTTAGTGTTGCTGTTGTTTTTCAAGTGCATGTGTGTGTTGGGTGTGTGTATCTGTGTGCGGTGTGTGTGTGTATTAAATTTATTAGAAGAAGTTCAATTCAAAATGTTGTGTTGGAGGCCAGTTCACAGCTGAGCTGAGAAGGCGTTGACGAAAGCACTTGGATTGTGGCTATGGCTGCGGCTCACTGACTCCTATGTGGCTCTGGCTGTACATATACTATATATATATATATTTACTATTAAACCGCAAATGTAGTAGCACATATACAATTAACACACAGATACGCACACACACGCACACAGAGACAGAGACGAAGACGCTCATGATTGCATGTTACGCACAATTGCGCACGCATGCCGCACACTCAGCTGTGTATGTGTGTGTAAGTGAGTGTTGGTGTAAGTGTGTGAGTGTGTGTGTGTTGCCAGAGGTGAAGAAGCCAACAACAGCAATTATTAACCATAAACAATTGAGAAATTCCCACAGTTTGTACATCAACGTCGTCGTCATCGTCTCCGGCGTTCAACCCTCCTCTGCCACTTGCCACATGAAACCCGGCAATACACCCGCGATATAATGCGGCTTCCCCCCTTTTAACTTGCAACCAGAACAACAACAAGAAGAACAAGAACGGTAACAACTGAAGCAACAGCTGTATAAGCACTGCAGGGTCAGGAAATGAGCGGTTCGCTGAGCGGGCTCTGTTCGAGGGTGGCGGCCAAAAAGGAAACTTGTTGAGCTGGACGAGGGCTACCAACTACCACTAGTACTTTGTCGTGCTGCTTCGCTGACTTTCAGCTTTTGGCCTTCTTTCTTTAAGCAGGGACAGTGCAAATGAATGAATGACTGACTGAATGACCCACCGAATGGCTGCCCTACCCAAACAGAATCAAATGAATAACTTACTAAGTGAGTGCCGGTGACTGCCGGGAATTGTGCTCCTCATCAGCATCATCATTATCATCATTATCGTCATCAACATTATTACTATCATCAACAGTCGTCATCATTCAGCTAAAGTACCTGTTAACGAAACTCCCAAGACAAGAGAGGACTAAACGAATGTCCCGCTGTTTGATTTAACTCGGGTATGGAGGGCTGCCGAGGGTTGAATCTTTGACTGTTTTTGGTTGAAACTACTATTTCAATTGGCGCACTGCGATTTGGACATGCCATTTGAGTGTGGACCTAACCAAGGGGCATACAAAAACAATAAACAAAATCAAATTTCTATAAACAAAAGTGGCGGAAAAAAGGGTCACCAGGTGTACAAACAACGAGAAGATGATGAAGAACTTCAAGCGCAAAAATAACAACTGCCTGGGGTTTGGACTGAGCTTCTTTTTTTTTTTGAGGGTAGTCAAAAGCCTGGGTAAGAGGCCATCCCCGGGCTAGTTGCCATGGCACAAGAAAAAAAAAGCTGAAAAATTGCAGGCCAATTAATTGGTGGGCGGAACATGGGCAACAGAGTAAAGAAATGTCAATGGAGACCACTTCAAAAGGGTGCAAAAAGTGAGTTAGTAGAGTTGTTTGGGTATTGAGCAAGCCTTTTGGGAAAGTTGGCGGCTGAGAGCTTAAAAGGGGTTGGGTAAAGGGTGAAATAGCAGAACCGTTGTGGTTTAATGACATTGATATGCCCAATATATAAAAATAGCTTTAAAGATATTTTTAGAAGCAAATAGGTGAGGTATGGGCTCAGTGGTTAAATAAAGAATGTTTCTGTTAATTTAATAAAAGTAAATAATTAACTTTGTACTATAAATAACTCGTTACGGAAAGGTACAAAGGACAGTTAATAAACAAACAAACAGATGGCCCACGCTATATTTAGTCAAACTGCAGTGAGAGCCGAAAACTTTCATTGTTTCTATGAATAGTATATTTCTGGATTTGTTTAGGTTTTTTGGGGCGAGAGTGAGTCTGAACCCTCTAGTTACCTTTAATAATAATAATTATATTAGCGGGGAATGCTGTTCTGCGAACCGTAGAATCTATTGTGCTTCCTTCTAATCCTAGAGCTCCTCTTGCCACAAACTTATTTATAAGAGATTGGTCTAGTCTGGCGATGTCATATATCGATGCTCTATGCCCGCCGAGGAATGTTGTCCTTCTTCTGGCAAGGGTGTCACACTCTGCAAGTCATTGTAAAGAGGTTTCCTTCAATCTCACAAAACCTGCATGTGTTTGAGTTCACGATACCAATAGTACTCAGAGGCTTCCCGAGTCTGCAATGTCTCTTCAGTAGCCCATTTAGTAAATGGAAATAATAAGGAAAAACTTGACCTGTTGGGTTATGTCCTTGAACCTATTTTGGTTATAGGAACGCAGGGCTTGCTTGGCCCTTGCTTGGCAGCTGCGACGGTCCAGTCCATTTCTCATCTGGACCTTTTATTAGTTCTTAACAGCTGTCTGCTAATGCCTCAATAAGATTTAGGTCCTAATACATACTTTGCAGCACCATTCCTCGCCAGTTCGTCAGTTGCTTTGTTTCTGGGAATGTTCTTGTATCCCGGGATTCATCTAAGGGAGACTCTTGTTCAAATGCTGTCCTAGATGGTTGAATTTGGCTCTAGTTTTTCAAACCAACTAGTTACTTACATATATTTTCTGTATCTCTTCTGTCTAGCCTTTAATATTACCGATAAAATTCATAATTAGTCTCCACCTTAGCCTTTGCTCAATTATGGACTTCCCAATTCGAAAGGAAGTTAGTTATTAACGTCGTCCACTTATGGACATGTTAACGTGTTTCGATTTTCCCCATAACTTGAAAAAACAAAAAGGTTCTAATTCACCCAAATGGTTGTAATTTGCTATTTAACCAACCCAACTACATTTAGCCGAGTGTTAATCATTTTAGAAGTTCCAAGAAATCCAGTTAGTACCTTGGGTCAGCAAACCCACTCACATTTTACCATTTTACCAAAAGGCTCCAATGCTAAAAATTCTACTTTGTACTTCTTGATGCAAGGCACATGTAAATTGCTGGTTGGTCAGTTGGTAGCAGTTAAGTCAGACAGCAAATTAGGCAATGTTGCTAATTGTACCAAACCTCAACAGCTGAAATATACTCCCACACATATACACCTGCACAAAAATCTACACTCACACAGGTACAAAAGTATAGAATGGGCGTAGTAAAGATTTTTTTCGATGGGGCTTGATTTTATAAATGTTTGATGTTGATTAAGTTTTCACTAGGCAACATTTTGGCAAGTTCTACTATAGAAAAAAATAGACTTCTCTTGACTTTTTCATCTTCTCCCAGAATCAAAAACTGTTTAGTTATCAACTGCTTTTTGTACTTATCCAACAGTTATTCATCTTCTTCTTCTACTATCCTTGACTTCCAGTTCAATTGATATTAATATTCTAGGTAAGTAATTTTTGTTTGAGCCCAATTAGAAACTGGCTGAATCCACCCTCAAAACTAATCTTCTATACTGTCCAGCTGAAGGTTCTTCTCCATCCTGTCTTTGTTTCCTTTTGTTATTACAATCAAAAATCTCTGCAGTATTGTTACTTTTATGAAACTCACTTTATCTTGTTACTATTTATAATAAAAATCGGATTAAATCAATTTTACCTTACTATTGTAAGCTAGGTAGGTAGGCAGAAGTGGTTGCCATTCCGACACAACTAGGCCTATTAAAGGCCCGTTGTGATGCCCTTAAGTCAGTCGTCTACTCTCCTGTATCATCTTTGAACCACCCTGTCGATTTAATAAACGAAATAATCTTATTTATTCTGATTTGCGCAATTTCAGAAATATTCCCAAAAGTTTCGGAACCCAGTGTATTCAGTCTCCTCCTGCTGGCCTGGCACCCATAGCAGATTTATGGTGAAGTATTTAGTAGCATCTCGTAAAAGCTCGTAACATTCTATTACTATTTTGGATGTGAGCCTTATTAACTGTAGTGCTTTTAAAGCAGCCTGACTGTCAGAACTGATCTGAATTTCCCTCTAAAACATGATTCTTAATTATAAGAATACTTTCCATTATAACTATGACTTCTGTTTGGAAAACACTATGATGATCTGGTAAGCGGAAGGATTCGTTAATGCCCAACGATTCCGAATAGACACCCCCTTCCACTTGATTATTGAGCTTAGATCCACCCGTAAAAATGATAATCTTGCTATTGCAGTCTGGTATGCCATTGTCCCAATCTTCACGAGATAGGGAAACTTACCCTGATCGGTTTGTCCAAGAATAACTCCATTGAGTTAGAAAAGTCGGTGGTTCTAGGAATTTGCGGAAATTGGTGCAGAATAGTCAATGGCTAGATCCGAAGATTCTCTTAGCCTTAAGGCTGATTTCACTGCTTTTTGCTTACTATATAGGTCTATTGCCAATAGACGCAGCATACAATGCCGTGGCTCTCAAGTTTTGGGACTTCGGAACTGAAGCACATTTTTTTTTATTTAATGATTTTTGAGATATTTTTATACCCTGTACCGTATGGTACCAAGGGTATATTAAGTTTGTGCAAGCCGAAAATGTATGTAACATATAGAAGGAGACGTCGGAGACACCCCAAAGTTACCTAAAATATGATCAGGGTGAATAGAGAAGTCGATATACCCATGTCCGTCTGTCCGTCTGTCCGTCCGTCCGTCCGTCCGTCCGTCCGTCCGTCCGTCCGTCCGTCCGTGTGAACGCCTAGATCTCAGAGATGGTAAGAGCTAGAGTTACCAAACTTTCACATTAGATCCCATATTATTCCATAGGAGGCAAGTTTATTTTATTTTTTTGATATCGGGAATAAATAATATAGCTCCCATTGGGGGTGTTTGAGATGACCTCGACAAAAAAAAAGCGTCTTAGCTGAATAATTAATTTATTTATGAAGATATCGTAACCAAATTTGGTATTGGAAAGTTTTTTATAGATCCCAAATTTGTACCAAATTTGATCGAAATCGGTTGACTATATCATATAGCTCCCATAGGACCGATCGGCCAAAATGACTTTTTTAAAGAAAATTTCGCTATTTTTCGTTTTTTAATAAAGATATCGTAACCAGATTTGGCGTTTGGAAATTTTTTAGACCACTTAAGCAATGTGCCAAATTTGAACAAAATCGGTTGACTATATCATATAGCTCCCATAGGTCCGATCTTCCAAAAAATCGATTTTTTAACAAAATTTGTTGTGTTTCGTTTGTTTGTTAAGATATCGCGACCAAATTTGACATTCGTGGGTATTTTATAGTTCATAGGCACTGTACTTAATTGAATCCAAATCGTTTGACTAGATCATATAGCTCCCATAGGACCAATCGGTCCAAAAACACTTTTTTTATACAAAATTCGATGTGTTTTGTTTGTTTGTAAAGATATTTGAAATTTTTTAAGGTATTTAAGCACTGCGTCAAATTTTATTGAAATCGGTAGACTATATCATATAGCTCTTATAGGAACGATCAGTCAAAAAAAAAAATTTTGCTTCAAAATTCTTCTGTTTTTGGTTTTTTGTGAAGAAATCGGACTTTATTACAAGCTAGTGGTACAGGGTATCCTAAAGTCGTCCGCGCCCGACTTTACGTACGCCATTTTTTTAAATCATTTTCGTTTTCGAAAAATGAGGAAAACATTAGTTGATTACAATAACATGTTTCAGGTTTTCCTAATCCAAGCGATTCAGTTTAAAAAGACGTGTCCAGTTTAGTTTTAAATTAAAAAAATATTGATAAATCCGCTCACTCGACTATGGCGAAGCAGCAAGGCGGTCTATTTGTTTATCTCTCTCTGTATATCTGTTAGTCCATCTGTTCGCTTCTGCCTTCTAAACCTCTTGTCATAATCTGACAAACGAGGTATCGTTGGAAGCGTCTTGATTGTCCGCTAGTTATGGGCTATTTAACATTATATGGTCATATATAAAAAGGTATCCTCGAATTGTCAATTAATGGGTAAAGTTTCATCCCTTCATAGAAAACAATGTTTAAACATAATTTTTAGTTTATCTTGTCACAGAAAAGAAAAATACCTAAGTATTCAGTTATCAATGACTCGATAAATAATCAATATTGAATAGCACTTCTTTAACATATGCATGCAAAAATCATCAAGAGTTCGATTTAAATATTGATTGAATTGTGCTCAGGGCTCATCATATATATGTCTGTTCGAATTTTTACGACTACCTTCTAAAGCCCTTATAATAATTTAACAGTTAAAGTACCATTGGAACCGATTTGATCGTCCAATTGTTATATTCTATATAAACTTAATCAAATAGGATAAGACGCCATCTAGCGGACATATAACAATGAATTTGAAACAAACTATGTATTTAAATTGCCTTGATTGCAATATGCTACAAAAACGTAAAGCGGCTCTGTAAAAACTTTATTACTAAATTATAAACGCCAAAAAAATATTAAACTGATAAAAAAATTTAAAGTAATAAATACCTCCATATTTTTTTATAAACCAAAATCCGACTAATGCAAAATCGCGCACATAAAAATTTGAAATATGTTGCTATGTACAAACAATTTAATATTCATCGTCTATTAAATTAGCACATACCAGTAATATATTTAAATGTATTTAATATGTTCATATGCCATATAGACTAAAAAACGTCTAATGAAACTATTTAAAATAAATATTTATTTGATTGGTCATTAGCAAAAAAAAATTATTAGACTATTATCCTGCTGTTATGGTAAATTAAATAGCTACAAAATTATTATTTATATTGTTTTTTAAACAAAAAAATATGTTTTTTAGGCATATAAATGTTCTCACTTATTACGTAAAGGGTGTTTTTTAACGTGTCTGTTTAAAAAGCACAACTACTATATGTCAAAACTTAGGTAGTTTTTTTATTCGGAGAAACTATCTGAAGAAAGTTTCGAAAAAAACGTAACATTGGTAATAATGGTGCTAAGAGAAAAAAAATATATAAAAAAGGAATTCGTTAACTTTTATTTGATATGAAATTTACGTTCAAAAGCTCTTATAAAACAAAACTATCAGGGGTGTCGAAAATCTCTTTAAATATTTTGAAAGCGCTTTGAAAATAAATCTTAAAAAAAATTCGTACGTGCCACACAATTCTCAAAGATTTAATTTTTCTTTTAATCTTGCTACAATGGCAACAAAGGGTTGCCACATTCTTTGATTATTTTGGATCATTTAGGCACTTATATTTAAATAAATGTTTCATAACAGTGATCTAAAAAAGTCAATTCATTATTAATTTAAGCGATAATTTTCAGCGTGTTTTGCATCATTTGACTTTCGTTTTCTACAAAATAAATATGAATAAAATTTGAATAATACTCCCACCCAATAAATAAGTCAGTATGACAATCCTACGAATCAAGAGAGGTCATCAGCGTTGTGAATGGCCAAATTCGCTTGATTATTAAACACCAAAAACATCTATTAATATGCAAAATAATTACAAAATTATGTTTTAAGTTATTAAAAATAACCTATCAAGTTGGTTCAAGAAATTTCGTAGCACTTACTCTCGTTGTCATCGTCATCATTTATTTTATTTTTACTTCCTCTCATGGAAAGCAATGAAATTGAGCTGAGGATACTACATTGTCATCCAGTTTATTAGATTTTCCTTATTTTTTTGTCGTCGTCGTCATCGTCATCATTTATTTTATTTTTGCTTCCTCTCATGGAAAGTAATAAATCTAAGTTGAGGATGCTACGATCTCATCCAATTTATTACGTTTTCCTCATTTTATTTCCAACCAAAGTTCGGACGCTCTTAAAAAAACACCCTTTATAGAACAATTTTAGTATTGTGTATCGCTAGCTAGAAAAATGTATGAAAAGAACTCCAAATTTAGTAAGGTTTAGAGAGACGGGCATATTTGACCTCTAAAACCCTTCTCTCTACGCATTTGACCCTTAGACATACACCCACATATACACACACACACCCACACAAACACTCTCAGCCAACAATTACACAAAGTAAAGTACAACAATAAAAATGTTCTAAACGCAAAGCGCAGTTTTCACGTGCCGAGTAAGAAAATGGCGGCAATTTGGACTTCGTTTTTACCTTGGACTGTTCAGTTGAAGCGTTATGAGTGTGAGTATCTGTGTGAGCATGTCTGTATGTATGTGTAAGTATGAGTGTTTATCAGTGCCAACTACAATGGCTAACAATTATGACCAACAAGCACATTTTGGCTAATTGCAAAGAATGCCAAAATCGTAAATACGTCTAAACACACACACAAACATACATATACACATGTACTAGATGAAGTATATAGAGATGAGGAGTGGGTTAGGATGCCAACACGTTTGGAAATTAATAATTTTTGTGGCTTAATTTGGACATTTTACGTGTGCGAAATGCACAAGAACCAATAGAAAAACCAACAAACCGACGAACGGACAGATAGACAGACAGACAGACAGCTAAACAGACGTAGAAACAGACAAATAAAGCAAATGGCAAATAGCTAGAGAAAGCAAAAGCAAAGCAAACGAAATGGAAATGAAAATGTGGCACTGTGAAAATGCTGAATGTTGCAGAAAAACAAAGCACAGCATTTTCTTAGTTTTCCACACGGGAAATTGAGGAAATGCCAATGTGTGTGTGTGTGCGTGTGTGTGTATGTGTAACTAGGAAGCATGCACATGGACTGCATAATTGGATGGACATGAGCCCATACCAGCTGCAGTCCCGTCCCGTCCAGTCCAGTCCGAAAGAGTGCTCAATTAGACCCAGTTCACTTAGGCTCGGCTCAGCCGACTGTTGTCAGCTGTAGCTCCAGCTCCAGATTCTGGAATTTTTACGGGCTCTTGCTTACCGTTTTACGGCCCAAGTGATTGAATGACCACGAACAAGGATACGTTATATCAACAAAAATAACTAGCTTAGGCTCAGGAACCATAACTGCAAATGGGTAAGTCCAAAAACTTTGCTTCAACGTATGCCTCTATATTAGCCAACTGGACTGAGTCTCGTCTAAGCAAAAGGCGCCTAATTTTTGAGCAAAGTCTGCTGCAGCTGCTTGATCCGGCTTATATGGCAGGGGGAGGGGAGGTTAAAGGGTGCAACGTCTGTTGGTTTGTGGCTTGCGAGCCGCTTTGTTTGCGATTTTTGGCCAAAATCATTGTGTGTGCCTGTGCGTGCTTTGGCCACGTTTGCACCGCAGTGGCCAGCTGCAAAGTGCCAAATGACATTAAAGCGTTTACATTTGCAGTCTTTCGGTTTTGGATATTATGCTCTATCAAGAGCCATATAGCTGCTATATGTTCCAAAAAGGATTGTTTCGGTTGATGTTTTTTTTTTTTCGAAAGGGTATTGTAGGATGCTCTAGCAAACAGGTATCGATAAGGTCATATCCATCCATAGACAGAGCCTGCACTCTGTAAATTTAGATAGGCCAATTTTTTGTAGATGGTATCTAACAGTGTAGTGGCCAGATAGGCAAGCTACCAGGAGCTTTAGGTCCGCTCTGCTAAAACCTTTTGCCTTGATCGCATCCAGAGGTTTGACAAGTACTTTTGATGGCGAAGCCCCTAAAGGGAGAACCAGTATCTCCTATGTTTTCCTGAGGCCCATTTGTTTATCATGAATTTGATTGTGGACCAACCAATTCCACAAAATGGCGCAGGAGATGAAGTCAGTGTGGAGGCACCTTATCGTGCTAGATCGTCAGCGATCGTGTTACCATCCACTCCGGAGTGTCCAGGCACCCACATAGCACGACTTTGTTCCGGGCGGACAGGGTTTGAAGGTAGTTATGGCATTCTTTAACCATCCTGCAGGAAATGCTGCTAGATGACAATGCCCTAATAGCAGCTTGGCTATCTGAAAAAATGGATACGTTTGCTCCCCTGGTTCCCTTGAGAAGGATACTAAGGACGCAGATCTCTATGGCATGAATCTCCGCTTGAAAGACGATGAACCAGATGCCCATTGCGGTAGACATTCTGGTGTTGGGTCCAACGATTTTAACACCTACGCCCTGCTCAGTTTTGGACCCATCCGTGAACCATTGTTGCCACTGGGGGTTTCCACAGGGGCTGCCAAGTCTCCCGACTTGGGAGAAGTGATCTATATTAATAATAAGGGAGATAATCTGAGTAACGATAGAGAAGAAACTGATTTTTTTAATGTGGATACATAAAAGTGATAAGAAGAAAAGGCAGATTGTAAAGGAAATTTGTTTGTGCAAAAGAACTGGATTAAAAAGGAGAAGCCAATTATTTCATCATCTTGCATCTGTTAACATTAAATCTGTAAACTCAAAACGCAATGCATGATATATAACCGGCGTAAAATGGACCATCCGATTACACGGGTCTACAAATACCCGGGTCATATCATCTGTTGGAGAGCTAATGTTCATTTCCGAAGTAATTTGCTGCGTAGAATCTGAATCATGGCTCAGAATTGGACCATCACGTCAGAATTATCTCCTCTTCCGTTGGCGGTTTTGGGTGCACTCGCTTTCACTGGATCTGTTAATTTGATGGATGTCCAATTGTGAGCACGATTATTGCCAACCGCATCCTCCTTGGCACTACCATTTCCCATCACGCTGTATGGTCGCATTACGCTTACCACTGGCGCTACTGGTTCCGGTTGCCTCAGGGGTTGCTGTTCCATTAGACACCGGCTTAGCCGTATGCCTAATGGGAGCACTAATAGGCGCCGCACCACTTGGGCTGTTTAAAGCCTTTGTGGAGGCGGAAGCAGGGTTTGAAACTCCTCAAAGTTCTGGCTGTGTTGAGGAGGAGCCAGTCTACTTAAAGTTTTTTCTTTTCTGTTGTATAATTAGATTCATTTTTGGACCCACGAGTATAGGCGAGCGGACGCCCGCCTGCTCCTGTACGCAGGTAAGGTTTAATATTACGGAGGGCGCCAAGTATCCGTAAGCTCACGTTAACGACTGGGCTATTTCGGGGCCCCCAGCCAGGCTGATCTTCGGCACGTTTCGCATGACACCTTGATCCAGCCCCTTACACACTCTCCACCATAATAAAATTGCAGTATACTATGCTGTACTATCGAAAAGTAACGAACACAGTATAGTGCCCTTCTAGCTTAGCTAGGTGCCTTCTGTCTATAGAGATATGCTGAAAATTGTGGCACCTATTACCGGGCGGAACCATCGGCTACGGTTCAGTGGGAGATTTTGCCACCCCACCCTTTAAGCGAAACTCCAATTCCTATCATCTCGGGTTGCTAGTACAATTTTTAACGGAAGTTCAAGATGACTCATTTATATTTACGGAATACAAATTTGTTAGACCAAATGTGATTCAGGCTTCTCCTAGCTACATACCCTCTATTCCTTCAATTTATTTATCATTACTCCTATTAGTCCCGATTGTTTGAGTTGACACCAAAATAAATAAAGTCATTTCCAAGCAGTTGGTACTAGAATCCATTACCTGTAATGGTGCTAATGAAATAACCATTTGATACGTTGAGTGTATCTGAACTTTGTCACCACAAAATGTAGATTTTTGGTCTGTGCGGGGTTTCTTTTGATAAGCTTGCCAAATGTGTCGACCAATGTATCTCAACAAGAGCATTAGATACATTTGTCTGCAGAGCTATGTGTGAGTGTGAGTGAGTGATGGCAGTATCTGTGTGTGTGTCAGTGTATCGTCATCTGTCTGTCTCTGTATGCGTGTTGGCTAAAACTTTTGAGAAGCATCAATAAATTTGGCAAGCCTATGCCAAATTAATTAACTACAGGCTGACTGGAAAGCACACACGAGTTACCGTTATAAGCTTTACCGCAACATGCGGCAAGAGGACAGAGTAAGAGACAGTGGACTGGACCGGACAGGGGACTGGGGGCATTCGAGTCTTGACTAGTAGCCAGATATGTCGGGGAGTTGGGGGCAACTGCAGTCATGAGGCATGCGACAGAGGAGCCGGCCGGCTGATTGCGGAACAAGCTGGTCAAGCAATGAAAATCTGCAAATGAATGAGACACACACAATGATACAAACACACAGACACACATACACATACACACACACGCACAAACACAAACAATTACAGCCGATGAGTTGGTACGAGATGTAGACGCACGAGGGCAGGCTGAGAAGTAATTGAATGTAAATCGTAGTGCCGGAGCAATTAAAAAGAAAACTTATGTTCTATATATAACTATTAAGATTAATTTCTAACCTAACATGGATTCAAATTTAGGATCATTTTTATACCCTGTACCGTATGGTACCAAGGGTATATTAAGTTTGTGCAAGCCGAAAATGTATGTAACATATAGAAGGAGACGTCGGAGACACTCCAAAGTTACCTAAAATATGATCAGGGTGTATAGAGAAGTCGATATACCCATGTCCGTCCGTCCGTCTGTCCGTCTGTCCGTCTGTCCGTCCGTCCGTCCGTCCGTCCGTGTGAACGCCTAGATCTCAGAGATGGTAAGAGCTAGAGTTACCAAACTTTCACATTAGATCCCAAGTTTATTTTATTTTTTTGATAACGGGAATAAATTATTTAGCTCCCATGGGGGTGTTTGAGACGACCTCGACAAAAAAAATATGTTTTAGATGAATAATTCGTTTGTTTATGAAGATATCGTAACCAAATTTGGTATTCGAAAGTTTTTTATAGTTCCCAATCACTGTACCAAATTTGATCGAAATCGGTTGAATATATCATATAGCTCCCATAGGACCGATCGGCCAAAATAACTTTTTTAAAGAAAAATTCGCTATATTTCGTTTTTTAATAAAGATATCGTAAACAGATTTGGCGTTTGGAAATTTTTTAGACCACTTAAGCAATGTGCCAAATTTGAATAATATCGGTTGACTATATCATATAGCTCCCATAGGTCCGATCTTCCAAAAATCGATTTTTTAACAAAATTTGTTGTGTTTCGTTTGTTTGTTAAGATATTGGGACCAAATTTGACATTCGTGAGTATTTTATAGTTCCTAAGCACTGTACTAAATTTAATCCAAATCGTTTGACTAGATCATATAGCTCCCATAGGACCAATCGGTCCAAAAACACGTTTTTTATACAAAATTCGTTGTGATTCGTTTGTTTGTAAAGATATTTGAAATAAATTCGGCATTCATATCTTTTTAAGGTATTTAAGCACTGCGTCAAATTTTATTGAAATCGGTTGACTATATCATATAGCTCCCATAGGAACGATCGGTCAAAAAAAATTGTTTGCTTTAAAATTCTTCTGTTTTTGGTTTTTTGTGAAGAAATCGGACTTTATTACAAGCTAGTGATACAGGGTATCCTAAAGTCGTCCGCGCCCGACTTTACGTACGCCATTTTTTGTTTGACTTAGTATAGTGTAGTTTAGTTGTTCCGGCATATAATTAGGATGAGGTTAACTAGCGTAAAATATATCAAATTGTTGAATATTTAAAAACCAATTCGATATATTTCATGATATCGTTTTCGAAGCTCAGATATAGATGCATTGCCCTGTAAAAGTTTAACACCACCCGAAAATCGATTTCTGCATTGGACTAAACTTTGTAAAAATAATTTGCATTTAAAAGATGACAGCAGTGTACTCAAAATGATGGATTGGCTACCCGAATCTTCTCAAACACCCCAATCCCATACAATAAATTGAGAAAAACTAGCCAAAGAGGTGCCGAAACAGCCCAGAATTTGTAAAGCCATAATAAAAGCAAATATCGGGTTTATGCCAGTTGTTCGAAATCTAAGGGTAATTTACAAAGTAGAATCCGAATCCCGGGTCAGAATAGGCCCATCACGTGAGAATATTTCGAGATGTTTGAGAGAAAATAATTATTATTGATCTCTTGAACTGATAAATTAAAAGAGTGGTACTGTGCCGAAGGCACTTTGCAGCCAGTGCATAGTAATTACGTTAAGTTAGTTTTTAAATTTACTTAACGTTACGGGTATGAGAATAAATAAATGAAGTGGTACCACTATAATTGCGCCGATCTCATCGATTTCGATCATTTTTGTATATCTGATATAGATACTAGCCAATATTTAACTCGTTATAGTTATTTTATCTTCTAGAATTTATAGGCATTTCAAAATAGGAAAATATAGATCTTAGATTTGCCTTATTTTGCCGATATCTCTTGTACTTTTTAAGTTCGGGTCATCTAAAGTTAAAAATAAAATTCGTCGGACATAGATCTGACACGAACATGGGATTATTTTTTTTTATTTTTTTATCGATAATTTAATATTTAAATAGACTTTTCTGGCATGCCATATCACATAATCAAATAAAGATATTTGAAAAATAATTTGTTTAAATGAAAGATAAAACTTTCAATTAAAATTGGATTGTTTTTTACAAAATATTATAAAAATAAGAAAGTAATCTCTGCTTTGCTCAAAAAAATTATGCGTGTGAACTTTTTTGGAAAATTCAAAAAATAACCAATAACTCCTTAAAAGTAATGATTACTTTAGTGTATGTACCGTTCAAAGGTTTCCAGAGCACATACACTGTCGAGCAAAAGTTTACGGATACTTAACAATTACACAGTAAACATAAAAAAATTTTTCATAAACCTTTAAAACTATTGATAGGATGGGCAAAAACTTTATTTTATAAGATTGTTCTTTTTAAAACTATTCAATATATTACTTTAACTTTAATAGAAAGAACCTTTGAAACTATTGATAGGATGTGCAAAAACTTTATTCTAAAGATTGTTTTTATAACTATTCAATATATTACTTTAACTATACTTTTTCTTGTCAAAACTTTCAACACTTTTGCTACGATTCGAGGCATTCTGTTGACAAGTTTTTCAAGAACTTTGGGTTCCAGATGCTCCCAAGTCTTCTTTAATGCCATTTAGAGAGTTTCTCTCGAAGACAGACACTGTTTTCTGACGTGACGATCAAGTTCATTCCCAAGAAGTTCGATTGGATTTAGATCTGGGAATTGGGCCGGCTACTCCATGATTTTGAACGTTTTATATTTTTGTTTATTTTGCTGATAAGCTTTGCAGATTTTGAAAGAGTGTTTTGGACCGTTGTTTTGCTTATTAGTTAATTGATGAATTTATGTTGCAATATAATTCAATAAACTTATTTGATCAATTTTTAAACACGCTTCAAGCTCTTTTCGAGTTTGCTAATCAATTCCGTGTAGTTTCTCAAGTGTACAGAAACTTTTGATCGGAAGTGTAGTACCTTGAAATATTGACCAACAAGCATAACTACTCAGAATGGAAAGATAGTTACTTTAAACTTCTTATGAACGATTTTTTGACAAATTATGAAGAATAAATTAATTTTATGACCGTCTCTCAGTTTATCCAAAGACAAACGCCACAAAATTTTTTTTTTTTTTAAATAGTCGGATTTTTGCAAATAACATATACTAACTGTGATCACATTGAAATGTAACTTTTTTTTCTAAATAAATATTTATTTTTTATCAAAATATATTTCATCTCTTTCAAAGTATTCCCCTCCGCTTCAATACTTTATGCCAACGTATTTTCAAGTAATCATAACAATTGCCAAGGTAATCCTTCGAAATGGCATTCAGAGTCTTCTGCAATTTAGCTTTTATTTTCTCAATCGAGGTAAAACGGTGTCCCCGGAGAGGTCTATTGAGTGTCCAGAGATCGCACGGAGACAAATCAGCTGAATTAGCTGGTTGCGGAACGATGTATGTTGAATTGTTGAAAGAAATGGTCAGCAAACCAGTGCCGTGTGAGATTGAGTTCGATTGATTCGTGATTGGATTCTTCTTAAGCAGAGTTCGTCACTCAAAATCGCCTGCACCGATCCAAATGATATGTGCAAACTATCAACGATGTCTGTCACAGTCAGTCGACGATTTCCTTAACTTGCTGATTAGATATCATATTCTTCTCAACAGTCTTGCGGCCGTCCTTGAACACGTTATACCACCTCTTTGAAGAGAGGGTCTGATCGTAAAGGCTATCTGTAGAATTCTCAGCCGAGATGCCATTCCAAAAACAAAATTTAATGCAAATTCTTTGCAAAATTTCGTGCAGTTATCACGAACATTGCTACCAAGTAACAGAAAAAAAAGGTGGGAAAACCCTGGAAGTTTAAATTAAAAATGCACATTCCCATTTAATCACAGTAGTTTGTATGTATAGTATATTGTAAAATGAGTGGACCGGAGCTTTCTTTTCCACTACCTTTATAATATGCAGCAGTACCGATTAATCCGGTATCAGCCTCGACACACCTGATATTTAAAGTATAGGATCGTAATAGCAAATACATTATTTACCATAAATTTGACAGTGCGTTAATTTAGATATATTATTCGTATCCATTCGACCGATTTGATGCTCATTATAAAAAAATCACGCAGAAATGACTATAAATTCCGGTACGAATTTTTTCCAGTGTCGTATACAGTTCGGCTACGCAGTTCCATGAATTTGTGCGCTTTGATATAGCTTTAAATGAAAAGCCTACTTTTGGGAATTAAAGGACAGAAGAATTAAGTCCACTAAATGCATTGATCTAAAAACTGATTAAGAAAATTGTTTCTTTCCAAGTGCAAAATTGACTCCTCTTAACCGATAACTTATCAGCCTGCCCTCGTATGACGAAGACAACGCCAACAACTGCAACAACTACAACAACTCGTTTGGTTGCAATGAAGTCTTTGCATTTTGGCTTTGACTTTGGCCCGTGGCTGCAACGCAACGTTGACGATGTTGACGTTGCGACAAGGCACCGTTATGTGACCTCATATGAGGAGAGCTCCGGTCTGGTCTGCAGGCCAGTCTGCCCTGGTCCCGGTCTCCGCATGGAGGGATGGAGGCAGCTAGCTGACCGGGAGCTAAGAGCGCAGAGCTCTTAGTACTGGTTATTGATAGCGGCAAACCAAGTTGGCGTTGTCTGGCAAAGGCGATTTTGTCAAATTGCCAGATTTGGGAGATATGATCAATGGCACTTATAAGCTTGGCTAGCTTGATTTGCTGCTTCAGGTTCTTGGAACATAGAACATGAAGCTTAAAACAAAAGACGCAATTTTCTTTAATAGCGTAATAGAAAAATTTTAAGATTTTGGCTAGATATACAAAAAGATAAAATGATTTTTGAAATTCAATGAGGTTTTGGGTTGGAATGGTAAAAAGGTTTAAGAATTCCGGCAAAAACGGTTGACCAAATTTAAGGAAATATATTTTAATGCAAAAGCATAAGCATAGGGTGGGCCATCTGTGGATTTGGCTCCCGAAAAAAAAGTTTTTGATTAATAACTCGTTTGTTTATAAAAGTATTGTAACCAAATTTGACATTCGAAAGTTTTGTTATATTGTAGTTCCCACGTACTGTACCAAATTTAATCAAAATCGGTTGCCTATATAATATAGTTGCCATAGGGTCTGAAGCATTGTACCAAATTTTATTAAAATCGGTAGACTATATCATATAGCTCCCATAAGAATGATCGGAAAAAAAAATATTTGCTTAAAAATTGTTGTTTTTTCGTTTTTTATGAAGGAACCGGATTTTATTGCAAGCTAGTGGTACAGGGTATCCCAGAGTCGTCCGCGCCCGACGTACGCCGTTTTTTTATATCATATATCGGTACCTATATGGACAAAAAATATATTTCAATACCGTAAGCAAACTTCTCGATTGAAAGACTTTATTCGTATTCATTTAATGTGTCACATACAGATCAGATCGGCCAAAAAATATTTTCAGGGCAATATACATATACGAGTATTTAAAACAAATTTAGTTTTATTAAAAAAAATTATAGGTTCTCAAGCTGAATATATGGCACAGTAATAATTCATTTTTGTTTAATACCGTGCTTGAACTCATTGTGAATTTTAAGCCATTATTTTAAAAAACATGCGTCTTAAAGTCAAATTTATGATTTTAAAAATATATGTAGTTGATATGCTAATCCAAGATGCATTTTCGCAGCGGATGACAAAAGTTTAAAGGTGCACAGAAAAATTATCGAATAAATTTTCATCGAAATACAATAAGAGAGGAACATTTTCACCAGATATTGGAATGACGTAGAAATTTTTGAAACGGCACTAAGAAATATCTGGAGCTGTGCTCCAGTAAGAATAGGCTATAAAAGATACGTCATATAGAATTATTTCTCAAATAAAAATGTCTGCTCTTTATCTTTCAGAAACTCAATAATAATTTTTTTTATAAATTTTCTTGTTTTAATACCCTGTACTAAAAAGTGCAAAGTGTATGCAGGATGTGTGCATTGTATGTTACGTACAGAAGGAGGTGCGGCAGACCCCATGTCCTTTATACCAAAATGCTTATCATAACCTTGGGTAGCGATTGAGCTGTGTGTGTCCGTCCGTCCGTCCGAATGAAAGCCTAGATCTCAGAGACTAGAAGAGTTAGAAACACCAAACTTTACCATCTGGTGCGCATATTTCCGCAGAAGATAAAGTTTGTTGAATCATGTCAATATCTTTCCCCGATCCCCCGCAGTGGATTTTATAAATGGATACTGCAAAAGTTAAAGCCAAAAATATACAAATTTCACCACCCCATTCAAGTGACTTCGAATCACAATTTTTGGTAAGCTGATTCATGTGGTTCTAATGAACAAATCCACATCCAAATTTTATCGATGCGGACCCCCCACAATCGATTTACTGTGTTTTCTACCTCATCCTCAACATATCAATTTGAAACTTACCCCATATACTTTAAATAGCTTTTTAGACGTAAGTTCGTTTCATCACAATCGTTAAAAATTTACGGAACTTATATAAATATCGAATTTCACCAGAAAAAAAATTAATTCCAAATGTAAAGTTCTTGCTAGGAATATGCAGAAAAAATATTTTCGAGAGAAAACGTACAGGGTATTCCACTGTCGGGCACAGCCGCGACTGTACCAAATTTTTTTTTAAACACTTTTCTTTTAAGGTTAAAATTGTAAGATCAGAAGTGTAATCAATTATATGTGGGCGAATTTGCGGACGAAAAAATTCGAAAGATCCTGGAAATGCAGAAAGTAATATTTTGAGTGAGGAACCTGATTATGCTTCCACAGGGTGTTAGGAGTCGACTAGAATAGAAACCTAATGGTAGCAAATTGTAAAATTTAAATGATTTGAAATAAAACTTCATACATAATGTTAAAAATTTCAACGAAACAAAATTTTTCTCGACAGCTCTGTTCGTAATGTGACGATATTTTTTAACATTTTACTCCAAATTTCGTTAAAACTAATCGATATAAGTTCAGGGTCGTCGAGGTAAATCCGGAAAATTCAATGGAAAATAAATATTATCAATAATTATGTTTAAATGTTATTTATTCAAGTAATACTTTTTACATAGTAAGTACATATATGGAACATCCTAATTATTCAATATAGCCGTCTCAGCCACAACTACCCGCTCAAGCCTGGACCGAAATCGAGAACAGGCCCGTTTCACCTCCATTTTGTTCATGTTGGTCATCACATCCATGATTTTGGCCTTCAGGGCGTCCTTTGTGTTGTGAGATGTCTTGTTCACCTTTCCTTCAACTACGCCCCACACGTAGTAGTCGAGAGGATTGCAGTCTGGCTGGACGGTGGCCACAAATCTGGGGATCAGTGGTGATGCATTTTCTCGTACAGCCAAGCCTGAGTCTTTCTGGACTTGTGAGCTGGTGCAGAGTCCTGCTGAAACACGTATTCTCTTCTAGCGGTCACTCGGTCTATCCAAGGCTTCACAACTGATCTCAGTACTTCGATATATCCTTCGGCGTTCAACCGAAGCCCCTGCTCGAAAAAGTGGGTGGCATGACGTCCCCATCACTGCTTACGACACCCAAAACCACGACTGAAGCAGGAAATTTCGTGTGCATGACAGTAGGCACTTGTTCAGGATCTTGGCAGATCCATCGATCATTCTGATGATTTACTATTTTATCTTGAATGATATTTTTTTCGTCTGAAAAAAACTTGACTCTTAACTCTTCGATCTTCTTTGTTTTTGTCAGTCAACAACTGACGATTTCTGAGGACATAAGATCTGTAACCAATATCTTCGTGCACCGTCAGACTGATTGTTGACCGCGATGCGCCCATATCTTTAGCTAACTTGTTCATACTGCATCCCGGATCGGGGTCAATCTTCCTTTTCAATTCATCGACAAATTCTGAAGTTCTTTTTCGGTCAGATCGTTTATTATGGCTTGCTCGCTCTGAAGAAACCTCGTCTTTCTTTTTAGCATCTCGAAACTTCTTGCTTATTTCATAAACTTGTGTTTTTTTATATCCAAACCATTGAATTATCTCCTTCGGTGTTTTCCCGGCGCGTAGTGACTCCAGTATCGCTGCCCTGCGGTCCTGTTCTCGGCTCATCGTTGCGCGTTATCAATCAAGTCTACTCTGTAACTGAAAAGGAACACCTAAACATGAAATGCAACGCTATCTTTGCAGATTTGTGCTTAGCTGTAATAAAGGAGACCCGCACGAATATATTCCGGACTTACCTCGATTTTTATGTAAATTATATCTTAAAGTTAAAATCGATTTTATTAAATTAAGTTCCCATTTTTACTTTGTGACCACGCGCTAAATAAACCCTAACGACTACTTTAGTCCGTTTTAAATCCTTGTATTTAAGCGAATTGTACAATTCCCAATTATTGGTCATCAAGTAATGCCAATCAACCGCATTTTCAATAATTCAATAACATTACAAATTTTGAATGCATGCAAATGCGCCATCTAGCGGACGCTGGCATGCTAAAATTCCCCAATGGGTACACACCACGCGAAATGTTCTAATTTAATATTAAAACTATATGGGGCAGCACTCTAAAATGGATTTTGGCAACCCACAAAGACCCGCCACTAACAACAACAACAACAAATCGATCTTTTGTTGTTGCTGTTGTTGAAGTTCTCGTTGTTGTTGTCCAAAAATTTGTATTGCAAATGTCAAATTAAATATGCAATGCATCTAATGGATTAACTTTGAATGTTGCGCATCGATGCATTAAAATTGGTCAACACAAACTGGTCAACTCCAAGTATATATAAAGGGGCCTTAAGGGGCCCTCAGTACATGCTCGCTATATATACTATATATACGCTGATTGAGGACTTAAGTAAAAACTTTGCCATTTGTTTAAGTTTAAGCAAGTTTTGTAAAAACTTTTCCAGCGAACAACATTGCACAGAAAATGTGAAAATTATATGAAAAGCTGTTGAAAATTTGTGCATATTGTTGTTTATATGAAACATTTATAAACAATTGAGTTATATTGCACTGTATATATGTATACTATATAGTATATATGGTTGATGTTTGTTGCCAGTGAACTTTCCACCCTCAAGACAAGTTTGGGAAAAGTTCGTTTTTCTATTTCTTGTAATTATTGTGTTGCCTTTCCATTTGACAAACATTTAATTTTCAATTGCTTGATATTTTGATACACTATATTTTATTTAGGGGTTGGCTACGCTCGGGGTATGCGAAAATTTATTGAACAGATTGTTTGGGGCGTGGCAGACAGTACAAAGTTGTTGTTGCCGCTTGGGAATCGAAAAGGTCTTTATTGCAAAATTTTAGTTTCAAATTAGTTTTTAGTTTGCTTATTTTTATCTGTTATCGATCTGAAACGGGAGCTACCTTAGCAATGCAATATGTAAGTTTAAATTATTTATTTACTTTGATATTGAAATGGAAAGTTTTATTTATGTTTGGAAGGTTTTTTTTTTAATTTAAATGAATGTGTTTCTCAAAACTGGGATACTTAATCCTAGAACTTATGTGACGGTTGCTGACGGTTGCATTGACAGGCAATTGATATGGCAATCAGTTCTTAAATTTTTATCTCAGGCACTAGGAATCATTATAATCATTTTAACTTGTCTTTTAGAAGAAGATAAATGCGCCTTTGTGGAGCTTTGTTATAAATAAATATTCTTAATTTTTAAAAGAAAAACCTCAGTCTAAATAACTGTGGAACTACTGTTAAAAAAAAAATAAAAATTCTTGATTCCTACTAAAAAGTCAAATCTTTTTGAAGCGCCTACCCAAAAACAGGCAAATAGTATTTTTTTATTCATATCAAAACAGCCAAGTTTTAACTTTCAATTTTTGAACCTAAAAACAAAAATTGTAAAACTCTGGCAACTAATGTAAAATTTTTGGTCAATTTACTTTTTATAAATTTAAATTAATAGCTATCCAATCTTTATTTTAAAAATTAAATATAAAAATTTTATTTAAGTATTCTTTGAACAATAAAATGTTCTCTCCATCGATGTCTCATATTACTGTTAATGTCCTTAAATGATTAATAATGCTCCGGTAAACGATATTGTATTCCGTTTTTATTTTTCGATAAAATCATATATTTCATTTAATTTTTACGATAAATATTAGGGATGCCACAAATTAAAAATTGAATGTGATTATCTTTTAAAGTAGGTTCGTTTATGCGATCTGAAACATGTTCTTGATGAATCAATATTTTCCATTTTAAAAATATAAATACGGCCTTAGCTTTATTTCTTTATAAAATAAAAATTACAGAATTTCTCTTATGTGTCATTAAAATAAGAAAAGTTGATCAACAATATTTCGTCATAACACTATTTTATAATAACATTTCATATGTAACGATATAAAGTATTTTGTATTTATTGAATCAATAAATATGTTGTTATATTTTAAATTTAACTAAAAAAAATATTTTCAAAAAATTTTACAGGTCTGGTTCCTGGACCAAAATTTTTCAAAGAAATAAAAATTTTAAAACCATCATTACATAATTTTGATTTTAAAATTAGTAAATATATTATTTTTGAATTTTAACAACAAAAATAATTTTACAATTTCTGGAAGTTCTAATTCCTAAACCTAAATCAAACGCAAATATTGTTGAAACGATTATTGCATAAGTTTTATTTTTAAATCAATAAATATATTAAATTATTTTTTAATTTAAACGATAAAAATTATTATTAAAGTTTTTAGTGTTCTGATTCCTGGAAAATATTTAAAGTAAAACATACAATTTTTAAGTCGATTATTACAATACTTTTATTTTTAAATCAATAAATATGTTAAGTTATATTTGAATTTTAACAAAAAATAATCATTTCAAAATTTTTAGGATTCTGATTTCTATAAAATTTTTAAAATAAAATACAAAAATTTTGAAATCATTATTACATCACTTTTATTTTTAAATAAAAAAATATATTGTAAATTCATTTAAATATATTTGGAGTTTTCATTCCTAGACCAAAAATTTTTAAATAAATAAGATTTTAAGTCTAAAAATATGTTACATTAAAATTTGTATATTAATTTGTTATATCAAAATTTGCAGAGTTCTGATTTCCTGGAAAGTTTTTTTAATAAAACATACAATTTTTAAAACGATTATTACATAATTTTTATTTTTAAATCAATAAATATGTAAAATTATATCATTATACCAAAAACTTTTAAATATCAAAATACGAAAATGTTAGAAATATTCAGCTGTATTTCGGAAAACGAATAAATCAAACCTAGCAACTATTATTCAGAAATTATGAAATGTTAAGACAAGCCATTGTCGAACTTAAAACAAGATGCAACATTTATACATTCTTTATAATATGTAATACAATTTTTATTTTTAATTGTAATTACTTGAATTAGAATACAAATATTCTAAATTATGATTGATTAAGAACTGCAATAAGACGAAATATAATTAAAATGAAGTGCAAAAAATGATCCAAAACAATGAAATAACAATTTTTTCAATTAATAATCAAAATTTTAATGAAATCAAAAGCTTTCTGAAAATAAGCTCAAAATTATTATTACTTTTTTAATGTAAATAATTATATTAAACTAAAAAATTCGTAATCAAATATTTTCCGTGTTCTTTCCTTTAAAACCTAAAACAAGACAATAATAAAAATAGGGTCAAATATTTTTAAATCAACATTAAAAAGAGAATACAAAATTCTTACACAAAGATTCTTAGATTTCAAAGTTGGATCGAGATGAAATGAAATTTTGCTATCGTAACTTAATTAAAATACTAGCAATCTTATTAATTGATTCAAATTCTACTAAGTTAAAAATTCCAATTGAATAATTTTACAAATTCGAACTCGAGATTTTGGTCGTAATTTTAACCTATCTGTAACCTTGGATAAACTTGAAAATTTTAAATATTTTTCAGAGTATTGTAATCACCGAAAACATGATTTAAAGTAGTATAGTAGTATAACTCATTCAATTTTAACCTTTAAAAAAGGGTCCTTGCCACGGTTCTGTCGGTTAGCACCGTGAGGACCAGCTTTCAACGTCAGAGGCCCAGACTAGTTATCTTGATAGATTTTTCGGATCTAATATCTTAACTGACACTTTAACAGGCATGCGCAAAGAATTTTTGTAATACAAACACAAAAAATTAGAAATATTCAGCCGTGTTTCGTTTTTTGCGTGCTCAGGAAAACAAATTTTTTTGAGGATATTTCCCTTTTTACTTTTGATAAAATCGTGTTTGCAGAAATCCTATTTTTTTAATTTTGACCTTCAACATGTGAAGATGTTTTTACAGATGATCTTAAAATGTGAAGCTTAAAGTCTAAAAATGCAAAACCCAATTTTCAGTTATCGATATCTCGATAAATTCTACATTTTTCAATAAAATTTGACGTGCTTACTATTGACTCGTATCTCTACCAACATCATCAAAATCGCGAGAACGTCGGAGAAAAAGTGGCCCCCTTCACTGATTTTCGCCGATATATAAATGATTGTCGAAAATCAGTCGGATCGGTGGGATGAGCCGCACCTATTCCTGTCTCAAAAAGTAGTTAGGTACACAAAATTTAAAATTTAGAGTGTAAGGGCGATTTTTTTTTTGATTTGACCCAAGTGCTGCAGAGTAAACAAAAAAATAACAACAAAATCAACCGATAGAACATGAGCTTAAAAAATAATTAACCATACAACTTCAACAGCTTATAGAGTATTTCAACTTCAAAACTGAATGATTTTGGGTTTTTTTTTGTTGAATGTAATATAAAATAAGCCACACTTTAGCCAGACAGATTGCGCTATCAGCAATTATTTGGTCCAAACAAAGGCCAACAAATTGCCATTTGAAATCCGAAAACTTGCTCTGCTTCAACTTTAGTAGAACTTTTTTTTTTCTGTTTTTTTGATATAGAATTTTTATTTACGCATCAAATTTTATGACAAAATGTTTGAAAACGGATTATGTGCAATTGGAAATTAAGTTAGAAGAGCCCAAACACGCACACACACACACACACCGAAGCACTCACGCCTTTCGAATATAGAAATGAAATAAAAAAAAGGCAACGGCCCTTGGGCAGTTTGAAGTGGCGTCCGCAGGGGGCGCTTTTGTTGTCGTCATTGTTGTTGTTGTTGCTGCTACTTGGAACGATAAGCACACAAAAAAATTTTAATTCCTATTGAATTGCTTTGCTCGATTATTGTTCTTTGTTGTAGTTGTGGTTCTTACTGATTGTTGTTGTTGTGGTTGTTGTTCCTTATGGACTGATTTTCTATTTATATGAAACTACAACAAAGCGCATTGAAAGATTCCCCATTTTTAAGAAGCAACCAACACAAAAGGCAGAAAAAAATGAAAAGCAGCTAAAGGAAATTACGTTGTAATCATGCGAGAGGCATGATGCTAATGGCTTATACACAGATACACACAAATACACATACAGACTCGCATATAGACTGATTCTGAACCCTCAAGTGATGTGTTGGTGCGCCTTTTGCTTATAATCATCAAATGACTTTGGCTCTAATCAAATTACACACACAAACAACAAATGCTCAAAAAAAAAAGATCATCGCATATGTTTAGGCACAAACCGCAGGCTGCTCCAATTTACATACGATGTGAGGTATACTCCGGACAGTATATCCCAACATAGAGCCAACAATTTGCAATGCATCCTTTTGGAACGAACAAAAAAAGCTGCAAAAAACGAAACCTTCTGCTCAGCTTTTGGTTTGCTCCTCGTGCTTGTCGCTTGTCTTTGGTTGCAGCTGCGTGCGGGTTCGTAAACCTCAACCTATAATTAACTTGGCCAAAGCAGGCAAAAAAAAAACACAGCAAGAAAAAGAAAACAGTCAAGAAGCAAAAGGAGACAAACCAGCAGACAACTTCAGGAGACATGGGCAGATCCCAGTTAAGAAGAAGAAGAAGCATTTGCCAAATGCAATGTGCAAAGCTTCGTTGACTTGGATACGCTAGAGATGGGAGCGTGAGCTGGTTTAGAAAGATTGCTTACTATCGTGCAAACGCTTGAGATATTCACGAGCAGCTAGACTTATGCACACAAGTTAAGTTTGTAAGAATTTAATTATTTGTAAAAAATTAATATTTTTTTTATTATTTATCGCTTATTGCTTTTATTTGCAAATTTCCTTCAGCTTGTTTCTGAGCAAAAGTCTTAATATCAAACTACTTCTTGCGTTCATATAGGCCTATTAAAGTGTCTTAAGCGCTTATTTATTACAGTTTAAAATAATTAATTTGAAAAAAATTATCATAAAAAAGATCAAAAAGTAGCAGACTTAGAAAAACATTTTGGAATTCTGAAAATTTGAAAAAATGATTACTTATTAAATGCTTAAGTTACCCAACTATTATTTTTTCGTTTATAATTATAATGAATAAAAAAAATAAACATGAAAAAATCAAAAAATGACTGACAGTAAAATATTTAATAATTCTAAAAATTTAATAAAAATTGTATTAATTTATTTATATAACTTAATCAAATAGACGGTAATTCTATATAATAAAGGGTTAGTTTAGTTTAATAACTTGCTTTATTTTTATAAAATTACCCAGTTAGATGTACAAATCTTTTCAGCTGAGGAACATTTTTAAAGTTATGAACTAAAAGGTTCAATATATCTATTGTCGTTGTATTGTCAAAGAAACAAAATTTATTAACTATGGTCAAAAAAAAAAGTTTTTTAAAATGAAATATACAGACAAAATATTTGTTATTTATGGAAATAATTGATGATTGAGACTTATTGTTTTTTTAATTAAAATTTTTCGTTGCTCGAGATATAAGTTTATCGATCATGTCAATATCAGCTTTTATAAGTAATTATTTTGTTGGATAACAATAAGGGAGGTTTAATCTCATCTTCTATATTATTATTGGGATTGGGACAAATGTACTGCGACCCAGGTGGATCTATTGTACCCGCTTCATTGCTTAAAACTCTCCCAAAAGTCCTAAGGCCTGCATGTATTGCAGAATTTTATTCGGACTTATAGTAGCAACGGTCTCTGGTGGGAGAACGTACATGCCCAGGAGCTTTCTTTTACCGGCGATTGCCATACATTCACATAATATGTGCGAAGTTTCTTTCTCTATGCTATTGTTTTGCAAAATATTTCGTAATTCTGCAAACTTTACAAAATTATTATTTTATAATTTATATAACTATAAAGTAGACGTTAATTCTAAGTTAAATTAAATTTGTAGCCAAAGCAACGAAGGCCTTCAGGCTGATTTAAAAAAAATGATTTTTGGAATATTTATGAAGGAATTTATGTTCCCCTCAAAAATTAAGAGCTTCCAAGACTTCTCACGCGTCAACTATCGTCTCTGTCAATTGCGTGACTGAAATCAAAAGTTTCTGGTACTATAAAGAGGAAAAACGTTGTTGGTCGAATACATCCCTACTGATTCAATCCTCATTAGGTATTTATATAATATTTTATATAAAGATCTGCAAACAATACGCGCCCAACATATTAAGCCTGCTACAAAATTAGAATCAAAATAGACACCAAAGTTTTTGAAAATTTCCTTGCAAAATAGGCAGACAAATATTTAAAATTATTGAATCAGTTTTAAATTCCTTCCTCATAAAAATTAATCAATCATTGATTCGTTTTGCGAACGTCAAATGCTTTAAAGAAGTGAAGTGAAAAAAAAGATGTAAAAAACGTCATACATATATGCAATTTTTCTTGAAATTGACGTCAGCATTATTTAAATGCGAAATCTTTTAAGGTTATAATTTGATCTATTTTTTGTCAAAACATGTCTACAGATCAAACAACATTCTCAGAGTATGGAGATTCTGGCCAATTTTCGATTTTATTAAAATTCAGATAAATGAATCAATCGGGCATCGAGAAGCGCATTAAGCATGACATTTGAAAGAATTTTCGAAAATCTTGAATATTTTTGTTTGCGTTGTACATTCAAATTTTATATGTAGACTACTACTGTTTATAAAAGATTATATAAAATGCCAAGATAAATTAAATTAACAAAAAAATAAAAAAAAGAACTAATCAAAATTTTGGCAAAAAATAGGCAAAAAATTAATTTAAATTATTAACTTTTTTTGATAACTTACAGAACAACAATTTACTAAAAAAAGTAGATTAGTCTATAAAATCTTTTTTTTTCGTTTTTTTTTTAAATTAAGTTTACAAAGAAAACTTTGTGTTTAACATATCATTTTGATTGATTGTTTTTAAAAATCGTTGAAGAAGACACTATTTTGTTCTTTAAAGGGTTATATAAATGTGCAAGAGCAAAAAAGACATTTTTACGATTTTTTTGTTGGAATCACATCACATTTTTTGTTTAAACATTAAACGTATTTATACATGCCATAAGTTCATTCCTGAAAATATTGATAATTGTAGGCAATACAGCCGTTTTTCTAAAAAGTTTGCTATCAATAGCTATCAAATTTGTTCTACTTCTCCGATGTTTATGATTCTTTCGAAAAAGAATCTCTAGTATATGTACTTTCAGAATAAATAAAATAAAAAATTTTCGATTATCTTGACCAACACAAGTGTAAATAGTATAAACCCTCAAATAGCTAGCCACTTTATTTGTTATGCGAAAAATTATGTTATTTATTATTTTGATATTATATGGTATTTTCCAAAGAAATACGAAAGATCAATCAACTTTTTAATATTGTATTTGGATGGTTTTCGATTTCTTAAAAAGAGTATCTCGTTTTTCTGACTTGAATAATACAACAGGTTTTTATTTTATTAAATGTGGGAAAACATTTTTTTTTAATTGCAATTGTTTTTCAACGATTGATGAAAGGATACAGAGATAGCTTTATACAATCAATGATTTAAAATAGTCAAGGCTCTTAAAAAATAGAATTGCATATGCTTTGAATAACAAAATGAAGATGCAATAAATTGATTTATAATAAAATTTGTCAACTTTGTAAAAAGCGAGTTCATACAATTGAACTGATTTCGTATATACAAGTTTTCGTTCATTTAAACTTTTATCAATGTTGATATCGTAGTCATTACCATAATTGTTTTAAATCATTATTATAATAAATAATATATTTTGCAGCTACAATGTTGTATAAGGCATTCGTTTTACAAGACCCATCCGATATTATCTATTATTTCTCCCGCTACGCATGCTTAGAAATCACGAGCAAGTCAATACACTCACTCCTTCCATCACTGTCAATACATATTTTATGCTATCATTGCACCCTCACGCTGCCATCTCTAACTCAATGTTGGTTATCTTTGTTGTTATCGTTGTTGTTATTGCCTCTCCTTCTCCTTCTCTGCACACTCACATATGCTCTGCCTGAGCATGACTGACTGACAGCCGTAATGTTGACGTTGTCCAACTCTTTTTTTTTATTATTCATTCTATGCCTCCTTCTCTGCCACTCTCTTTGCCTTGCACACCTGCAACTCTTTGACTGCGGTTTTTGGTCAGCTTCGTGCGTTCATTTGTTAACAACAACAACAGCAACGGCAACAACAACATTGACTGCATCAACAACAATAACAACAACAACACCAACAACATTGAGCATAGTCAACTCCAGTGGCTCTCTGAAGTGACCAGCGGCCTTAACCGTTCCACTTCATTTCTTCATTTCTTATTGTTGTTTTCTTATGCCTCCTTCCTTCCAAGTTCTTTGCGCATGCGCATTTATTTTTTTTCTTCATTTGGTTTCTTATAACTATCTTTACCTTTACCTGGGCCCTGATCCCCTCTAGGCTCGAAGCCCATTGTTATGCTGCCCTCGCTGCGACTTGCCTTAATCTGTAATTCAAACCCATGTGCCACGTCCCATTCACGTCCAGGTCTCTACTTGATCGTTCTTCAAATTTCTGCTTTGTTGTTTTTTTTTCATACACATTTGTTTGATTTACTTGCCAGAGATCGTGTGGAGGAAACTTAATACGAAAATCCATTTTGAAAATTGGTCTAATCTGAAAATGCTGCTCGAGGAGAGGGAGTCGGGGGTGGGGGATCGAGGGTTTCAGCCAGCTACTTGTGCTTTCTACACTTTTCACTTGACTTGACTTTTTCGATGACGTTGATTTTGATTGCTTTTGAGTTTTGATTCTTAATCGGCTTAAAATTGAAGCATTGTTGAAATGGATCTAAGAACCAAAACATGACACAAAAACGCCACAAGAACTAGTTCCAATCATTTATTATGTTTGTGTATGTAAATCTTAAATCAAATTAAGTAGTGTAAACACTGGAAGAGAGTAGGCTTAGAGGCTTGGAGCATTAAACGATTTGGGCTATAAGCATAAAATTAATTACAGACTTTTTTAATTAATAATTAACTTCGTTCCATAACCTGGAGGATTGAACTTAAAACAATATTTTCGGTTAGGGCAAAAAACATTGACGATATGATAACTGACTGAGAAATGTAAATACTACCCAAATGACTTGATAGAATATATCTGCGAAAAAGAGTACATATCATTAGAACTTACCCACAGGATCCCTAATAGCTCGTAGAAAGTTAAATAACACTGTACAACAGTGATTTAGAACTTTTCAAGTGACCTAGTGTACGTTGTAGGTCTTGACGAGTAGATCACGATAGTGTGTTTCAAAATTGTCTAACACCCCGAAAATCGCAAGTTTTTCGGGTACTGCGATCACTCCCACAATCACAACGTCGCCATTTTTCAACCGATTTACGATTGTTTTACGGTTTTGAAAAGAAGAAGATTCAAGCTTTAAGATGACGTACACTTATTTGTACTTCATACAAAGCAACTACGAGATTTTTTAAAAGTTATCTAAGATTTACACTTTTTTTTCGTTTTTCACCTTTTGAAGTCATTTTTATATAACATTTTGTTAAAAAACCTTTAGTTTTTACATTTGATCTTGAAGAAATATCAATTGCAAGTAAGAAAAGTCATGGTTTATTAAAATCGGTCGATAAATTTTTAAGTTACGACGCTTATTGTAAACAAGAAAATTAAATTTCCATCGACAAAAAAAAAGTTTTAGATGGATAATTCGTTTGTTTATAAAGATATCTTAACCAAATTTATGATACCAAATAAGTACAAAAAGTAAAGTAAATAAGTATGCTAGGTTTTAAATATCTCTGTCATATTAAAAAATTTAAGTAAAATATTTATAGCTATTCAAATCGAATAGTGACACAATTTATTTAATTTTTTTGTTTTTAATTCTTTACGCAACGTGAGTTTTTGTAAGCCAATTTGTATAAAAATCGTATCAACAAGTAATATTTCTAAGTAGAATCATGAATAATCCCAAGACCCATGTCATTGGTTGTTTCAAGGTGGATGTAACTGAGAAGAAAAATGTTACCACTATAGAAGCAACAATGCAGAATCTTAATTGTGGACCTTTAGATGACGTCTCGTCGAAGAAGAATCATCTCCACACGCTATACGTGTGCAACAGTGAGGGAAAACTCGTAGAAGAATTGGATTTTACGGAGAATGAATATCGCCAAGCTGTGCGCAGAGCTCTGGAGAAGGCCAAGTATCAAAATCAATCTTCAATCACAAGTATGGGTTATGAGGAGAGGAGGTATGACAGATTTCTGTTATCAACTGACGAAGAAGCATCGGAGTAAGTGAGGAATAACAGAAGACATTAGTAGGGCTTACTTGAAAAAGACTTGGAATATGAGTGAATTTTCAAATTATAATTGACCTAACGTAACTTGCCAAGAAAGTTAAAATTTTTAAGTGTATGCAAAGTAAATTTTTCAGTTTCTACTAACTATCTACTAAGCCTCATCTGAAATAATTTATTCTTTAAAGAAATAAAAATGTTTTCAAAAGACGTTGTATAAAATGTTTAAAAATTTTTAGAATTTTTTGTAGAAATGGTCAATAATTTTTTTAAGATTAAGAACAAAATTTGTTATAAATTAAAATGTTAAATATTTAGATAGTTATAGCAGATTTGTGTTCAGTTACGCCTGCACGAATTTGTATGCAGCAGTAATCGTGATTTTTCGTTCAAGGTTCCATAACATCTACAGATCCTTTTCGATTTTGAAGTTGTTAGACTCGAATATTCGTAAAAGAATTCACTTTTAGTTTAAGGCTTAACATCATTTTTAAATATTAAATAAATAAAGAATTAATTAAAGGCAAACTGAAAATTTAAAATTTTTAAAATGTCCAACAATAAAATTCGACCGATTTTTGTCAAATGTGTAGCAAAACTCAACGAATTACGTTTAAAAATATTTTGGTACAGTGCTTGGAAACTATAAAAAAAAATTCAAATGCCAAAATTCGATATCTCCATAAGCAAACGAATTAACCATCTAAAACTTATATTTTTTCATTCGAGGTCATCTGAAACACCCCTTTGGGAGCAATATAATGTAACCCTGATATAAGGCATTTAATCCATAAGATTGCTTTACAGACAGACGATAGACCGACAGAAATCGGTATATCGACTTCTCTAGACACCCTGATTATAATTTAGGTAACTTTGAGGGATCTCCGATGACTCCTATATTTTAAATATATTGTCGGCTTGCATAAACTTAAAATACTTTTCGAACCATACAGGGTACAAAAAAAATAATAAAAATTATATGTGAATGGTTTCTACATAAACCGAGTATAATTTTTTAATTACATTTTTCAGGTTAAAAACCTTTAATAAGAAATTACTTAAACAAAAAAAGAATTCTTAAGCTCTGGTAACAAAAAATACAATGTATCGAAATCCATACAAGCGTAGCGCCAATATTGAACGGCAGGTGGTGCTTACTTGCTGGTTGTAGCACAGCGATTATTAAATTCGTGTTCGACGTTCTAACTTGGGAACCACTTGAGATAATTTGATGTATTTTTTTGAGATCTACAATTTTTTGATACACACCAAAATTAAAAAAAACATAGGTGTGGGTAAAAAAAACATCCTTTTAGTATAGGTATATCATTCATTACAAATAAAATTTTAATTCAATTTTAAACATTTTTTGCCTTGAAAATTTTCGGGTACGACTTAATGAATTCGAGACAAATGGGCTCAAACATATGTCAAAAAAACCCAAAACCCTACGCAGGGAGAAGATCATCATTTTGGTTTTAGACTTTTTGGATAGTTCTTAATACATTAGATAAGAGAAATTCCAATCTATTTTTATTGCACTAAAAAAAATTTTAAAAATATTATATTTGAACCCCTTCGAAGACATATGGGGAATAATTTATAATATAACAAGATCTATAGGAAGGGTCGTTCATTTAAGACCTTAGCAGGCCTTAAAAAGAAAATAGGTGGTGAAAAATTTTTATTTTTGTTACGATAAGCAAATTGAAAATTCTTGGTTACGTTTTTTTATTCTTTTTTTAACTTCTAATAAAAAAATGTTCAAAATATGTATTGGTTTTTTTTAATATATCGACCAATCAATTTATGTATACACATATATTTATTTCCATAAGGTATATTAGGTAAAAATATGGAAAAAATTATTTACACATTTTTAAAAGGATTTTTAAACCTTTTTTTCCCCTAAAAACACAAACGAAGGGGTTCCGGACCCTGTATATTACGGCACGCTAGCCGCTGTACGGCTTTTTCCGAGATATCCAGAGCACTTTTACGGAATTTTTAGGAATTGCCGCTAAACACGAAATTTTTAAAGTATCATTTTGGAAAAAGGTTGTTAGTTGGCTATTTCAAAACACTTGGGTCTAAGGGTCTTTTTGCCCACAGATATATAGGGTTCAGCGGTTCAAGATCCTTCTAGATAGCCACTAATCTGACACCAATTTTATTTTGTGAGTCTGTAAATTCATCCGAATTCATTTCAAATAAATTTTATTCACATGATTCTTTGGCATTACGAATACATGTAACGTTTAATTTTCTAAAAATTCAGAGTGAGGCTTATGAATCATCATAGACATTAGAATCATAAGAAGCGGGGAAAAATTAAAAAAAAAAACCCATGAATACAAGAAACTTATATCTAGGACTTATTCCTTGATAAAAGAAAATAATTTAAATATTTTCAAGCTTCAAGACTTTTCCTCTAAGTACATTTTGTGACCAGTTTATCATGTAACTTGTAGTTTCTGTATTTTTAGAATCTACAAATTTTATAAATAAAATATTGACTTAATCAAGTTTGAAATAAATTAATATTAAATTTAATTTGTAGCAGATAAAACTTTTCGGATTATTCATAAATTTATTATGTTAATTTGAAAGTTTTTAATTTTATAATTTCTTATTTAAACTAATTATTATTTTTTGACTGTATAAAGTATTGCCTGTCTGCTGCACACTCTGCTTCCATCCAATGTCTTTGCTTTATCTTTATCATTGATTTGTCTGCCTACACTCAACTACACCCACACACATCCACGCCTACAATTGATAAAGGAAAATGGAAAATGCTTCTGGATTATTATTAATATTAATATTCATGGAAATATGCGAAATTTATGCGTAAAACTGTAAAATTAAAGCAATTACAAATGCAACAAAAACAACTAAATCTAAATCCCAACATGAAGAAAGATAATTATGCGAGATTTGCGTGTTGGCCATTGGCTTGACTTAACTTGGCTTTGACACCTGGGAGAGATGCGGCGGCAACTTTATTAGACCCTCCAGTGACTTGGACTCTGTCTTTGTACTCCAACTCCACGAAGCAGCTTTTAAGTTTGTCTGCAAGTTGGTAGCTTGTTTGGCTTTATCAGCTTCATGGTCATCATCATCTGCGTCATCCGCCTCGTCTTCGTCTTCGTCTTCCACGACTGCGTCATTTGTATGCAATACGCGGCAAAGTTGTGTCCGGGCGTAGCCTCGGGACAAGTATTGCAAGTATTGGATGGAATAAAGCTCAAGCTGAAGTGTAGTCATTTGTCCGATGGGGCCTATGGAAAGTGCGTGCCTCAAATGCCGCGGGACTTGAATCAAAAATTGAATAAACATTGAAAATCTGTGTGAGGAAAGCTAAAAGCAAAAATATTTACAAGTTTCTTGGTTCTGATTTGCCATGCAAAGCGCGTGCCCCAAAACAGGCGACAATGTGGCACGGTGCGGGCTTTGACTTGCTTGGCCTCGCTTATCGCTCTAACGTCTCAGAACTGTGAGCTTTTTGTCAGGCTTGCGCTTGGAGGTCTGGGTTTGGCCAGAACAAGTTTTTTTTACACCAAACTGGTTTTTTGTAGTAACCACAGTGGCAAAAGCCAAGCTATAAGCAAACAACAACTCGTCGCACTCAGGCGACAAAGCCCCCAAACAACCTGGCCAAAAGACTCAAAAGACTTGAAATCTCAACAGCAGCAAGTTAAGAGATCTATGCTACGTCCCCCGCTTCCCTCTCAAACAAAACTGGTTAAAAGTAGAGCGCCAAGAGCGCGCTTGCAACTTAACGAAACTTGAACGCTTCCAACATCGAACTTGTCTCAACGCCAGCCAGCTCGCTCGCACGCATAGGGGAGCGGGCGTAGCTGTTAGCTGGCCATCTCGCTTGCGCCTACAGTTTCGGAGTCGTCGCCCCTGCGCATTGGGGAGCGGAGTCTCAAGTCTACACTCATCTGGCTGGCTGACTGGGAGCACTGCTTGACTTGACTCGAGTGCCGCCGATATTTATCGTAGTTAATGAGTTGGGCCCAGCAACTGGTTTTTCCTCTACACGACGAACAACGTTGTTTTTCTTCAAAAGAAAACTTGCTGTAACAGTGACGTAGATAGGCTGAGGCGATGGGTAGGGACTTAGTGAGTAAGTATTGCAAACCTTTGACTTGGTGGACCTTGCTCATTTGATAGAATCTTCTAACGGGTTAAGCAGAGCAGATAAGGTACATTACGCGAATAAGATGTTCCAAGTTACTGTTCTGACTCATAGTAGACACCACAATGGGTAAACCTAGGGGTAAGCCTAATGTAATATTGGGTATCCATATGGTTCACTTCGTCTTAAGTCTTTCAGGCGATTTGGTGCGTCATATGCACAATTAGTTCTTAAGCTGATTTCAGAACATCCAAAACTAGAACAAAATTGTAAGGCGGTGGAGGAAAAAACTTCTTAGCATGTATTATGTGAAAGTATGGCACTCGCCGATAAAAGAAACAAGCTCCTGGGCATGTATGTTCTCCCACTGGAGATCGCTGTTACCATAAGTCCAAATAAAAATACTGCAATACATGCAGGCCCTAGGACTTTTGGGAGAGATCTGAGCCTTGAAGGGGGATACAATAGATCCACTTGGGTAGCTCATTTCTACCTCCATTTATAATAATAATAATAAGGCCGTGGTTTCAAAAAAACAGTTTTCTTCATACTTACTAGGCATAATATATTTTTATTAAAACTATAGAAGCTTGCTATCAAATTTCCATTATATTATTACTCAGTCAAATTTACGTATGGTCTGAGGACAGATTACAAATAAAATTAGAGAAATAAAAAAATTAATGTACATAACGTAGATGGTTAAAATAAAATTCAAAAGGTAGAATTGGTTTATTTTTAACCATTTAATTTGAAAATAATTTAAAAAATAATTCTTAAAAAAAAAATTATTATTTTTTTTTAAACCCTGTACCGTATGGTACCAAGGGTATATTAAGTTTGTGCAAGCCGAAAATGTATGTAACATATAGAAGGAGACGTCGGAGACACCCCAAAGTAACCTAAAATATGATCAGGGTGAATAGAGAAGTCGATATACCCATGTCCGTCTGTCCGTCCGTCCGTCTGTCCGTCCGTCCGTCCGTGTGAACGCCTAGATCTCAGAGATGGTGAGAGCTAGAGTTACCAAGCTTTCACATTAGATCCCATATTAATCCATAGGAGGCAAGTTTATTTTATTTTTTTGATATCGGGGATAAATTATATAGCTCCCATGGGGGTGTTTGAGACGACCTCGACAAAAAAAAAGCGTTTTAGATGAATAATTCGTTTGTTTATGAAGACATCGTAACCAAATTTGGTATTCGATAGTTTTTTATAGTTCCCAGACACTGTACCAAATTTGATCGAAATCGGTTGACTATATCATATAGCTCCCATAGGACCGATCGGCCAAAATAAATTTTTTAAAGAAAAATTCGGTATATTTCGTTTTTTAATAAAGATATCCTAACCAGATTTGGCGTTTGGAAATTTTTTAGGCCACTTAAGCAATGTGCCAAATTTGAACAAAATCGGTTGACTATATCATATAGCTCCCATAGGTCCGATCTTCCAAAAAATCGATTTTTTAACAAAATTTGTTGTGTTTCGTTTGTTTGTTAAGATATTGGGACCAAATTTGACATTCGTGAGTATTTTGTAATTCCTAAGCACTGTACCAAATTTAATCCAAATCGTTTGACTAGATCATATAGCTCCCATAGGACCAATCGGTCCAAAAACACGTTTTTTATACAAAATTCGATGTGTTTTGTTTGTTTGTAAAGATATTTGAAATAAATTTGGCATTCAGATCTTTTTTAAGGTATTTAAGCACTGTGTCAAATATTATTGAAATCGGTGGATTATATCATATAGCTCCCATAGGAACGATCGGTCAAAAAAAAATTTTTTGCTTAAAAATTCTTCTGTTTTTGGTTTTTTGTGAAGAAATCGGACTTTATTACAAGCTAGTGGTACAGGGTATCCTAAAGTCGTCCGCGACCGACTTTACGTCCGCCATTTTTTTTATTAATTTTTGTGATATTATTTGAAATGGTTAAAAATAATTCTTATTTAAATAACACATGCCAAGTTTTGCAAGTTTTACTTACCTTATTTGGCTAAAAAACAACTTTAAGCTGAATATTTGTTAAGAATTTGTATAAATAAATCTTTATTATTTTGTTTTTATAAGTAGCAATTTTTAAAATCTTAATATCATTATTTGAAAGACTCACATAAAAATATAGAATTTTAAATTAAATAAATGTAATCAAAACATAAGTATTTGGTTTTTTCAATTGAAATGAAAATTTCAAATAAATTTGGATTTTTTAAATTAAATAAAAGTCATAAAAAAAATAACAATCAAAATTTTTGTTTATTTCAATTATAACACTAGTTCGCAATATTTTTTTTATTTAATTGTGCAACAACTAAATTTTCATATTTCAATATTATTATAATTATTTTGTTTTTAGAAAAAATTTAAAAAATTTTAATATTCTTTGAAAGCTACATATATAAATGTAGATTTTTAAAATTAAATAAAAGCCATCAAAATATATATATTTCGTTTTTTCAATTGAAATTAAAAATTTAAATAAGTGTAGATTTTTAAAACCAAGTAAAAGTCATAAAAATAATAACAATCACGATTTTTTTTTTAATTGAATTATTACTTTAGTTTGCAGTATCTTTAATTAAAATATGTGATTACTAAATTTTCATTTTACAATATTCGTTCTAATATCAAAAATGTTTAAATACAATTTTTAAAATAAAAAATACATATAAATATAATATAAATAATTTTAATTTTTATTTTAATTATAAATATAATATAAATAATTTTAATATTTAAATACATGCCACATACATTTTTTTGTTCTTATTTTAGTAATGGCATAATATTTTTAAATAAAATAAAAGTCCTTAAAAATATGTATTTAAAAATTATTCTTATTTATATACCAGCTTACAATATTTTTTTAACATCAAAAATGAGCAAATTCAAATTTTAAATTTATATATAATTACAATCAAATAAATGTAGTTAAAAAAATAAAACTGAAAAACTATTTTAATTAAAAAAGAAATTAGAATTAAAAATGATTTTAAATAGAAAAATGGAGCAAATACACAATTTAAATTCAGATATAATGATAATTAAATAATTGTAGATAAAAAAATATTCATCGGAAATTATTTTTATTAAATAGATTTGTATTTTTTTAAACAATGTCGTAAATTAAAAATAAGAAATTGAAATATTAAAAAATAAGCGGCGCTCCGCATCCGCAAATCGAAAATGAAAAATTTTTAAAATATCTGCTGAGCCTCAGCCCTTATATTTTGTAAGAAATCGGCTCTCAATAAATGGATATTTTTTTTAAACTAATCATAAAAAAATATTTTTTCGAATTTTTTCCTCTTTTTTGTATGAAACTTTTTTGATTTAGTTTTAGCAAAGAAAAAAACTAGTTTAAATATTTAAGTTTAACGCAAATATTTTTCATATTTTAACAAAATGTTTTTAAGAGCTTTAAAAATCTGAAAGGCAAAACCAACCGAAATCTGCTATCAAATCATGCCTTGGTATACGAACTATCCAAAACAGTTCCAAGGAGTTTTGCAAGAATCTGTACTCTTTACAATGGAAGTAACGCATAGTTTAATTTAAAAAAAATTAAAAAAAAATATGTTTAATTTATATGAAGAAAAATATTTGAATTCGTAAAAAAAATGTTTGAGTTATAAACAACGAATTTCTGAAAAAAGCAGGCCCAAATTTATATTTATATGCTTTTATAATTCCCTTAGACTCAAAAGGGGCTTAAACCCTCTCAAAAAAACCCCTTCCATCTGACCCCTGCTAGCGCAGAACTTTGTTTTGTTCATAATGAAAACTTGCCGCTGCAGCAAACAAACAAGTTTCCAAACATCTGCAAAAAACGCTAGGAAAACGCGCGAAAAACGCAACATGTTGCTGAGCCACAAAACTGTTAACATAAAGCGTGCGCTCTCTCACAGCATTTAACATAGCGAGAGAGAGAGCAATGCCTGCATGGCCAGCTGCTAAGCAGCTGTTAAGCTAACATGCTGTTTCAGCATGCCCATGTTAATTAACAGAATTTGAATTCGTGTGTACACACTCTGTGGATTTTTCTTGTTGCGAGCGGACGTGCTGTCTTTTGTGCGCGTAAACGACAAAACAACAACAACAACAGCAACAAACGAGAAGTTCGTGCGTTTTGTTGCTGCAGCCGTTCAACGGTTTACGTTCGTTTTTTGGTTACTTCGAGTAGTGCTTTATATATGGTGGAGTGTGTGGAATGTGTTTTTTTATAATAAATAAACAATTTGCACAGAGTGTGCAACAAATGGCTGCGCAATAAAGCAAACAACAAACGTTGAAAGCTAAAACGTTTAAGCCAAGAAAATAATATCAAACAAAATATAACAAAAAAAAAAAGAAGCAAAGAAAAACCGCAAGCTGTGCAAATGATGAGCAGCTAACAACAACAACAACAAAGTAAAGCAAAACGCAGCTGCTGCTAAATCAAATATAAAAGCAAAAAAAAATATAATAAAAAAAGTGGCAAAATTATACAAAAATAATAAATATAAGAAATATAGTAAAAGCCAAAGCAAAAGGCAAGTGCAATAACAACAACAACAGCAACTACTACAAGTGTGCGTGTGTGTTAGTGTGTGTGTGTTTGAGCGTGCCAGGTATAAAGCAAAGCACAAGCATAAAGCAAACAACGCGTTAAACTATTAACAAAAAGGAAACGGCGCAAACCAAGCCCAGCATCACAACAACAACAACACGAGTGAAGTGAAGCCGCAGCTGCGTCATCAACATTAAACGTGCAGTCGACGCAGACGCCGGCTAGGCATCATTAGTTGGCGTCAACGCCCGCGCTCTCGCGATCTTTAACGCTACGCTCTTGTGTCGCTCTTGCACATGTACTCTCTTATGCTGCTAGCGGCTTTAAAACGTAACTTGACGAAGCGATCGCTGCCAGCGTCGCTGACGCTGTTGTTGGCTTACCTGTTAAACAGGTTTCAAGACAACTAACAACAACAAACACAAAAAACAAAAACGTCAAAACCAAGAAAAACGCGCGCGTCGTCAACTTCTTGGAAACCTTTCAAGCGTCGACGCCGACGTCATTGCCAACATACATACTCGACTCTATGTGGCTTGTGTTACCTGCCGCTGTTGCAACCAACTACAACAACAACAACAGTGATTTCTGCTTAAAGCAACAACAACTACAACAACAAGTTAGCCAAGAACGCGTTGACTAAAGCAAATGTCCGATTATAACAGTGAAAAAGAGTCGCCGTCGTACATGTAAATGTGTGTGTGTTTGTTTGTTAGTGTATGTGTTAGCTGCCGCTGTTGCGTACGTGTATGTGAAAGAAAATGTTTTAAGACCAGGCCATAAGAAGGGCCAACACGTACGCCATTTTGAATTTTGAGTTTCTTCGAAAAAACAAAAAGTTTTTTTTTCAACGTTTATTATTATTTTAACACGCGTGTTGCTCTATACGAGATTTTGTTCTGCGAAAAAATTACAAAAACAAAAACAATGTGGCGCCTTTTGTCAAAACTCGACTAATGGTCGAGTGTTGGGCGAAGGAGTAAAAAGAGCGTGGAGAGCAACAAACATTTGCAACAACGATAAGCAGAAGAGCACCAAAACAACAACAATAAGAAGAAAACTACACAGAACAACAAAAACAGCAGCAACAACAACAACGAATATGGAAACTTCAAGCAGAAGAAGAAGCAGCAAGAACAGCTACAGCAGCAGTTGCAGCTCCAGCATTTGGCCAACTTGGAAATACTTTTTAATTGGTAAGTAAAAGAGACAATAATGACAAATATTAATGAACATAATAATGATTTGAGGAGAGAAGTTTTGGTAATCTCGATAATGATGTCTTCGAAAAAAGTGAGCAAAATCGGGAATTATAATGAGATAAATGATAATGTTTATGATAATAATCATAGAGCGGTTATGCTTAGAATTTCTCTGAAAAATAAAATCAAGTTAATGATGTTGATAATGTTAGAATGTTATAACATGGTAGATAATATATAATGAATATGGTCAGAGAGTTTTGGGTGTTGCTGGGAAATGACCAAAGTATCGGTTTCTTAAAAGTAAGACTATTAAGGGTTGTCTTTGATTATAAAATTCAAAATTGGGGAAGTCTATAGAAGTCTTGTCTTTAATACAATATATTTGTTATAAAATGGTAGCTATGGTCCAAGAGCTCTGAGTTTTGTCTAAAATAACTCTTAGAAAATAATCAAAAAGTCTCCACTTCTTAAAAGTAAGACTATCAAAAGATGCTTTTGATTAGAATATTCATAATTAGGGGAGTACTAGGATTTTCCTATATGAATATTGCCTTTAATACAAATTGGGGTAGGAGATTAATAGGAGAATAATATTTTTCATCATAGTACTTTGTTGTAACATCATATTGGAGATAACACTAGCTGATTGTGCTCAGAGGGTTCTTGGTTGCTTCTTGAGGCTATCATGTTTATACGAGTTTTGATATTATTTAAACAATCATTAAAAGTTTTTAAGTTTTTTAAAAGTAAAATTATTATATATATACCATGGATGAATTATAGTTTTATTTATAAACGGTTGCGTTCCGAATCAACTAATAAGAAAACGTAGATTTTTATCATAACATTATAGTATATGTATCTTATATTATCATAAGCTAGATAATAAATACTGAATAAGCTCAAATAATTCTAGGGTATGTCCTTATGAAAGAGTGTCTGGTTTATACAACTATTGCCTTTGAGACTGTTTTCGTAATTACCTATTTGAGAATAGTATTAGTACTGTAAAAATAGACAAAAAAGAGGTTGACCAGGAAGAAATTGCGATGCTGTATTTTTTCTTGCTTAATGTGTTAAGGACTATCCAAAAAGTCTAAAGCCAAAAAGGTGAACTTCTCACCAAAAAATGTTCAAAATTGAATTTAACATTTTATTTGTAATAGAAGCTATACCCAGAAGTTCATATTTTAGGCGGTAAAGTTCGCCAAAGTAACTAAAAAGCAGTTTTTAGTTACAATTTTTTCAGTAAATTGTAGATCTAAAAAAAAAACCTAAAACTGTTTTTTAAATCTATTAGTTCCCAAGATAGAACGCGCTAAAGTCTTCCTGCTCCTTGAAAATCATGCAAACGCTGCGCTACGACCATCAAGTTAGCGCCACCTGCCGTTTAATATGTTTATTGATTGGCGCTACACTTGCAAGAATTTCAAGGCGCGAAAAGACTTTAAAGCGTTCTAACTTGGGAACTACTACAGTAAGACTACTTTAATAGCTTTTAATAGATATTATCATAAGGACTATGTTCCAAATACATATATCTTTTTAACAATATTAGATTTGTAACAGAGTTTTGCCTTTATGATTCTTGAACAATAGATGACAACACAAATAGTCTGATGAGGTTGGACTTAAAAATTAACTATGGATGAAAAGTTCTTGGCTGTATCGAAAGAACTATTATCATCTTCATTAGAGTATAAAAAACAATTATGTACCTAGAATTAGCGGTCAAACTAAGTCTTAACTTCGTATCCATTATCAAATGTATACGCCGGATGACTTAGATCCTTTGTACACGTAGCAACTCATATATATAGTGGAGGTAATGAAAGATTCAACCTTTGATTCATAGAACACTTATCCTTAGAGAGCTTTTTAACGAGTATCGGATATTCTTACAAGGAATTTTAAAGTATTGTTTTTGTTGCAAAATTTGTACATTGAAGATGCGCTTCTATACTAGTGCTGGAGAGATATATAATTTTCGATATTTTTCGCTATACGATACATCGAATGCTTGTCAGAAATACATATCATAGTGTTATTTAGGATCGTAGATTCTCAAACGTAATTTAAAATTTAGCAAAAATCCCTTAACAAAGCTAACCAAATGAGATATACTATATTTGTCTAGAATCCTTATAGATACTTTCAATGTCGGATAATCTTAGATTACATTTGCAATAAAGGTGGCTAAAAATATTAATGCAGAGTTTAGAGATAATATCTTTATAACTTAGAAATTATCCAAAAGGATTATATAAATTTTAAAAAGTTTGACTGGAATATTAAACTTTATCGGGATGACAATGGAGAAAATGCCTTAATTATGATTGGGAGATGCCGCATGGCTAGTCCATTTGTAAGACTCCTTCACTCATGGGCTACGGATAACCAGCAAATAGTCCCATAAAACTAGACAATTTGTGTATTATTTAACAAACCATCGGATCAGGGAGAAGTTGCTCTGACATATAAATGTTGACCAGCAATTTTTTCTTGAACCTGTGAGGTTATAACAAAAAGACGTTCAATGTTCCAGTCCAGAATATGCCGGATGACTTACGATGCTTTAAGCTTATTTCTAGCATCCCATATGATATGGTTAGTAATTAAAATCATGTCAACGTTTGTTCATGGAACATTTACTTAGCGAACTTTTTGCCGGACATCAAGTCGTCTCACAAGAAATTGCAGTCGCTTTTGATAGTTTTTCGATAATGCGAAAACCGAAATAAAAGTTCATTGATGTTGCGACTCTTCTATCTATTTTCAAGTTCGCTTTCCTTAACTCTGCATATAGAAAAGCCCAAAATCATTTATTTTAAACATATCAACATCATCTTAAGTTGTCAAAAATCATTGACCACATATTTTTCTTATTATATGAGGGTGCAAAAATAAAATTCAATTCTGGAATATACGCCAGATCACTTACTATTTTGGTAGATCTATCATCTCATATATATAGTGGAAGTAAAGAAAGATTCAGAAAGATGGAACACTTATCCTTAGAGAACTTAATACCGAGCATCAAATAATCTTACAAGAAATTGTAAATTTAATTGGTTTTGCAAAATTTACTCATTGAAGATGCGCTTCTACGTATTTTCAAGACTCTTTCTTAACTCTGCATACAGTAAAGTCCAAAATCATGTGTTTTAAACATATGAACATCATCTTAAGTTATCAAAAATCGTTGACCACATATTTTTCTTATTATATAAGGGCGCAAAATAAGACTTTGGATGTCAATACAGGTATATACGCCGGATGATCTACTATTTTGCTATATCTATCATCTCATATAGTATATAGAAGAAGTAAAGAAAGATTCATCTTTAACATTTATAGAACACTTCAGGAAAGCAAAAAAAGCTTTCTCATATGCCATTCAAAATTAACTGCTCTATGAAAATCTCGCAGCTCGAAGTTCTTCTTTAAATTCAAGTATATTCCACGCGAGCAAATCTGCAAGCGCACCAAATGCACCTGCTCTGTATTAAAATCTTAGAATTCAATATCTACCAAGCATCGTGCTAATAAATTGCATGCTTTTATCTTAATCTAAAGGATTTCAAAAGCATTACACTCAATTAGCTCCATAAACTATTTAGCTTAACCATATTGAGCCGCTTAATAATCTTCATCATTATCTTTAGCTTTGCTCATAATTTGGTTTAAAGCCTGTTAAGCGTTTTCAATTTAGTTTCATGTTCAAATTTGTTTCAAAAGTCAGCTTTTTTTTTTGCTTATGACAGTTTCAGCTGAAACTCCCAAAAAAAAAAACTTCAGCTGCAGTTATCGGCTTTGTGTCTCAACTTCGCCCACCCTCCTCTCACAAATGTTCCTCTCACCTGGTTGTAGTCCTATTGACAGCTTCTCAGCTTGACAGCTTGTTCGATGTGCAGCTGCAAAACTTTTTATGGCAAAGTTTTTTCAACTTTCATCTGGGCTGCTTTTTTTTTTCCTTTTTCGGGAGCTTAACTGCAAAATGCTTTTTAATGCCATGTCGCCTTGAGTCCTATGCTTAAGCAACTGAACGAAAGCAACCAACCAACCAACTGTTGCCGGCAACACTTTCATGCCCCCTTCCATACCTCTTCATGCTTTCAACCACTCAGTTACTTAGTCCCTAGGCTTAATCAGTCAATCATTCAGGCACTCAATTCTTCACACTTTTCCAACACACCAACACATAGCGAGCAAGCAAGCAGATCCCTCTAATGAAACGCTGCCCAATTTGTCTCTGATTAACAATAATAACAACGCCAACAACAACAATAACAACAACAACAACAGTAGGAACAACGACATCAAATCCAACAACTACATCAAATGGCTCTTGTTGATTTTCGACAGCTTGGCCTATTAGCGGAAATGTGTTTAAGAGGGGTCAAACAACGACAGCAACGACAAACAACCGCAACATGAAAACTTTATAGCCAGCATAACTTCACATATACAAACACACATATGTGTATATGTGTATATATGACATCCTATATGTTTGCATGTATTACATAGTGTCAGTGACGCATGTGCTGAAAGTTTTTATAGGGGTTTCAATTCTTTGTTCCTAAGTAAGTTCTATTTTTAGCCATGTATAATAAGTGATTAATTAATCGGATATTTGGTCAAAATAAAAAGAGCTTTAATTGTTAATATTCTATTTATTATTTTAAAATCATGAGCTACGGGAATATTTCTCTTCGGAATCCAGCTTTGATTTCTTAGAACCTATGTGAATATTTTTTAATTTAACTAAAATTTTTCGTGTGACGTCACAAGCATTCTACATGTTCAAATTATTTCTTTGTTTCTAATTCTTGACTTAGAGCATTTTTGTTGGCTATACCTCTGAGTTAAAATTTTGAAAAGAATACTACGTACCGTACCTGAAAGGTTATTTGCTCCATCAACGGACTAGCTATCAACTGTTGCTTGGGTCCGAATCCGGTTGAAAAGGATTTTGGAATATCAGAAACTTCTTATTAGACGGATTTTTTCAAGTTCTATGCCGAAGGACCATAGTTCTTCTTCTCTTCGGGCTCAAGATTTGATTTCTCATAACTTATGTGAACATTTTTAAATACTAACATTTTTCGTGTGACGTCACAAGCATTCTTCATGCTCAAATTATTTCTTTGTTTCTAATTCTTGACTTAGAGCATTTTTGCTGGCTTTAGCTCTGAGTTAAAATTTTGAAAATAATACTAGGCACCATACCTGAAAGGTTATTTGTTCCATGCACGGAGTAGCTGTTGCTTGGGTCCGGATCCGGTTGAAAGGGATTTAGGAATATCAGGTAACTACTTTTTGGACGGATTTTTTCAAGTTCCATACCCAAGGACCACAGATTAGACCAAGAACTTTTACTTGTTGTTTGATTCAGGCAAATTTTTAAATTCAACTAAGACTTTACGTGTGACGTCACAAGTGTTTTTTATTCTGAAATTATTTTTGTGTTTCTAAATAATCACTGTCTTAATTTTTGCTTGAAACCTACCAAGTGATTTCAGTGGAGTAAGAGAATATTTTTGTTGGCTTTGCTATGACTTTCAATAGAAATTATGAGAAAAATCCCAGGTACCACACCTGAAAGCTTATCTGTTTCATTTACGGACTAGCAAAGGTTCCTTGTGTCCCAATCCGGATGAAAGGGATTTCAAGAACTTCACGTAAGAATTCTAGCTACCACACCTAAATAATTATCTGTACTATCCACGGACCAGCAACTGCTGCTTAGATCCGAATCTGGTTAAAAGGGATTTTTGGAACATCACGTTATTTCTTATTAGACAGATTTGACTGAAATTAGTTTCTAGCTCCATATCGAAGGACCACAGTGCATCAGATCAAGAACTTTTATATTATATTTTTGGAACATCACGTTATTTCTTATTAGACGGATTTGACTGAAATTAGTTTCAAGCTCCATATCGAAGGACCACAGTGCATCAGATCAAGAACTTTTATATGCGGTTTGACTCGGTTGAAGCGATTTTATATTGATTAGACTCCAATGAAATGGAATTCCTATCAATTAAACTAAAAAACCAACTTTTTCTTGTTTTTGAATTCGGTTGAAAGGGACTTCCCAACAAACCAAGTGCTATAATATTGAAGAGAAGATATTTGCCATGGAAATAAGCTGTAGGTGCCTGTTCTCTTCGAAAAGTTATTAATAGAGATCCCCATGCCCCTCCCAGGGGTAATCCAAGGGTTTATTTATTTTTATAATATTGAAGAGACTTGTCTAAAATTAGTTTCAAATTACATATAAATCGTTTAAAGTGCTTCACTCAGAACTTCAATTTTTTATAGGAGTGTTTCTGACCCCTTGGATTACCCCTCTGTTCCCTTCCCTGTCCTATACCCCGCTATCTATCGCTCTACACATGTTTGTGTTTATATTTCTCGTGTAGTGCATAATCAAGGCATAATAAATAAAACGCGTTGATTTGACATTTTAATTGGACCTTTGACACAAACACTACACACTAACACACACACTCACTTAAACACACATGCTCACACAGATACACACACACACAGCTATAAACACTCAAACTTATGTAGAGCTTACCAAGAAGTAGTCTTTCGTTATTGTCATTGGCCCCTCTATTCGCCTTTTTATGAGTTTGCCAACCCATTCGCTTATAACTGTCAACTTCTTTGGCAAAACAGAGTGCTAAAGAGAGTGAGAGAGAGAGAGGGGGGCATAGGGCAACAAGGCGTTGCAAGAGGCGTGTGGAGAAACAAGTCAAAAATCAATGAACTCTCTGCGGAGCTTTAGGCGGCAGCGTCAAATGAAACGCACTCTAGGGTGTTATTAGTTTTGATGGCAGCTAGAAATGAGCAGAGAAAAACATCCGAGTATAACAACAACAACAACAACACTTGTAAACAAAAATTGACAAATAATTAAAAAAACATCAAAACTGGTGTGAGATATATAAATATATATATAAAAGTTGAGGATGTATCAAGTGCTGTTCCCAATGCAGCTTTAGGTGCTTCTCGTTTATGACCTTTTTAATGCAGTTGCTTGAAGTCCAGAAATTTATTTGTACAAATTAAAATCGAATTTTTATAGACTCGTAAAACAGAGAGATTAAAAAGAAAAAGTTTTTGAGAACAACATGTTTTGGAAGAGGAAGCTTTGGAGACTCTTCGGGAGTTCGATTTTTAGATGACCGTATAGTTAAATGATTGAATTATAGAATAAAATAAAAGGCGTGATAAGGAAAAGATTTTTGATAAGGACGAGATTCTGCCTAAAATTCTGCAAATAAATGTTTTATCTTGCAATCTATCTACATAAAAAAGTAGCCCCTAAAATTGTTTCTAATAGCGAAAGTTGATAATACGTCTACAGATTTTATCCGAACCACTGTACATTAAAGGTACTTTTATTCCTTAGATTTTTGTGAAAAAAAGATAATTGGGACCATAAACACGTTTTTTTATGGAAAAAATAAAACAAAAACAATTCACAAAATCGCTCTCTTGCAAACGACTCTTAACAATCAAAATAAGTGTCAAATACAGATTGCTCTGATCTTAAAATCTCGAGAATACACATTTGGTTAGATAAAAATTAACGTTTTGGGTCTTATGTATATAAATGTATATCTAATTAGATTTTATAATACTTCCAAAAAAGATCCCTATAACTTTATCTAACCGATTAAATAAACGAAGTATTGTCGTACTGTCGTGATTCGATTTAAAGGTCAGTAGAGTTGCTAACTATATTTTCCGCCCGGGTACAGATTTTCTCTCTACAGCCCTTCATAATACCTGGTTTATAGTGAAGGGTTGTTAGAGTCTCAGCAAACTCAGAGCTATATAAAACCTGATTTCCCAAGTAATAAAAGTGTTTATAAAAATTATGCTCTAATCTACTTATCAACACGCTTGAGGCGTCTATAAACACTTCTATTGCCTAGAAGACTGTTTGGGATTTCGATATGGAGATGACTTTATACAATTGTTTAATTGTATAATTGTAATACGTAAATAAAGGTCTTAGCCTATGATTTAGTAAATATTTCTCCTATTATAAGTTTAAAAACACGGTTGATAGAGTCTCAGTAGACTCAACTAATATAAAAACTGATTTTACATAATAAAAAACATATTAAAAAAAATTTGCTCTACTCTATCAAATCGCAAGATTACGTTTTTCTTACTAATTTTCATGCCTATAAAACCTAACTATAAAGCTTTTTTCCATTTTTTTTTATCTCATTTCTTTTAACCGCACAATATTATTATTATACTATATTTCATATGAGATTAGGGTTACCATGTGACATGTTCGCTTTTTCTGCCTCGTATTTGCTTGTTCGCTTTTTTCGCTCGATTAGACTGATTAATCTTTTTTCATTCGTATTTTCATCTCTTTTACCAAGTATTTAAGAGTAAGATTCCATAAAAATGGTTAAGAGTAAGAAAGCATTTTGAAAATTTTTATTGGCTTTGAATCATATTGGTCCTAAAATCATAAAAACTTCCTTTGTGAGCAATTTTTCGGAATGTTTTTAGTATTTTGTCCTCTCTTATATTCAATTTTCTTTGACAAAGTGTTACCGCTAGAAAAACTCGGTAACTTTCACTGTTCTCATGACTTTGCGAAACAGATTCGAATACAAATATTGGCCTTTTATAGTTCAAAGTATTCTCTCGATTGTGAAATATCCGCTTTTTCACTCAGTCTATCTGGTAACCCTAAATGAGTTGGTTCCGAAATTCTATACCCTAAAATCTTTTCACTCAGCCTATCTGGTAACCCTAAGTGAGTTGGTTCCGAAATTCTTATACCCCAAAATTTTTTTTCTTACACTCAGACTTATTTCTTCATCAAGTTAGCAAAACTAGCTTTATCGGTTCTTCTTCTCTCATAAGCTCATTCTATAATGGAGTTAGAATTCCCAGAAAATCTCAAAACTGCCTTAAATATCCAGTTTCTTGTTTGTCTGGGACGTCAACGTCAATTTATTGTGACAGGGAATTTATGTAAGATAGAGATCTAGATGGTCAGGTTTCCCGAAGCAGCTTCAATATAATTCTAGTTTAGTTAGGTTAGGTTGAAGCGGCCGCTGACTTAAAAATAGCCCGCTTATGCCTTGACAGAACCGTTGTGTTACCGCGTTGATCTCTATAAAAATAATAACTTAATACCCTTTTCCTTGGTGACAAAATCTAGAAGGAGCCCCAGCGTGTTGCTACGACATAAAGTGCAATCTTTCTCGGGCATAAAGTTTTCAGCTATGCTGGGAAATGGAGTAAATAGTTTCCGTCTACTTAGAGCTTCGCAGGTACAAAAGAAGTGCTCTACTGATTTCAACTCTTCCTCATCATAATTGGTTGATATAATTCTAACATCAAAGCTTAAACATTAAGTAAAATTTTCTGTATTATATGGACCTAACATTTTTATTTCCTAAATATCTCCTGAAGTTACCTTAAATAGTAATAACAGCTTAGGGAGTTATTTGCATATTCTTGATACTTTTACACAACTTCATCTCATATTTTTTCGTCGAATTACTTGCCAAAATAAGACAGCCAAAACGAAAACAATGCTTGATAACTTAGATCGATTGCCTTGTCTTCGATTGCAGCTCCAAACCAACCGACTATTTATATTTAGTTTACCTACAATTTTTATTTCTTAATTATTTCTTGAAGATCCTGAAGTTCCCCTTAATAGTTATGACAACTTAGTTATTTTCTTGGTACGTTTCCGCAATTTCATCTCATATTTTTTCGTCGAACTACGTTCCAAAATAAGGCAGGCAAAACGCAAACAATTCTTGAAAATTTATTTTTTCAGATTTATCGATTGCCTTGTCTTCGATTGCAGCTCCTAACCAACCGACTATTTATAGTTTACCTACAATTTTTATTTCTAAATTAGCTCCTGGAGTTCCCTCACATAGTAATAACAACGTAGGAGTTATTTGCATTTTCTTGGTACGTTTCCGCAATTTCAGCTCATATTTTTTCGCCGAACTGTGTTCCAAAATAAGACAGACAAAACGAAAGTTTCTTTTTTCAGACTTATCGATTGCCTGTCTTCGATTGCAGCTCCTAACCAACCGACTATTTATAGTTTTTGCACAGTTTTTGTCTCATCAATAATTAACATAATAAAATGCCAATAAATATCAATTTCAATTTGTTGTTTGTTGAGTTTGTGCCATTTGCTGCAATCTTGTTGATATAATAATAAAAAGGCTTTTAACAAATCAGCAGGGCGGGTGCTACAATGCCGAAATTCCCCCAAAAATTTCCCCAACCCCACCAATTCCACGCAATATTCGCGTGAAACACAGGCCATATTATTTAGCTGCACACTTGCTGCTCTCTTGTTTTTGTTGTTGTCGTTGTGCCTTCAATATTGTCGGTTGTTGTTGGAATTATTTTTCCTTGTTGCCGCTTTTCATTTTCATCAGTTTTTTTTCCTCTTCCTCATGATTTCTTGGAATTGCTGTACAGCTAAAGAAAACGCGCACGCACACAATATTAGGGACGAGGCAGACAAAGGGACAGTGAGTGGAACAGACTGACAAAGGGACAGAGGGACGGCGGGACATCGGGACAGTGGGACAGACAACGGCAATAGAGCATACTTAAGACGCACTCCAAATCGCGCGCGTTTTGTTTGTATCTCGCTCTAGCTTCGGCAAATCTTTCGGCAGGAGTTGTGTCTGGCGTCTTGCTCGTTTTTGTCGAAATTTTTATTTTTATTTTCATGCCTTTGCGTTTCGCTTTTGTTTTATTTATGCGTCTCACACTACTTTTCTTTTTGTTGTATTTTTTTTGGTTTTTCCTTTGAGTTTTTCCACATTTTCATTTCCTGGCCGCAGTTCTGGGTCGAGCTGGGTCCTTGGTACGGCTAAGTGCCTGGCAGTTTGCATTGTCTGACTCCTCGTCGCACTCCTCACTCTCTATCTATTGTTATCCCTTTGCCCCGCTGTCATTTGTTTAGCGCGTAAATGCGCGTGAATTATGATGAGCACAAAGTGTATCCTTTAGATACACACACATACTCTGATAGCCTGTGGCACACACACACGTTGCTCTATGGCTATTTGCATGCCAGCCATGCAGCTTGCAACTGGCGCAATTCGTAAAACTGCAAAACTCTAACTTTGAAATTAAAATAAATTAAACAAATATTTTGTTTGTTTTGAAAATTTACGTGAAAATTCGCTGCGCGCTGGAAGCGTATCCGGAAATGCAAAAACGCGCGCATCCCAGAGTTGCATAAAACACAGCTACATGGAAGTAAGATAGATAGAGAGGTTGGGTGGGGTAGATAAGGTTAGGAGTGATATGGTGCGGACCAAAACTCAAAATCAGCGCCCAAACGAGCGGAGTTTTGCGATTTGCATTTGGCAAAAATCAAAGCTGCTACAGCTACAGTTGTCGTTGGTATGCTCTGCCAGAGAGCATATGTGATTGGATCTAAGGTTAGTCTTAAGGAATCGTTAGGGTGGGTTGAAGTTTGAATAAGCAAGTGATCTGCTTTAAAAGACATAGAAATTGTTTTCATAGGTTGTAACTCTGTTCGATACCTCCTTCTTTCATGTACACTTTTTCGGGTTTCCTCTTTCAGGTAACTTCTTCTTCCTCTTATGTTCTGTTACTCCTAGTTAAGTGTAGAGCAATTCGATAGCTTTTAAATAAATCTAGATCGTTTCAGAACTTAAAATTTTACCTTTTCTCTTAAAGACGCTTTAAATCGAAGCAATTTACAAATCGGCTGGGAAAAAGAATCTATGGTCTTTAATAGATGATTCGCCATTTAGATATATACTTTCGAACTTCGGTAAGGCATATTTTAGAACGTTTTAAAGATAATATTGTAATAACTATTTTTTTGGAGGAATTTTATCTTTTTTTTTGAAATTATAAAAGTAAGTTATATCAGTTATATCTTTCTATAATTTTTTTTATTATAATAATAATATTAGGGGCCTCGGTTTGCTAGCGGATATTGTGCTTGCTCACCAAACGAGAGGTCGTGGGATCGTACCCCACGAGACATGACCTATGGAAAATATCGCTTCCCTCGTAATTTTCTAATTACAAATTCGTGGATTCCATAACCGACTTCGAGAAGACTCCTTACTATATATAATAATATTACTGGGTGTAAGCTACCCAAATGGATCTATTCTAGCCCCTTCATGGTTCAGAGCTCTCCCCCCTGCATGCGTTCCAGTATTTTATTAGGACTCAGGGTAACAACGATCTCCGGTGGGAGAACGTACATGCCCATGAGCTTGTTTCCTTTTACCGGCGAGTGCCATAGATTCACATAAAAAGTGCTCTGAAGCTTCCTTCTCCATGCTCAGCAACGAATTAGTCTAATTATGCCTAATTTGAGAATGCTTACAAATATTTTTTCTGCTCATTATAAGAAAATATGGCAAGAGCTATTTTTTTATTATTAAGAGTAAAATTCTTTAGGAATGACTCTGTTGAGATATTCTTATTTTTAGAATTTTTTAAATGGTTTTAAGAACAATTTAGCTTGATTGTAAAAAGCTTCTTTAATGATTCTGGGCAGAAATGCTCTCGAAGTGCATTGGACGCTCATTTAAAGAAAGTCCACAATTCAATGAATTTTACAGGGTGCCTCAACGAAGTGCGAGAACTTGGCTAGGCAGAAACCTGGTTCAACTTTTGTATGACAGCTATCGGAAATGGTGCAACAATTTTGATCAAACTTGACACAAATATTCTGTCTTAACCAAAATTAATTTGACGTAAATTTGATCGCAATATTTAAAAAATTAAAACAAATATTTTGCTCGTGTTTTGATTTATTTCTGCACATTTGTGTGACGTTTGGTCAAAATTAATCCACTATTTCTTATGGCTACTATACATGAATTGTACCAAAAGTCTCTTTTTAAGAGAAAAACGTTATGGGCATTGCGTTTGTTGGATCATAATGAAATTCCAATTTTAATACTGAAATTAGGAGTGTTTTAATTGAAGAAAATGCAGAACAAAAAAATTCGTCGAAATTTTAAAGTCAAATTATCTTATTCTTGATTGAGGCTATTTTAATGTAAGCAAAATAGAGATTTAAATATTTTTTTAAGCTCTAAAATTATAATATCTTTTTCGTGAATTTCTAATTGCTGGATAGTGAAGAACATCTAATTTTACATCGAAGTGTTTTCATTTGGAAAAAAAAAAAATTCTTAAAAATTCTAGTGTTAAATTTTATTGATCTTGATTGAGAGTATTTTAATGTAAGCAAAATATAGATCTAAATATATTTTTATAAATACTAAACTTTAAATTGTTGGCTCATGGTATTATTTGCGTAAGATTTGGTCCTGAAGTAGCTGACGACGCCACTGATTCGAACCTGAACTGATTTTTGCTCTATCTCGTCTTGTTTAGATGTTATAGCCATTTGAGAGTGGAAAAGTCAACTTGGCACTATTGGCGTAAGATTTGGTCCTAAAGTATTATATTTTTGCTCTATCTCCTCTCGTTTAGAAGTTATGGCCACAAGGAACATCCAGTTTCAATGCTCAGATTAGGAGTGCTTTAATTCGAGAAAAATGTAGAACAAAAGATTCTTAAAATTCTAGAGGCAAATTATCTTGATCTTTATTGAGAGTATTTGAATGTAAGTAAAATAGAGATCAAAATCGGAATTTCGAACATAAGCTAATTTTTTATTTTAGAGTATATAATGAACCTTTCTGTAAATGTAATCCATGGCATTTATTTTATTATTTTTATTATTCTGTCTGCCAGCTCATTTCCAGAGATATGGTTGTATCCTGAAACCCTTTAAATCGTGAGCTTCTTTCTGTATTCTAATTCTTCCTGTGCAGTTCTCACTTCTTTGATCCGCCTTGATGTGATCTTGGCTCTGCTTAGTGCCTTTATCGCTGCTTGACTATCAGACAGGATGAAGATAGCCTTGTCGAGGTAGTTCTTTCGTGGTAGACCAATTTTCTGTAGATGGTATCTAACAGTGTGGTGGCCAGATAGGTAAGCTACCAGGAGCTTTAGGTCCGCTCTGCCAAAACAATTTGTCTTGATCACATCCAGAGGTTTGACAAGCACTTTTGCTTGACTAAGCCCCGGAAGGGAGCAGCAGTATCTCCTATGTTCTCCTGCGGCCCATTTGTTTATCATGGTTTTGATTGTGGACCAACCAATACCATAAAACGGCGAGGGGGATCTGGTCTGGGTGGAGGCACTCTGTTGTGCTAGATCGTCAGCGATCGTGTTACCATCCACTCACGAGTGTCCAGGCACCCAACATAGCACGACCTTGTTCCGGGCGGGCAGGGGTTGGAGGTAGTTATGGCGTTCTTTCAGCATCCTGGAGGAGATGCTCCGGGATGACAATGCCCTAATAGCAGCTTGGCTATCTGAAAAAAATGCATATGTTTGCTCCCCTAGTTCCTTTGAGAAAGATACTAAGGGCGCAGATCTTTATGGCATGAATCTCCGCTTGAAAGACGCTGGGCCATATGCTCATTGCGGTAGAGATTCTGGTGTTGGGTCTAACGATTCCAACACCTACACCCTACCCAGTTTTGGAACCATCCGTGAACCATTGTTGCCACTGGGGGTTCCCACAGGGGCTGTCATCAGCCCAAGTCTCCCGACTTGGCAGGAGAGAATCTGCACAACTAATTCATGGCTTATTTTTGTGTATAATATGTTTTATTTTATATTATATTTATCAGTGAAATTACATAAAAAATAATTGACAATTTTTTTTATACCCAAATTGTTTATTATAAATATATTTTTATCCATTTGGTTCTCTATTTCGTTATATAAATAAACGCTTCTCAATAAACAAATAATTCTATTCTAAAGATAACTAAAACTATCTTAAAGTAGCTACGTGATCTCTTAAGCCATTCAAAACATTGTAAATGATATAACTTAAATAATACTAACTAATTAAAATTGCAATTGTTTTCGAAGTTATATATAATGTCTAAAAATAGCTTACTTGGCATATTTGCGCAAGTAAACACAACAGATTATCTAACCTTCATAGTTTTCCGCCAGAGAGTATTTGAATTCCGGCGCCCCGAAAAGTTGCTGTTTCTTTCACGTTTGCTGCAAAACTGTTTACACTCTATGTGATTGTTGTTGTTGTTGTTGTTGTTGCACATACCCATACACACACACATGCACACACATAGTGCAAAGTTTTTTGGCTGATAATACTTTGAGCCAGTTTCATTTCCCGGCTTTCGGTCTCGCTCTAGCTTTAGCTCTACCGCTTACCACCAACACCAACACTAATATAAACGCATACAAAATAGTTGCTGGCGCTCAGCATATGGGGAATTTATAACATGCACATAGATACAAAATGTATCTGTCTCTATCTGTATTTGTATCTATGTTTATGCATGCCGCACATGGCGCACACACACACAGACAGCTACACCGACACACATGCAAACTCGCGTGAGTTTAACTTTCGCAGCTGTTTAAACAAAACGCAGCGCATCCAACTTTTGCAGTAGCTACCAAAAAAACGAAAAAAAAGATACTTACTATGTGCCAAATGAAGTACTTTACTTTACCAACAAAAAAAAAAAGAGAACATTTTAATATCATGTTTTTATACGCAGCACATAAAAATTCAATAACTTTTTGACGCTGACATTGAGACAAACCCAACAAAAGCACCAAAGAAGTGTAAGAAACAAGTTCTGAGCGACCTCCACTTACAGAAAAGAAAACTTTTATTGTGCCACTTGTTTTCTACATTTTCTACATATTCGACATTTTCAATATTTTTCTATAAATTTTTATATTAAAATTTTGCAAATCGGACGTTTTGTCGTTTTGCGCGTTTTTGTTTGGCCAAATTATTTTGGCTGTCGCTGGCAATGATTTTTTATTTGCTTGATTTTTACATAATTTGCATGCTCCATCATTTTTTTATTGCATTTCTCGGTTTGTGCTGTTTTGATTCATCAGGGGCAAATCAAAAGCAACAAAAAATGTGCTTTTAAAATTTCATGAATTCAAATTAAAAAGTAACAAACCATTTCAGTTCATACAGCTGCATATGCAAATAATCATGCCAACGATAAACAAGAAAAAATAAATCGCAATAACGTTTACTGTTTGATATGCGCATTATCGCTTTGCATATCTCTCACCCACCGATCACACCTTTCCGCTAAATTTATCGATTGGCATTTCAATTTGCATTAAACGCGTTTCGCACGCGAGTTTAAGCGTGGGCGCACAGTTTTATAGCAGACAGCTTTTGTTGTCGCCTAAAAGACAACGTGCAGGCATTTTGTATTGTTCGCGGCTCAAAAGCTTTAGGCCCATTGTGCTCGGTCGCTAGACCAAGCATAACAAAAACGACGAAAACGATAACAGAATTTGTAATAACTTTGCATTCTCTGATCATATCGAGTGCCCAGTTGGAAAATTTGTATCAATAAAAGCGTCAAAGCGTGCCGCTTTTTAAGCGGAAGTTCATATCAACAAAGATAAATTGCTCTGATATCTGATCACACCTTCTCTCTAGCCTTCTCAGTTGCCCTGTTGGAAATTTGGTGCCAATAAAATCGTCAACGCGTCTCGATTTTTAAATCGGAAATCAATTACAACAATGACAAATTGCTATGATTTCTGATCTCACCTTTCCACCAAAGCTGCCCAGTTGGAAATTTGGTGTCAATAAAAGCGGCAAAGCGTGCCGGAAGTTGATAAAAACAATGACAAAGTGCTCTGATCACACCTTTCCACTAGGCTTATCAGTTGCCCTGTTGAAAATTTGGTGTCAACAGTAGCTTAAAAGCCTGACTCTTTTTGAATCGGAAATCGATAACAATCATGACAAATTGCTCTGATTTCCGATCACACCTTTCCGCCAAAGTTGCACAGCTGGAAATTTTGTGTCAATAAAAGCGTCAAAGCGAGCCGGTTTTTAAGCGCGTGTAGACAATAATGAAAAATTTTTCGGATCATAATCACAGCTTTTCTCTAAAGCTATCGATTGTCCAATTGGTGTCAATAAAAACATTAAAGCGTGATTTTTTTTTATTTTAAATCGTGAATCGATAACAACAATTAGAGAATACTCTAGACTCTTACCACATCTTTTTGGCAAAGTTACCGATTGCCCATTTGGGCGTGCCTATTTTTAAATCGGAAATCGGTAGTGAAGCTGACAAATTGCTTTAATTTCTGATCACACCTTTCGCCTATCCTTATAAATTGCCCAGTTAGAAATTTTATATTTACAAAAGAGTCTAAGCTTGCCCCTTTTAAAGTCGAAGTCAATAACAAGGATGACAAATTATATTTATATTCCAAGATACTTTCTTAAGTGTTTCATAATTACAACCAGAATCTTAGTAAACTCTATTTAGACCAAGTTTATACTTCTAGTAAACTTTTCGCAAGGCTTTATAAGCTCACACAGTGGCGGATCCACGGGGGTGGTTTTCGGGCCCTGATCCCGCCCAAAAGTTCGAAATATGGGTTGAAAGTCTTTTGCGAGCTAGATATAGATACTCTACGATGTGAAGAACCCCTCCAAGACCAATTCCTAGATCCGCAACTTAGCTCCATTGATATGCTTTTATAGATCCACATTTTAAATTCTGTAACATTAGTTGCATTTCGTTCATATCAAATGAATTTAGATCAGATAATTACTTACAGATTAATTCCTCTCGTTCTCCGTATTTGACTCATCAACAGTTTAGACATGACTAAAGATCTTGAAATGCTAAGTAAAGTTTCCATAGTGTTGAAGTTTATTTGTTTAAATTAAAGCATTTGTTGAAATATTACGAAATTATTTCTAATTGGAAATAGGCACTACCGAAAAGGCCTGATAATTAGTGTGAATTAAAAATTTAACGAGTATTTTTCGCATTAAAAATTGTTATAAAATCGTTAACTTTAATAGGAAATAATTATAGTGTATATATGATTTAATTACTTTTAAAATTACGCTTTATTTCGTTAAGTTGTAAAAAGTTCGTAAGAAGTCCAAATTCATAGACGAAATGCAGCCAGAGCAGATAGAGCAGAAGGTTTCTTTAGACAAAAAGATTTTCCGAAGTGTCGTATAAAAGGGGAGATTTTCGGGTGTGAACCCCCCATTGCTGATATATTGCTTGAACACTTCGATTTATTTTAAATGGAACGCCTATTTTACCAAGTTTTAAAAAGCACGCAAGATTTTCAAATTCATAAATGAAATGTAGCGAGAAGGTTTCTTTACCCCCTGATTCAAGAGAGTATTTTCGGCTCTGGAACCCTCAGCTTAGATATATTGTATATACACTGCGAAGTCAGCCCATTTATCTTAATTTAAATTCAAGTTAGTCCAATTTTTAAACTCTAGAATTTATAAAACTTTACGTTGGCAATCAAAAAAAATATATATGCTATCAACTTAAGCATAAATAATATAAAGCATTACCATTAGTACGAAGGGTGAAAGAACGTCTTTTCTAAACTCTAAACTTTTTCCATTTGAATTTTTTTACTAAATCCTTCTTGTTCTTAAAATGATTTTAGGCATTCCCATACTAAGAATTTCTTTCTACCAAAAACGAACTTAAAAAAATAGTCTACACTCAAGAATAGCCAAATCGCTCGTTTTTGACAAAATAAATTCTTATTATTATTATTATTCCAAAGCCAATGTTCCCTTAGAGAACATCTATTTAAAATCTGAATTCTTGACTTTCTCTATTTCAATATTTGTACTAAATCCTTCTTCTTGGTCTTAAAATAATTTTCCTAAACTTAACCTTAAACAAGCTTAAAATGGGTTTGAAAAGCTCCTTGAGAGAACTTCTTTATAAAATCGAAACTCTTAAGTTTCTCTATTTGAATTTCTCTTCTAAACATGTTCTTACAATAATTTGGGGCATTCTCACATTAGGAATTTGTGTCTACAAAAAAGCTCACTAAAAAAAAAATATATTTTACTCTCAAGAATAGTAAAATCGTTCCATTTTGATAGAGTATATACTTCTAAAGCCAAAAGGCTCGCTTTTGAGCACGAAATTCTTTACTTTTTTTTCATTGCTTTAAATGCCCTAACCATTTAAGGCATTTGAGCTCACTTCATGGGCAAAGCCGTCCTTTTAAAGAAAAACGTCCAAAAGTTTAACTCATAAACCATTAAAAATGAAGTACAAAACAGGAGGTATAATTTATTTAATGATTTCGAAAATAAACAGGAAAAAAGGCAGACTTGTTTTTCACAAAAGACAGACGTCATAAAAATGAAGCTGAAAGTAGCTTTCATCATATACTTGTACTTAACTACCCCACGGAACGCTCTTCCCATTTCCTACTGGGTGTCATTTTTTCCATTTTCATATAACGCGTTTCGCACGCGACTTTAAACGCTAGCTGCTGCAGCATTTAGCTTTTGCTAACAGGCGTCAACGTGCAGGCATTTATATTGAACGCCCCAACTGTATTGACCGCACCTCAAGCACTTTAGACCCACTGCCGCAGTGCCCCCCCTGCGCCCAGCGGCCGCTTTTGTGGGTCTCTTTCTCCATATATATAAGCCAGGGCTGCCCGTTACCAGCTACCAGCTACCGTTTTCGTGTATCATTTGCCACATTTCTGGGTTTTTTTTTTCGTTGGGATTTGTCTTGGTCTTGGTTTTTTTTTTGTTTTTGCGCTGTCCGGCCCATTAGCATTTCATGCATAAAAAGCAGCGTTTGTTGGGGGCTTGGAGCCCCAGCTTGGGTTTTGGAATTCTTTGGGCATTGGTTTCAGTTCGCATCGTTTCTCGGACTCTCGGACTCTTGGTATTCTTCATTTTGATGTATTATGCCTGCCAATTTGGTCATGTTGCTTATGCATGTCTGTGTAGCTCTGTGTCTCTACTGAGTCCACAAACATTTCATGAGCCAAGTCGCAGTGCCGCCCCCCTTTGACGTCCCCCTTTCATGGAGCTTAGCGCGCTGTTGTTTAATCTTTTTGTGCCTTGTTTTGCGTATTCACATGCTTGAACTTCTTTTTTTTTCAACACTTTCTGTTGGACGCTTTTGCGGCTTCTGTTTGCCGTCGTTGATTTTCTACGTAACCCTCCCCCCACGCTTTTAGCCATAGTTTAGTTGGCTATCTCTTTTTAGACAGCTGCTTCAGTTTGGCTTCCCTTTGCGACGGTTCGGCGGCTCTGCTCTAATTTGTATGCGTAACATGTCAAAATTGTTGTGGTCAATACACTGATTGCTTTTCATATATATATCTCTCTCTATGTATATAATGTATATGTACTATATATAGTTGTACATATAGATTTATCTATTCGTGTTTAGCTCGTAACTTGTTCAGCTGCACGTTTTTTACATTTTATGATTTTGTTGTTCTCGGTGGTATTTATGGCAAGATGGGGTTAAGCCAAAGGATTGGTAACAGAGCGGCTTTGAGGCGGTTTATATTTTATACTTTGAAGCGTTTTTGATATAAAGGAGCTCCTGAGTGAGTAAGCGGCTATGAATTGGGTTGTATTAAAGTTTTGGTAAATTTTTATTATGTAACTTGGTATTAATTCTAGAGAACAAAGTAATTAACAGCCAGAGCAATTTAGGCCTTTAGGCTGAGTTTTGTTAAAGTTTGTTGTTTAATAAACTAAGCCTTAGCGTAACATATACATAGATGCCAAAATTCTTAATATTTCTTAGAAATATGAAAGTTTGAGGTATCTGTTCTTGATGGCTGTTATAAAAATTTGTTCCACCACAACAACTACAAAGCGTTGCTTGCGCCATCTAGCGACAACAACTTGCTTGTGCCATCTAGTGGGCACACTAAAAAGGCAGATGATTGCTGTTGGAATCAATGAGAGTCAGGCATAACTTGTATTACATATTTGTCTAGCCTTACTTTCTTATAGCGAATTTGTTTTGGATCAGAATTTTGATACACTCAATGTTGCCACCTTATTATATGCAAAAGCCTTTTGCAAGCTTATTTAAATAATAGATTTTAGTACAATAAACTTATATTTTCAATGCTAATAATTCTTTTATTCTCTTTTTTTGCAGGTATGTATCAAGTTTCTATATGGATGCTTCTATGGTGCCTTTATTTGGATAAACTGAATAACTAAGTATAATTTTATAAAAATACTTAGTAAATTTTATTTGTATGCAACAACTTTCGAAGGGTAAATTTTTGTTGTTCTTATGAAGCCTAAAATTGAGCAATAATGTATAAAATACAAAATTCCTGCCGGAGAATGCTAAAATCCTTGAGGACTTTTGCGAATCGACCTCTTCTCTCTTGTCATCTTACAATTTTAACATTAAAAGAAAAGTTTAAAAAAAAATGTGGTACAGTCGAGGCGGTGTCCGACAGTGGAATACCCCGTACTTTTTCTCTCAAAAACATTTTTTCTGAAAATTCCTACTAAGAACTTTGCAATTGGAATACATTTTTTTTTGGTGACGTTCGATATTTATACCTATAAGTTCCGTAAATTTTTACCGATTGTGTGAAACTCGAAAGTTACGTCAAGAAAGCTATTTAAAGTATATGGGATAAGTTTCAAGTTGATATGTTGAGGATATGGTAGAAAATACAGTAAATCGATTGTGGGGGGTCCGCATCGATAAAATTTGGATGTGGATTTGTTCATTAGAGCCACATGAATCAGCTTACCAAAAATTGTGATTCGAGGTCACTTGTAAACATTATTAGGTAGAGTCAAATGTTGACGCAGTTTATAGGCAAGGAATGGTGAAATTTGTATATTTATGACTATAACTTTTTCTGTATCTATCTATTTATAAAATCCACTGCGGTGTATCGGGAAAGAATATTGACATGATTCAACAAACTTCATCTTCTCTTTTAGTCTCCGAGATCTAGGCGTTCATTCGGACGGATGGACATGGCTCAATCGCTACCCTAGGTAATGATAAGCATTTTATTATAAAGAACATGGGGTCTGCCGCGCCTCCTTCTATCCGTTACATACATTGCACAAATCTAGTATACCCTTTGTAGTTTTTAGTACAGGGTATAAAAAATCCTATTACGGAAAAATTATTTTTTAGATGAGTTCGTTAAAAGGAAGCTTGAGTGAATTTAGTTTTAAATAGATTCATTATGCAAAAAAGATTTTTCCATGCCTGTGATATTTCTGCCTTATGCGAATTTTTATTCGCAACTCGGAATTTTGGTTCCTTGTCAAACGAAATTTGTTTTAAAAAAAAATACTTTAAAAAATCCTATTACAGAAAAAATCTTCTTTAGATGAGTTCGTTATAAGGAGGCTTGACTGTATTTAGTTTTCAATAAAATTTAATATGCCAAGAAGGTTTATCCGTGCCTTCGATTTTTATTATAGACAAAAAAACACATTCAAAATAACACAGAATTTGCTTCCTTGTAAAAAAAAAATTTTTAGAAATAATTCTATTATGGAAAACAATTTTTTAAGAGGAGTTCGTTATAAGGAAGCTTTACTTTATTTAGTTTTTTAATAAGGCATACTCCCAAATAAAAGTTCTAGAATAGACTAAGGAGCTTTTTTTTCCTTGCTAGCTTCAAATATCCTATTATAGATTAATTTTTTTAAAGAGTTCGTTGTAAGGAAGCTTGACTGTACTTAGTTTTTTAGTGGCGCGTGTTTACAAATACAAGTTCTAGAATAAAGAGTTTTATTGTTCTTGCTGGCTTTACTTCACGGTCACTCCAAACATAAAAACTTATTTAATGTGTCTAATCTAAACTAAAAAATAAATGATGACGATGTTCACGACGAAGACGGAAAACATTTTGATACAATATAATCGAAAGATGCCAGCAATAATTAAATCTTACTAATTTCTTTGTAAGGAGATGTCATCGTCATCGTATGGCCATTACAACCGCTCTCGGCTACGGCCGACCTACAGATCTCGCCAGGCGCCTCTGCTATTGCGCGCGCCTTCTCCAATTAGAAATACCGAGGGAGGATAGGTTCTCCTCCACTTGATCTGTCCATAAGAGTCGTGGTCGTCTCCTCCGTCTTCCTTCGTCGGCTTTCGCTTTTTCGCTGGAGCATCAGTATCCATACGTACGACGTGGCCAGAGCCAGCGCAGACGTCGCATTGTGATGCGCTGGACAACATCTCATGATCGTACGTGGAGCCCCCGTGCAGCTACGTGGTTCGTTCGTAGGCGACTCGCCTTCCTCAAACCGCAAAAAATCTTCCGACTCTAACGGCGTCAAGTAGGTCAGCCGCATCTGAGCCATGATACAAGGCGTTCTTCTGCGCCGTATCAGAGCACGGGCAAGATGAGCGTCTCTGCAGAGTGCTACTTTATGTCGTTCGAGAGATGTCTCTGCTGCGCATCTGCTTACTGCGACCTTAGTAACACCTATTGGCAAGTGTAATTTTCCGCTTTATATCCAGGCTGATCTAATTTGCAGTGTTAACGGCGGTGCCAAGGTACGTTAATTCCTTGAGCACTTCAAAAGTATAGCGGTCCGCTACAACATGGGAGCCCAGACGCCGAGCGTTGACTCTGTTCAGATTGGACAGCATTCGATACTTACGTCTTCAGCCCTCGTTGAACCGCTAGTCCCACTATTCGCTGACTGCTTTGTCGATTGCGGAAAACTCTCAGCAGCTAACATCTCGCTTATAAGGCTGCCCGAATCGTCATATCAGATATCATCCGCGTATGCAAAAAGCTGGTCACTTCTTAGTAAAAAATAGTGACCATTACGACTGTACCCCTTCCATCACGAAATTAAAGAGGTCAGCATGATACACGGTGAAATAAGTGAAGACGATGTTCAGGAAGATAAAGAAAAACATTTTATGCAACGCCAACGTTACTTCAAAGTTCCCATTTGTCAAACGTAAAATCCGGTCTACAAAAATTCATGTCAAAAATTGTACTTACTTAATTTTACCCTATTTGTTTAATTTTGTTGCCAAGAAATTTCCATCAGAATATCTTATCCCGTCTAGAGTATCTACAAGTCAGGATCTTACATTTATACTTCTTTTGACATTTCATCAAAGGCAAGTTTTGCTTTTCAGGCGTTTATTCAAGCGTTTTTATAGTCCGACAGAGTGACGACAACTTTTCAGCTCTCTTTTGAATTCCTTTCTCCTGCTGCATATTCCTATCTTTTAGTTTGCTTTGACTTTGTCTTCTGCTTTTGAGGCGTTTTGTTGGTCTTTTGGCTTTGCTGTTTTATCTGCCGCCTTTAATTTCCATTCAGTTTCATTCGTTTCAAATGCTAACTGCCAACACTTAACCCTCAACTTGACCCTTAAAACTGAATGCACTAAATTAATGAAATTGGATTAAGCTAACGCTTATGCATAAATGGGTTATATATCTATATTTGAGTGGGCTTATAATGCCCCCTGTGACTGCTTAAAGTTTAATTAAAAGCACATTGTCGATTGCTCTCTTTATGTATAATGTATACATAATATACATAGTAGTATGTATGTACTCTACAGTATATTGAAAATGCAGCACGACGAACATTGCACTTTATATATTTGCATGCATATAATTCCAATTTGTATGATTTTTATTTATTTATTTTGTTGGGGGTTGACTGCGTTTGTTCGCATTATACATGAATAGACTTTTATTTAATTTTTATGCGTTTTTATTGCAATTTTTGTGCGCTTCAATGAAGCTCAATATAAATTTGCGCGCTCTACTATAAATGCAAACAAAAACAAAACCCGAGAGATGAGAAATGCAAAAATACCCAAACAAAAAAAGAAAAACCAGAAACGAAGAGAAAACCTTTAACAACACACGACAAACAATGAAAATTGTAGAGGAGAGTAGTGGAAAATAAAAATGAACAAAATGGACGCAATGGAAAAACGTCCAGCGAGCGTGCTAAAATGATTAAAAAAGAATTGAAAAATATAATTTATAAACATTAAGTCAATTTTTTCAGTAAGCTCGAAAAAAAGTAGGAAAAATTCGCAAAAATTACGCAGAAAATGCTTTAAAAAACTTTTAAGCATTTTTATTGAAATTTTTTTAAAAGTTGCAAAAAATGCGCGAATGAATTCAATTGTTTAAAAAAGTCGCCAAATAATAATAATAATAATAACAAAAATATTTCGAGTGCCAAAGCAGTTGAGCATAATGTAATAAAACATTTAGAGAGGTTGGGAGAGTACGAGGGTGGATTGATAAGTTTCCGACCTGACCAAGAGATGGCGCCACTAGGCCTACCTTGAGGTGGCGTTCTATAGTACCATCCTTAGATAGCTTGTAGCTATAGTTTCAGCCCGAGCGCCATGTTTGTTTAGATTTGAGAGCACACTGAACAAGACGCCTCTGTGTTTTTCTTGAAAATGGAAAAGCTGGAAAATCGTTCTACAGCCAATTTGACGTTGTATAAGCGTAATCCAAGCGAATTTTTGCGTCGATTCATAACCGTTTACGAAACTTGGGTCCACCACTACACTCCTGAAACCAAAGAATAGTCTAAACAGTGGATTGGACCAGGGGAACCAACTCCAAAGAAGGCAAAAACAATTTTTTCAGCGAACAAGGTTATGGCTACTGTTTTTTTGGGATGCAAGATGTATTATATACATTGATTACCTTGAAAAGGGTAAAACTATCACTGGTCAATACTACGCAGACTTATTGCAACGTTTGAGCCACGAGGTGAAAATTAAACGACCTCATCTGGCGAAGAAAAGAATCTTGTTTCATCACGATAACGCACCAGCAAACAAGTCAATCGTTGCGATGGCTAAAATCAACGATCTGAAGTTTGAATTGATGCCGCAACCTCCCTACTCTCCAGACTTAGCCCCGAGTGACTATTATCTGTTTCCTAACCTCAAAAAATGGCTTGGCGGTAAGAGATTTGCGGACAATGAAGTAGTAATCGAAGCTGTAAATGAATATTTTGAGGAGCTTGATGAATCAGTCTATAGAGATGGCATTACTAGACTAGAACACCGCTATGAGAAATGTATCAGCCTTGGAGGAGATTATGTTGAGAAATAAAAAAAAAAATTCTTAAAAACGTTGTTTTTCTTGGTCAGGCCGGAAACTTATCAATCCACCCTCGTATTCTGGGGGAGCGGGTTGCAACCCTGGCTTATAGACCATAAGTAGTGCACGTCTATTTGTAATTTATTTACGCATTTTGGCTGGGATTTGAGCAATTGATTTTGGCTAAATGAGCATTAAAAAAAACCATGAAAATGTGCAGGGTTGTCTGGGCCCCAGGGAGGGAAGGGAGAGTCGACTGCTCTACAGACAGCTGACTGAGTTGCGTAGGAAATGAATTTTCTACTTGAGACGAAATTAAACGCAGTGGCTGTGGCTGTGGCCAACCCTTGGTAGATTTCGTAAAAATTAAACAAATGAAATTCTGAAACCCCCTCCTGCCTGCCCAGGAAACACCGTCTCGCAACATTTAGACAAATGAAATGGAATGTTTGATTAGAAAAATGTTTTGCATAGCGTAAAATTTTATTTTCTGTCTGCGGGCGTGGCACAAAACGCTTTTAAAACAGCAACAGCAGTGGGGGATGGATGCAACCCTTGATGTCAATGTAAGAAGACAGGGAGAAAAAACAATGCAAGCCTGACAACAGTTCATTTTCCGTAATTTTACAATGTTGCTTTGCATTTCATTTTTCGCAGCTCCTTTCTTTACCCAGGACTCTGCCTGCACTCGTTGAAGGGTGCACACAAAAAGTGAATTGATATGCTTGAGAAACCAAGCAAAAATAAAGTTACAGCGAAAAACAATAGGGGTAGCTTGTCTGCCCGGGGGGTGCCGGCTGCACTGATTGTAGCAAGGGTTGAGCTCGCAACTGTTTCTTATTTTCGTCTATTTGTTAAACTTAAATGCTCATTTTGTTAGTTTCGGAACGCCTCAAGCCAGACAATTATATAGAAACAAAAATATTTGTCATAGTTTGTAGCTATGCTTTTGAAGCGCAATCTTTAGACGATGAACTAGTGACGTCACGGCGACAAACTCGCTATCAGCTGGCGGCACATAGTGTATGTTTGTTGCCACCTTTGACTTACATTTTACTAACTTTCAAAAATTTCAACAATTTATCCCAACATGCACGCCTCAAGGTAGGCTTTAAAAACATTTTTCTCATATGCCTTTTGTAACGCTAATCACCTGTCAAAATTTGAACGGCGTTGACAAATGATGTTTGACTTGGATGGTTATGGTAATGGTGGTTGAGTTTTGGATAAATAAGAGTAAGAGTAAGCGTTACAAAGAAAAAGTAAAAGTAAAGCAAATAAAATGCAATCATTCAATTGACAACTGTGGTAAGAGAGGTTTAGACGTCGAGGGGCAACCTGAGGCTGTATGTTTTCTTTTTATATAAAGCCCGCGAAAAAGAAAATCAATTTGGCAGCTAGCTTTTCTTATTTTCTTCCACGCTTACAATGATATATATACTTACAAGCAAATAAAGTGAAATGATTATTAAAGGAAGACAAAGTTTGCATACCCTTAAAGGCTATGGAATGACGATAGCTTGGGAGATGGTTTGTTAGAGTATGTAAACCCTTTAAATATTCATAATGGAAATATGTTAATGTAATATTATTTGAATAATGCAGACGTAGATTTTCGTTCCCAAACGTCAAACTACGTTAGGATGATAGGTAAATAGATTCTAGTTCCAAAAACCCCAGCACCTTAAGGCTCAAACAAAATTATCAATAATCCTATAGAATTTTTGTCGAGCGTGGTTGTCTGATTAAGTATATAACATGCTCTATGAGTCGCTGAGTTTGTACCTAAGATCTCAAGAATCCCATTATGTCACATAACCGTCAAAATATCTCCCTAACGTTTCGTCGGAAACTGAAGATCTTAGACTTTGGATTCAGACTCAGTGGTTCACAAAACATATGGAAAATATGGTCTGACCTCCTCTTCCAAGAGCACAGGCCAACGAATTGGCCTGGGCTTCCAATCTGCTCTCTTATCTCCCGCTCAGATGATTTACGGTGACCACTGTGAAACGTATGTCAAGGTCTTTATGTAGATTCCTATTCCTAACATACCAAGCAGCATCTGCTATGTGGTGTAACCGAAAAAAATTTTTCTTTTGCTTGGCTATGTAATCATTCTTAAGCTAGGCTCGCTTGTGGTCACCAAGATCATTAGGTACGACGAGACGATTGGGCCCTCAGGCCCGGAGTTTTTCTCTTAGTCCCTGGGCCCGGTGAAATGACTGTCATCACGACAGTAGATTTATTCAGGGTGTGTTAGAGAGGCCTGTACAATCCGGGCCCGGATTGTCTCTCTGCGATCCTGTGGTTCATAAAGTCTGTTCTTAAAAATTTCTATATTTCAGATCTCGTCTTATCGAAGTTGAGCTTTACTTGTTTCGGAAAAGATTTTAAAAGTCTTGAGTGTCGCATAGTACGCAACTCTCAGTTCACCATCCTTATTGTCCATCAAGAATGGTAGGAATGCTGTCAATCTAATTACAAGACTACACCTTGAAGCAGCTGGGATCCTAGCTCACAGTTGGCTAGAAAGAACAAGTGGCTAAAGAGTCTTCCTGCTCAGATGCATTTTCTAAAATCAAACTTCCTCAGAGAAGACATAGTTTTCCGTATTATCCAACAACTCAAAAATTATAATGCGTAAAAGGAACACCTACCTCGCTCGTAGTACTCTTATCAAGGTACTTCCCAAGAGTATTCAATCAGCGAGCACTTAACCCTTCGTGATTAAGTTGGTAGCCCAAAGAGGGAGCTTGAATATTCTTGTAGGAAGTAGCCATTTGTATTGTTCCTTAGACGCTGCTGCGGCCGCTCCTAGGAGCATATTGCGGATCCCGTTTCTTGGCTGTTTTGTAGACCGTTGTCTTGGTCTATATGTACCGACATTGTCTTCTGCTAGTTAAGTTTCCCGCTGACGCAATATACCATTGCACCTTAGACTGTACTGGGGTTTTCCTTTCCCATTAGCTCACCCACTACACCTTCCACTCGTGGTCGGGACATGAAACTTCAGTATGGTTGCTGAGCTTGGCAGGGTCACCAAGTGCAGATTTGATTTGGAATATTGGGAAGAAGAGTCTGTCTACGACAACTTCTTATGTCCGCATAACTGTACCTTGAGTGATCCCTTAGGGGCAGGGGCGTAGTGAGAGCGTGGAATGTGGGGGAATGTCAAACCCCCACAGCCCCCTCGCTACGACCCTGCTTACGGGGTAGCTATTAGCTTCTGTAATTTAAAAAACTTCTGTTTCGAACTTTCCTATAGCGAATTCACACGGTATTAGGATCTTAGTTCGTTATAAAGAAAAACTCTGATACAAAGGATTATTTTTAAGGAAATCAGTCTACTTGAAAAGATTCGTAGAAGTGTAGATCATTATAACAAGGTTCGAGGTTATAGTTTTTATGCTAACTAACTCTGGTGTTAGATTGTTCCGATGATCCCGATTGAAATCCCGAACAGCTTCCACAGCTGTCTTAGCCAACTTCGCGACATAGTTCGTCTACTCTCTTTGAAAAGAGCATCCTGCAATGCGTAAAAGTGCGAGGCAGACGCCAAAAATTTTGTTTGTGGACCTCCTAAAACCGACAATGAAAATGTGCTTGTAATAATAACTGAGCGATGTTGTTGTTGTGCTTGTTGTAGTTGTTGTTGTTGTGGCTTTGCTGTGTAGGCAGTTTTCCTACCATTCAAAAGGAAATTTCAAGGACAACGTCAAGGCAAACACAAACAAGTCAGGATAAAGTCAAAGCAAAGCAAAGCAAGCAGAGCAGGGAAGTTGGGAAGGGGCTGACGACGTACAACAGCAAACCAAGCCAGCAAACATTTGCGCTGAATGGAAATGCCAATGGTTGCCAATGCCAATGACGGTTCCTAGTCAGCAAACGAAAAAAGCGCTCTGGCAGCTTTGGCTTGTTAGAAGTTTTATGCCTTGGCTTGCGGCGCATGTAATTTTCATTACATTTTACTGGCGCCTTTGCCCTCGGCTACGGCTGCGGCTCCGTCTCCGGCTCAGAGTGTTACGGCCCGTGCGAAAAAAGCAGCGTCAAATGTTTTAGACGCATATTTGGGCTTTGCTTTTGGCAGAACAACCGAGTATGACGCTTTTCACTGATTGACATGCCAGAGAGCTGACGGAAAAATGTCTAGGCTAGGCAATAAGCTAAGCTGCCAAAAAGTAGGCAGCAATAAATTTTAAAGTTACGTCAAATTAAAGCAATGCCAAAGGGCTTTAAGAGCACACACAAAGGCAAGAGCTGAGTATACCTTGTTTGAGGCGGAGGGAGCAACCCCATGCCAACTTTAACCGCAGTGTTAAGCATATTAGCCGGTAGAGGCATGCTGCGGTAATAAGTTTAAAAAACTTTTTCCACGCTTACACATTTTGTTTAACTTTGAGCTACTTGGCAAACACACACACACACGCACACATACCCAAGGCACACACCCCCTTCCTAGCCAGCGTAGTGCTCGAAAAGTCATCCAAGTCTTTGCCTTCATCAAACTACTTTGCGTAATTATGTCAATTGCCATTAGGCGCTGACTGCCACGACTTACTACCCCCCCGCACCCCCTTGGCTGCGCGCCACTGACTGCCTTTTGCCATTGATACTTCAGCCACTGATTTCGTCTCGTCCTGTCTTGTCTGTCTCCTGGCCTTTGATTTTCATCGAAATCTGTCGATTTGTGCTTGTCTTTGCTTTGACTATCATCGGAATCGAGCTATTATCTGCCAAGGCGCACACTATAAACCAGCAGCCGGCTTAGGCGCATAAGTCGTCATCTTCAGCGTCCTGCTCATCCTCATTCCCATCCCCACCAACCGACCGACTATGGTTGCCTTTTGTTCTGTGCTCATGTGTCACGGCCAGGCGGCGGCATCGACCACTTTAGACGCCGCGCCGTGCCCTCCTTGCTGAGCCACTGCTAATGGTTAAATAGTGCCACAAAATACATTTTAAGGCCTTTAAGTTTATACGCTTGATTGGATCGACAATGGCAGTCGCCTGTTCGAGTGCCTGATTAACACATTCGGCATGGTAGGAAGGACCATGAAGTGCATCCAACCCCCGACCCAAAGGATATAGACAGAGTGGTTAACGCTGTTATAGTTATTATCGGCTATTGTAAATTAATTAAAGCGCGCAAAGTGGATATAAGCGCCATCTAGCGATTGAAAATTGCGCATTATTTTTAATATTGTACTTAAATATATTTTTAAAGTCCATATATTTGCATATTGGTTGGCAGTTAACCAAAATTATAGTAGAGTATCTTAAGCCATATTTGTTAAGAGTTGCGTTATGAGCTCTGTTTAATATATTTGGAGATGATAAGAAACAAGAATAATCTTCATATAGCCATAAACTGGCGTGCGATATACCATACCTATTAAATTAACAACTATAAAATTTCAAAAGAGTTTTTATTATATATTTATATGGTTATATTTTGTGTCACATATCTGAAGTTATGGTGTATTCAACGTGGGCAATATTGCAAATATGATGTGAATAAGATGAAGATGCAAATGTTTAGAAATATATGAACGATAACATATCTCAGGATCTTCTTCAACATCTCTATATCTAAAATAGTTTCATAGTCGGAATGTGTATGTTTAAATGGACTAAATCAGGGACTAACTTTTTGCGGCCAACAGTTTGACTTTTCAGTTTATTAATTTAGTTAATTTAGTTAATGTGTATATTTACTTTATTAGAAAATTATTTCACATTAATTTTTATTGCTGTTTTTTTTAAACGTTTATAATATTTTAGAGACTCAAAAGCTTATTTGGGTCGTTCACTTTGTCAGGCAAAAATGCAGAAAGGCAAAAGTGATCGTATAACAACATGAAAACCCTCCATAACTAATCAAAAAGGCAAAAGTGCCAGACTAACAACCATCACCTGTTCAAAAATTTTATTGCTTTTTTAAGAAAAGATTTAAGATACAATTTAGTTATATTTGTCCGCACAATATAAATTTTACCGAAGAAATTGCTTGATTTATTTTTTATTTGAACACTGTGATTCTGCCTTTATGCATTTTTGTCCCACAAAATGAACACCCCTCTTCTCTAAAATATTTGACATAAGATTATTTTAGTAAGTTTTAAAAAAACTTAATATTTGTCAGTACAATATTAATTAAACTGAAAAAAAATATATCAATTATTTCTTATTTGGACAATGTGCAGACAAAGTGAATACCCCTATTAAGCGAGTATTGATTGTTTAAATAGTTCTGATCGATGCAAAAATCAGATCTACAGGGTGCGCCATTTGAATGTGGTCGATGGAAATATTGAATAACTTTGACAGATTTCAACCGATTGACGTCGTCGAACACATTTTGGAAAGGTTATTGCATTACAATTTTAACCATGAATCGATTCACGCCCAAAGAACGCGCGGAAATAGTGACAATGTTCATTAAATGTAATTGCCCGATTTTTGGGAGCGAATTTTAATGACTGATGAGGCCCATTTCACGCTATCTGGCACTATAAATAAACAAAACTGTCGCATTTGGGTGAAAGAAAATCCTCATACTATCCATCAAACTCCACTGCATGATCAGAAAGTGACTGTTTGGGCCGGTGTCTGCTTCAATATTTCCATCGAACACTTTCAAATGGCGCACCCTGTATTACTATCGGTTTTTCATGTGCACAATGGCTGTTACAGATTTAAGCTTAACTAACCTATATGAATCTCTATATAATATCTTTTATATAATTTGGAATTCATTTTTTAATTAAGCTATAAAAAAATACAGCTGCTATTTAATAAAATGTTCACAAGTGTTGCATACGCAAGCTTGTGAATACCCCTTTCTATTGCTTATTGGAAATCCCACCCTACGTTAAAAAAAAAATTAATTTCATATAAAGTGAAATAAAGTTTATTTAAATAAGCTCATTGAGTCGAAAAAAAATGTTTTTGCATTAATGCACACTAATTTGCTTTAGTATGAAATAAACTGCAGAAATCATTTAAAGACCTAATTATCATAATCATTAATAATTAGGGAGGTGCTTTTTAGTATATGCTTATGAATAAAATTCTCTCTCATTTATCTTTCTGTATTAAATTCTATGTGTGCATGTAGCATATGTGACCTCTCACTCCCTTTGATATCTTTGAATTTATTTATTTGATGATAAATGCATTGGAAATTAAAAATTTGGAACTACTTTTTACTATTGCCATAAAAGGCTACCAGTTTATGTATTTTGTTCCAAAATGAAAAAATATTATTTTTTATATATAGTCGAATTTTCTTATAGCAAATACGCACTGGTGCAGAATATAGAAATTTCTTGCGAGGAGATCTTATAATCAGTAAAAAAAATATTCAATTCTTTGCAAAGGAGTTCGTTATAGGAATTTTTAGTTATTTTTAACTTAGTGTCTCCATTTTTTCCATGAGCTTTAGATTTGCACATTACTTTATATGCTAGCTAATTAGTACCTAGATTTGCAGAATAATATATCTGCAGCAGCTACTGAATACCCTCAAAGGATTGAAAAGATTTCTAGACTGTTATTAATAGAAGCAAACTTTCAAAATTTTCTTGCATTTCTTTACTTTGAAATACCTAAAAAAGTTGCCCACATTTCTTTTTGTTGGTGAACTTGAGCAGCTTTGCTCAGTAAATCACTTACTAAACCCACTGAATAGTTCTCAATTTTGTGCAAAGTACTCAAAAAGTGTGTTCACAAAGTTTGCACCATACTAAATTTCCTAGTTCTAAAATATTTTTATTTTCGACCCTATAAACTGCACCCTTGCTGCTTATTATTATTGCACTCATTAGCCTTTTTTTTATTAAAATTTAAAAATTAATTCTTAAATAATTTGCTAGCATTTCTATACTTTCCAAAAAGCTGAAAAACTTGCCCACATTAATTTTATTGTTAAACTTGAGCAGCTTTGCACAATGAAACACTTACTGAAGCTTCTGAATGATTATTAATTTTTTTTTGCAAAGTTGCCAGCTTGCATCCAAAAAGTGTATTGACTAACTTTGCACAATGCAATATCGCCTAGTTTTTGTGCAGCTTTGCACAATCAAACCCTAAAGCTACTGCATACATTTGAACTTTGTGCAATATTGCCAATTTGCACTCAATAAGTGCGTTCACAAGCGTTACACAATGCAACATTTGCTTGTTCTAAAATATTATTTTTAATTTAAAAGTATTTCCCTTTCGCCCTTATATAGTGCAACTTAGCTGCTTTCATTCATTCCATTCATAAGCCTAAATTTTTTTATTGAAATATTTAAAATGTGCAGCATATTAATAATTAAAAAATTTACAAGCATTTCTTAACTTTGAAAAAGCTAAATAACATGTCTAAATTCCTCTTCATTGTCGAACTTGATTAAATTTGCAGAATACAACACTTAATAAAGCCCATGAATAATTTTTAATTTTGTGCAAAGTTGCACAAGTGTGTTCACAAACTTTACACAATGAAACATCTGCTACTTTTTGAGCAGCTTTGCACGACACAACACTTGCTCAATTCACTGATTGATTTGAAATTTTGTGCAAAGTTGCACAAGTGTGTTCACAAACTTTACACAAAGCATCATCTGCTAGCTCTAAAAGAATTTTATTAATTTTAAAGTATTTCCCTTTCGACCTTATATACTGCAAGTCTGCTGCTTATTATTGCATTCATAAGCCCTACTTTTTTTTATTGAAATATTTAAAATGTGCAGCATATTAATAATTAATTAATTGTAATTATTTTGTCATTTGGTTTGTGTGTGTGTGCATTGCATAGGCATATAGGTACAGGTATAAGGGAACAGTCACCCTCTGCATTTTCTGCGCGTTTTACACGCGTTATTTGCGCGTTTTTCTATATAATTACGTTAATTTTTTGTTGCTGTCAGTAATTTGCACAAAGCTTACGACAAATGTTTGCATTTTAATGAAATAATATGTAGAAATGACATTTTAAGTTTCATAATAAAATGCATTTTAATTAATTTTTGCAAAACTCTAACGTGCGTCCCCCCAACTGCAGCTGCTGTGTGGCGCCCAAACTAAACTCTGACTTGCAACAGATTCCAATTGTCCGGGCTTGATTGCAGCTGTGTGCTTGTGTGTGTGTTTGTGTGTGAGTGTGTATGTGTTGGTGTGCTTGTTGTTGTTGCTACCGGCAAGTGATGTTGTTGTTGCTGTTGTTGCTGTTGTTGTTACCTTTGTTGCTTTTGTTTTATGTTTACATAAATATTTAATAGACCATATAAAGTTCTTGTGTATTGTGTACATACGAGGGTGGGCAGAAAAGTAATCGGCTTAGGAAGTTATTAGAGATATATAAAAAAAATAGCAGAAATAACACTTGTTTTGGAGGGGGAAGGAGGGATCGATAGGTAAACTGAAGTTGATATGGTTGCACCATTTCCTTCTGCCAAGGCTTTAAGGAAGACTAACTAACTAAGAATAGAGTTTTTACAAGAATATAGGACCATTTTTCTAAGTAATTGTCATCTAAAAGATCATTATTTTTTGAAGAAAACCGCTTTCTACTAAAAAAGAAAGTAATTAGAATATGGTAGATAACGACAACAAAATGGTGGCCCATTGTGGGAGAAAGATTTCTTAGATTCATTCATTTTTCCGTAAAAGGGTTGCTCACAGAGAGGTGTGGCACTGCGACCAAAAGGTCTTTTGTACCATATCCCATATATATATATTGTTAAAGCAAAAGACTTTCAGCTTTCCACATGAATATCAGTAGGTCTTTTGTAGGTATTGACCTGAGGCGGAAGGGACTAATCCGTTCCATTCCCATGTGACAGGGTCTGTCCCATACCAGCGCTGGGCAGTCACAGAGAATATGTCTGTTGGTTTCATCGTCTTCTAGACAGAGCCTGCACTCTGAAAAGTCCGATAAGCCAATTTTCTGTAGATGGTATCTAACAGTGTGGTGTCCAGATAGGTAAGCTACCTGGAGCTTCAGGTCCGCTCTGCCAATACCTGTTGTCTTGATCGCGTACAAAATTTTGACAAGCACTTTTGCTTGACGAAGCCCCGGAGAACAAGTATCTCCTATGTACTCCTGCGGCCCATTTGTTTATCATTGTTTTGATTGTGGACCAACCAATACCACAAACCGGCGCAGGAGATGTAGTCAGGGTGGAGGCACCCTGTCGTGCTAGATCGTTAGCGATCGTGTTACCATCCACTCCCGAGTGTCCAGGCACTCAACATAGCACGACTTTGTTCCGGGCGGACAGGGTTTGGAGGTAGTCATGGCATTCTTTAACCAACCTGGAGGAGATGCTTCAGGATGACAATGCCCTAATAGCAGCTTGGCTATCTGAAAAAATGCATATGTTTGCTCCCCTAGTTCCCTTGAGAAAGATACTAAGGACGCAGATCTCTATGGCATGAATCTCCGCCTGAAAGACGCTGGGCCAGATGCCCACTGCGGTAGAGATTCTTGTGTTGGTTCCAACGATTCCAACACCTACACCCTGCTCAGTTTTGGACCCACCCGTGAACGATTGTTGCCACAGGGGCTGCCATCAGCCCAAGTCTCCCGACTTGGGAGAAGATATCTAAATTCATATTTATGCAAAACTAATCAATACCTAATAGCATCTTGGCTATCTGAAAAAATTCATATGTTTGCTCCCATAGTTCCCTTGAGAAGGATATTAAGGACGCAGATCTCTATGAATGGTATAAATCTCCGCTTGAAAGACGCTGGGCAGATGCCCATTACGGTCAAGATTCTGGTGTTGGGTCCAACGATTGCAACACCTACACCCTGCTCAGTTTTGGACCCACCCGTGAACGATATTTGCCACTGGGGCTTGGTCTGATGCAAGTCTCCCGACTTGGGAGATGAGATCTAAATTCAGATTTATTCATTACTATGCCTCAAAAATATTATATGGATCCTAAAATTATCATCCTTTACCTTTTTTTCAAGAACCTTTATTTTATTTATTTATATATTTATAAATTAAAATTTAATTCTAAAATATAAAGTATGAAGCCAGAGCAACAAGGCCAAAAAGGTTGACCTTTATTTTATTTTCTCTTATTTATTAAAAAAAAAAATTTTTTTTATTTTTTGAATTTGCAATTTTTTTTAAATATATTTTTGAGTTTGTATTTTGTTTTGCTATATTTTTGAATTTGTATTTTTAAACTTTTATTTTTCTTATTAATTTTTTAAAATTATTTATTATTCATTTATTTTTGAATTTTTATAATATATTTTTGATTTTTTTTAATGTAATCTTTGGAGTCGTACTTTTAGCATTTTATTTTCTATTTTTTTTTAAATTTTTTTTATCATTTATTTAATATATTTTTGAATTTCTATTTATTTAAATATACTTTTAAAACTTATAATTTTTTTTGGCATTTTTGTGCGCCTTCATCTGTTAGATTACAACTTACATTAACTTACAACTAGCTCCCAGCTTATGCCATTAACTATTCAACCCGCCCTCGCTTATGTACACTCGTATATATAAATAATAAACAAACATATTTTGCGTTTAAAATGTCAGCAATAAACAATTTAATTTATTTATTTATGCATATGTCAGAGGGCTATTGTTGCAAAGTGCAAATAGACTAACAAACAGGTGTCCACAACTTAGAACGCTAATATTTATAATTAATAATTGTTTAAATTTGTTTTAAAAAAAGCGCAAAAAATTAGTTTAATATTGTGTTTATTATACTCAATTTTTTGTGCACTTATTGACAAGCAATTTACATTTTTAATTGAAAATTAATATTGGTCTATCAGTTTACAAAAAAAAAACTATTTTCTCTACTTACGATTTGTTTTTTAAAAATATAAAATTTTGATAGCCATAATTGCAAACCAATACAGCTTAAATTCAATTTAAACATTAAAAATGATTAAAATTTTAATTGTGTTGCTATTTTTGCAAATATTTTTGATAGCAATTTAAATTGGCTCAGCTTTTTATAAACAAAAAAAATAAATAAATTGGTTTATCACAGCAAGATAAAGTTTAATTATTTTTTTAACGTCATTTAATATTTTGTCTTTTGTTTATTTTTTAATTATGTGATTTATAAGTAATGTGAGCATCATGTTTATCTCATTAAAAAAATTAATGTTAATTTTTTTTGTGGTTAATTAAACTATGGAAATGTGTTATTTAAGTCAAATAAAAAAAAATAATGCTTGATGAGAAGATTAATTTTTTTTTATTAAGTTAACTTTTCACATAATTTATAATTAAAGCAATTTTAAGCTATTGAGCTCGTAAATAATACTTTTTGTGAAATTCAATAAATATTTATTTTTACATGAACTTTTTAAAAAGAAATTATATAAAAATTCGTTTAAGCTTAAGTTTTAATGCAATTATTATTTATTTAAAATTTTAAATGAATAAAATGATAATAAGAAAGTAAAACTTCTTTTTGACGAGCTGCTTTACAGCGAATTTTTTACTCTAACGAATTTTTTAATTTAATGTTTTTAAGTTTAACCATTTTTTTATAACTTTTATAACTATTTTTTTTAATAATGGATTATAACCTTTTAAATTTATCGTTTGATTTTCAATTAAATAAATATTCGAAAAAAATATAAATATATTTTTCTAAAAATAAATTATTATATTTTTCTAAAAATAAATTTCACTCTATGTAAAAAATTATGCCATGCACGTAAATTTATTAATTTTTTTTTAATGAAATCTGGGACTACAAAGTTCCTGAATATTATTATTATTATTTTGACATGTTCTAAAAAAATTATAAATTTAAGAACTTAGTCTATCTACAAAAATTTTCCAACTATCTCTATTTCGCGCTATTGCTCTAAGTTCGCTGACAGATTTGCTCGTCTCACTCCTAATTGACCTTCGCCATGTGCTTTTTGGACGTCCGCGGTTTCTTCTGCCCTGGGGGTTCCATTCAAGTACTCTATGCGCCGTTTCGTCAATAAGTTTACGTAGGGTGTGTCCAAGCCAACCATATTTTCGCCTCAATATTTGTTTGTCGATCGGCTGTTGTTTAGTTATTTCCCACAACCGTTCGTTACGAATCGTCCTTGGCCACCAGATTCTTAGTATCTGCCGGAGACATCTGTTCACGTATGCTTGCAGCTTTTGTGTAATTGCGGTAGTAACAAACCACGATTCAGATCCGTACAAAAGCACACTTTTTACGCAAGCGTTAAATATTGTTATTTTGGTCATCAAATGTATGGTTTTCGAACGCCAAATATTTTTAAGGCTAGCGAATGCACATCTTGCTTTACGTAGCCTGTTGGTTACATCTTCTTTAGTGCCCCCATCTGTTGTTATTACGCAGCCTAAATATTCAAATTTTACTACGTTTTCAATATTCGTATCGTTTATTACTATTAGGGCATCATTTCTGGCATTTATGCGCATAGATATAGTCTTAGCGGTATTAATCTTTAGACCAACTTTAGTGCATTCTACCGCTACATTAGTAATCTGGGCTTGCATATTCGCGTGCGTGTTCGTCATGAAAACCACGTCGTCGGCGTACAATAGGCCGGAACTTATCTCTTATTCCCCAATTGATACCAAATTTTTCAGTATCCAGGGTTTCGAATACCACATCCAATGCCGTTATGAATAGAAGCGGGGAAAGAGCACACCCCTGTCTCACGCCACTGGATGATGCGAATGGGTCACTTAGTGGGCCATTATGTAACACCCGACATGTAGCACCATCATAACTCTCTTTAATTATATTAACAATCTTTGACGGTATGCCTCTAGTTTCAAGAGCATTCCACACAAATTCACGTTTAAGAGCATCGAAAGCCTTTTCAAAATCGATGAAGGTGAGATGCAAGGTGAAGTTAAGCTCTAACGATTGCTCATTAATTATTCGTATGGTGTTTATGTGGTCCAGGCAGGATTGACCAGCACGAAACCCGGATTGAATTCGTCGAATTAAACTGTTCAGTGGTTCAGCGATTCGATTCAAAATTATTTTTATGAAAATTTTGTTGATTGTCGGCAACAGCGATATGCCTCTCCAATTAGAGCATTTTTTCCTGTCTCCCTTTTTTGGGACTTTAACGATGACAGCTTCTTTCCACTCTGTCGGCATATGCTCGGTGCTCCATACCTCAACGAATAAGTGATGCAGCTTTAGAGACATTGTTTCCGGGATTGCCTTAAACACTTCAGCTGGAAGGCTTTCCTGCTGATTTACCCAATTTTAGCGATAGAAGCGCCGCACGTATTTCTTCGACACTGGGTGGCCTGCAGTCAATAGATCTGTTGGGATTGCGCCGTCTAATGTGTAGCAGCTCGACATTGTCTTCATCGTGAATTATGTTAAGCGTTCTATCAAAATATCTCTTTCATACTGCCATCTGTTCGTCTGCATTTGTTACCAGACAACCATTCTCATCTTCAACAGGCATTGCGCTGAGATTTTTGTTACCGGCTATATCACGACTCAGTTTAAATAGTTCTTTAAGGTCACCTTAATTTCTCGTAGAAGCTCTGTTTATCGCGTTTCGCTTGATATTTTATCATCCTAGAAAGGCGTCTGAATTCACTTAGCAATTCGTCTTTGCGGGTTTCGCTAGCTGCCCCTAATATTCTTGCTTTAGTTTGGTTATATATATATATATATATATATTGGATTATAAGCTTTTAAATTTATCCTCTGATTTTCAATAAAATAAATATTCGAAAAAAATATATTTATTTTTCGTAAAAGTAAATTATTATTTTTTTTAACAAAAAATTATATTTTGAATAGAGTTCAGTTTAGTTTTTTAATCGGACTTTGACTCTAAATTATGCCAAGCCAACCGCACGAAAATTTATTTATTTTTTTCATAAAATCTTCTGCTTTAAATAAAAAATCAAAAATCGCAAAAATTAAACTTCAAATTATATTTAAATTTATCGTTTGATTGCTAATAAAATAAATATTCAAAAAAAAATATACACATATATTTTTCTAAAATTAAATAAAAATAAATTATTTTTTTTAAACAAAAAATCATATATTTAATACAGTTTACTTTAGTTTTTTTAATCGAATTTTTACTCTATGTAAAAAATGATGCCATGCATTTATTTTTTTTAATGAAATCTGGGACTTTACAAAGTTTCTGAATAAATTAGGATATTCGATTTTAAATTTGTTACTTTTTTTTTTAATCTCTCTTTTTAAAAATCTGCTGTTTGGTTCAAAAAAAAGATTAAAAGTCACAAAAGCAACATCAAATTATATACATTTTTTTTAATGTACTCAATTTTATCAAAAAATTGTTATATATTTTTTTTTTATTTAAGTTTAACCGCTCAAATAAAATTTTAATGAAAATAACATTTAATTAAACATTTAAAATGTTTAGCAGCACTTAACTGCTTTTCATTTATGTTGCGAACATAAAATATGTTCCCTATGCCCGCTAATTAAAAAATTCCTTTTAACCTATGTTAAATTTTAACATTTCCTGCGTTGGCAACATTTTGGCAACATTTTCCTTGCTAGCAACACAATAAGTGTTGCAAAATGTTGCAAGCAGCTGTTAAAATTTATACAAGCTGTTATAATTTAACATAAAGAAGAACAGCTGCAACATTTAGCTATGTTATTAATTTTGCAGCTAATGAATGGGGTGGATTTTTTATACTCTATAAAGGAAGCTGAAAGCATATTTAACTGTGAGCAATGAAGGAAAGAAGGCGTGGCAGTTAAGAGGCTCTTTAAGAAAAAAAAATGCTGGAGATTTTTTTTAGAGATAACAAATGATAATTTTCAGGCGAAGCTTTTTGTAGCTCTCATTTTAAAGGCTTTTCGATCATAATTTGATATATTTAAAGAGTATCCCACCGTCCCTATTGACAGAAATTTGTATTTCTTACAACAATTTTGGAATTTTTATTACAACAAAGATAATTTTACAAAAAATACACTGTTTATATGGCGTGCCCAACTCTGCTGCTAATTAATTCATCGCTGAAATATTTTTTCACTCACGTTTCTTATTTTTTTACACAATTTCTTTTTATTATTATTTTTTGTTGTCTATTTTTTTTTTATTGGCAATTTGTAGTGTGAATTTTACACGCACTTAACAGTGGCCATAACAATGAGCAGCCAACTTCAAGTGAGTGTATTTTTTTTTTATAAAATTCTCTATTTTTTTTTCTTATTTAAATAATTCTTCAATTGTTTGCGCTGACTAATTTTTTTTTTGTAGGCCACATTGAAGTGTTTTTTTTTTATTTTTGTAGGCTGTGCGTAAATATTTGAATAGGTGGAGAGCGGGGTGCAACAATGCCGAGTGAAGCCTTTCAACGGGTTTCATTGCGTGTTTTTCAATGTAGACATAACATCATGCACTACCCCGCCTGCCTCACCTACCCCGCAATATGTGGCAATGTTTAAACAATTGTTGGCATTAGTTTGATGATGCGTGCCTCACCTTCTAATTAGTAGTTTGGCTTGCTACGTTCGTTCTAGTTTTTGTTTATGCACTTTGCAACACTGTAAATAAAATGAACTGTCAGAGAAAGCTCAAACAATAAACAAAATAAAAAGTACCTACACATAAAATGTGGCATGAAATTAGGTTTATTGCCACACCGCGAGAACTTTAACTTAAACTTCTTGAAAACTCATGTGCAAGCGTAGATATATAGATAAATTTATATATATACTGTGTACATATGTATGTAAGTAACTGTAGTTGAGATTGCGACACAGACCAAGGCAACGGAGAACGTAAGAGCAACAAAAACGCGCAGCCAAAAAGCGTTTGGGGATGGTCGAATTGGGAATACTCTTAACTTTTTGAAATACACTTAATTCTGTTTTTGCGCGAATTTGATTTAACGCGATTGAAAAAAAGTCATTCTGTTAATTTTTACGCGCTGCAAACTGTATAAGATCATGTTAAATAAAATAAATAACGTCGTCTTTCAATTTCGTTGAATTTAAGATCTTAAATAATAAAAAATTTTAAATTTCCTGGCTTCAATATAGGGTAATTCATAATATAAATTTGAATTTTCTTTGTGAAATTAATATTCCTTATAGTATTTTTCGTTTTTCCTTATCTTATAAGCTGTTTAAATAAACGATTATTTTATATTATAAACTAATATTATTTTAGTTGGATTTTCAAATAGAGAACCAGTCACATACTTTTATATGGATAATGTATCTTTTTTTAAACGATTTTTTTTCCCGCGAATTTTCTGGGAACGTATTTATAGCGTAAAAACTGAATTAAGTGTACTTGTCACAAAAATTGTCTATTTGACAGATTTAGTCAAATTTGGAAAGAATTTTTATTTTGCTATAAATAAATCAGTTTTATTTCAGGAAGAGAAGATAATGAGATGTTCTTGACATAAAATGTTTCCTCTGATGTATTTAGGTCTGATAAAAACTTTCTTTCTTGTACTTCCGTAATCTTTTGTTAAAAGCCATTTAATTTTTCAATATTTCTTATCGAACTTTTTAAAAATTTGAACAATTTATAAGTGATACATTACAACCCCCTCCCTATAGCGAATTCGCATGGCTTAAGTATTTTAAAAAGGTTAGAATGTGGGTTAAAAGGTCTTTATTAATTAATTTTAATTTAATTCAAAATTAGCAACAAGATTATTTAGAAGAAAAAGTAATTAATTGCATAAATCGAGACTATTTTCTTAAAAAGCAATTATTTGCAAAAAACGCTATAATTTGCGATAACTATAATGAAAATCAATTATTCGTATAAAAAGACACTATTGGCCAAAATTCGATTATTTGCATAAAAAGCAATCATATGCGCAAAAATCAATCAATTGCACAAACTAATCGACATATTCGAAGAGACAACTAAAAATCTATCAATTATCTGAAAAAAATGTTTCGAGAAGTATAAATTTGCCTAAAAATGAGAATTAGCAGTTCCAATATCAGAGCTTTCTATGCAATAAAAAATATGGTTCTAATTTTTTGAATTTCGAATTTTTGAGCGTTCTAACAAGTAAGCTTGCAATTTATTTGATGAAAAGCAAATTTATGCAAAAAAGCAGATATTTGCATTAAACAGTCATTATTTGCATAAACAGCAATTATATGCATTGAAATCAATTATTTGCATTGAAATCAATTATTAACATAAAAAGCGAATATTTTTACAAAAGACCATCATAAAAAAAATATCACATGCTGAAATGAATTGATATATCCGAAGTTTTAAATTAAAATGCAATAATTAAATCGAATTGGGTCGCTCAGCTAAGAAATTTAAAAATCAAGATCATGATATCATCAATTTTTTCTTCCCAGCAGTACAAAATTATGCACAAACTCAAATAGCTATTTGTTTTGGTCACTTCATTTGCAAATTATCTGCATAAAAATCATTTATTTGCTTAAAAATCAACTATGAAACAATTATTTGCATTATAAAGCAATTATTTCCACAAAAAGCAATCATGTGCACAAATTAATTGATATATATGAAAGGACAACTGTGCAAGCTGAGCTGAGAAACTTAAAAATTAGGATCTCTATCAACTTCTCTTTCACAGTAGAGTACAAAATGCTTCACAAAGTCGCATAGTTTTTTTTCTTTGTTTGGTAGTGTATCCCTTAACTGAAAATCTGACGACAAAAAAACAAAAAAAAAACTTTACTTCCACATTCAGATTGTCGCTGTTTAAAGCAAACAGTCGCTTAACCAATTCAATTGTTTTGTTGACCAACCGCAGTTGTTTGCCCCTTGCCCCGCCTGCGTTGCTCCATGGCTGCTGCTGCCTCCAATTCTTGGTACGTGCGTTGGCGGTATCTGTGGCAGCAGCAGCAGCAGCATCTGCGGCAGCGACGTCGGCAGTGACAGCGAGGCAGCGAAGCAGCATCGACGTCAGCGTACGTGCCTTGCGCTTGATTTATATAACTGTAAAAAGAATGTCACATAAATAAATATAAAAAAAAACCAAAAAAAAAATAAAGATTAACTGAAGAAATTGTTTGCTGCTTATAAGCTTGTCGTATGTGCCTGTGTCTGTGTCAGTTTATGTTTATAGAACAAGCAACAAAGTGGCAACAACAAAAGCGTTGCCAGACTTTACAACATAGTCAGCCAATTGGTTGTTGCACTTGTCAGCAGCAGTAGAAAAAGTTTCTTCTTTAAGCACATCAAAGCTTGGCAGCTTAACCCGACTATGCCGGCAGCAACCCACAAACAACCCGCCACCGCCTTTATTTCTTAGGCGCCCCCCGCGCGCCGTTTGAGGCATGTGACACTTAAAAACTCATTAGCAAAGCAGCGAAACGACGAAGCAAGGAGAAACTAAAAGAACTGCGTCAGTCTTACTAGACCCATCCCAGACCCATCCAGAACGACAATGACGACGACGACAACAACCAAAAGCCGTGAACAACCCAACAAGTATGTGGTTTATATGGCAATGTATGTCAAATGGCGCTACTTGTTGCTGCTGGGCGTGGCATTCACTCATAACATACAAAACCACAAACACAAAACGACGACCGACAGCTGGCCAACACTTGGCGCCAAACCCTGCTACCAACACCCCCCAGTTGCTTGCCCTTTTTTCCCATTTTATTTATTTTTTTCACGCCTCGACTCGCCCGCTTTTGGCACTTTGTCATTTGCTGGGCCAATCCAACAGTAAATCCACTTGTCAAATGCACACAGCCCTGGGGCAAGCAGCACGTTCCTTCCCAGAGTCGCAGTCGGAGTCAACCGAGCCAGCGAAGCGGCAGAGCATCAGACGTCGGAGTCGTCGTCGTCGTCTTATGACTGTCAAAACAAAACTATTTATTTATTTGTGCAGGGATCGAATGCAGCCAGCCCCTTCTCTGGTTAAGAGTGGCACTGCTCTTCAATACCATATTTTCTTGGATACCTAATTTCTTTAAACTGTGCGCGACGACATTGAAATTAAATTGTCTGTGCTGAGCAGTTGGGACAGTTGGAGGGGGCCTAAGCAGCGGTACTTTGCGAGCATGCAATTTTGCGTTTGACAAAAGAAAAGCCGACAAGAAAAGCTATTCAAAATGGTGCCGCCTGACACTGGCATACACTTCTGGAACTATTAAGCAAATAGATTATAAATCACTGCTTAAAAGAAAAATCGTATGGTTAGGCTTAGGGGTTACGGTTCGATTCAGTCTAAAAACTATTCATCTCAACTAATTGATAAAACACTTCAAAAGTTGTTTGGCTAATAAAACCTTTCAACGCGTAAATTTTTTACGACAGCTCTATTAAATGCTTCCATAATTTATGTCTAATTTCATAAAAAATTAATAGAATTTTATCGAAGCTGATGATGTGATGTTTGCGTAGGTTGTAACCTCTTGTAAGATGTTCTTTTTACAAATAGACATCTATGGCATTTAAACGATTTTATGATGGCTACCAGAATTAGCTGCCTATTAAGGAAATGGAATCAATCAAATTTTTGGAATTTAAATAATAGATGGCTAAATAAAAAAAAGATATGCTGTGGAGTGTAACTGAAGAGAGTGTAGCTTCCATTCTAATCGAAAGTTCTGATCTGGACCATTTAAGAGGTCTTCTTCCCTACTTAATATGTCTTCTATATGTGCCATCCGGCGGCCTGAATGAACACTTAAATGCATTTTTGACTCTTTTCGGAGAGCGAACTTCAGAAAGCGGAACCTTGTCCTGCACAGTCCAAAGCAATGGCAGACAAATGCGTTCCACTGTCTCCAGCTCCTCCGCAGTCAGTGGCTTGTGATAGCACAGATGACGGTCGTTGTGATACGGTGGACCATTCACCACTCTTCCCCAAGTCAAGAGGTCTTTTATATGAGCCATCCGTCGGCCTGACCGAACCTTTAAATTCATTTTCGGAGAGCTGAACTTTAGAAAGCGGAACCTTGTCCTCCACAGTCTATTGCAGTGACAGAAAAGGTGATTCACTGTTTCCAGCTCCTCGAAAGCCACTGTCTTGTGATAGCACGGATGACGGTCGTTGTAATATGGTAGACCATTCACAACTCTTCCTCACTCAAGAGGTCTTCTATATGAGCCATCCGGCGGCCTGACCGAACCTTTAAATTCATTTTGGACTCTTTTCGGTGAGCTGAACTTTAGAAAGCGGAAACTTGTACTGCACAGTTCCGGGCAGTAACAGAAAAGGTGCTCAACTGTTTCCAGCTCCTCCACAGCCAGTGCCTTATGATAGCACGGATGACTGTCGTTGTTGTGTGTCTTCCCCACTTAAGTGGCTTCTATATGAGCCATACGGTGGCCTTAAGGAACCTTTGAATGCATTTTTTCCTATTTTTTAGAGCTGAGCTTCAGAAAGCGGAACCTTGTCCTGACAGTCCAGGGCAGTGACAGAAAAGGTGTTCCACTGTCTCCAGCTCCTCTACAGCCAGTGTCTTGTAATAGCGCGGATGACGGTCGTTGTGATACCGCTACGGCGGACCATTCACCACTCTTGCCCACTCAAGAGGTCTTCTTCATGAGCCATCCAGCGACTTGAATGAACCTTTAAATGCATTTTGGACTTTGTTCGGAGAGCTGAGAAAACTCATCAAGAAAGTGTGACTTCAGAAAGCGGCACTTTGTCCTGCACAGTCCAGGTCAGTGACAGCAAAGGTGCTCCACTGTCTCCAGCTCCTCCGCAGTCGATGTCTTGTAATATCACGGACTACGGTCGAGTACTGGACTCCGTTTAGACAGCAAAGCTCCTCAGTTCTTTTCCTAGAGAGTGTCGGTCAAGTTTGCCGTGAGATCTGCACGTAGTCGATGTCCGATTCCACTTTTGGTTTGCAAAGAGAGCGACAAATTTCCGTATTCTCAGTTCGCAGCTAGCCATGAGTATACCCTCCATTTTCTGAAGAAGGATACTGGCAGTTCCTTGTCTGGCCAGTTCATTCCAGCCTAAAATTATTATTTTTGGTATTATAGAAGCAGCGAGAGTGTTCCAAGTGTCCGAATATGTGCATTTTTTCTTTGGAGCGGCCGCTCTCCAGCTTCTGAGTGTCCGAGCTCCCTTCAAATTTGAGTGTAATTCCCTAAACTTTTCAATATTGTTGCATGAATCCTAAGGGTTTTTAATACCCAGCAAATACATACTAAGGATGATAATTGAAAATGCTTTCTTGATACAGCTCCGGGAAGCTCTTGTTTTTTTTTTTGACATATAGTTCTACCTCCAAAATATTTTCAATTTGTTTTACCCAACTAATATACTTACCCCACGCTGACGATAATAAATGTGAAGGTATGGCAAAAATTACAATGCCAGACGCGACTGCTTAAAGTGGCAAGCAATTTTCTTTTGGCTGCCTTGCAACATAACTGCAAAAACAGCAACAACAACAATGACAACATTGACAATAAAAACTACAACAACAACAAACGAACGCCTACTATGGAGGCGAAATGCAAGTGATGCAGTTAGTTTGAGGCGCTGCCGCTGCGGCAGCTCTGCGGCGTCACTTGCTTGCCGCTGCTGCATGCTGCATGGTGCAGTTATTAGCTGGGGAGAGAAATTGACAAGCGCAACATTGAAATTGCAACAATGACAAACTGCAAGTGGAGCAGCCGCAATAACAATGGAAAAGACACAACAAGATGGGGGAGAGAGGAGTACGACAGCTAGAACTAGAACGTGTGTTGCAACAAGAGAGAGCGAGCGAGAGAGAGAGAGAGAGCGTGAGATGATTGGAAGGGAAAATTTGGGGCAAGGGAACGAGCGAGCGCCTGCCACTTGACAGAGACGAATGTGTGTGAGCTGTTGAGGATGCGGGTGAGAGGAGTGCAGCGGAGTGGAGAGAAGTTTGCTGCACGTGCGTCAGCCGGCAACGACAGACATTTAAATATAAACTGAAGATTGTTGCAGATGCTGCCAGAGAGTTTGGCCAGAGTTGGGGCATAAAAAATCTATGTATATGTGTATGTGTGCAGTGCAGACAGAGATGTAGGAAAATTTTGTGGTTGCAGGGGGAGGCAGAGAGGTTGCACGGCAGCAGCGCCCAACAAAAGCAACTCTGCAACGCAATGGCGGCGTGTTTAATTAATGCAAAGTAAATAAGAAGAAAAAGCCTGAGCATAAGAGTATAGAGTATGCAACGAAATTGATTGAGGAATGTGCCACAGTTGGTGGCAGCAAAAGGGAAGGGCGGCAGATTGTTGCTGCTGCTGCATGTTGCATGTTGTGCCGGCTCCTTTGCTTTTAAAGTTGTAGTTGTTGTCAGGCTATTTATATATGGAAGCAGCGCTGCCAACGTCTTGATTGGAAAATTGTTCTTAAATTGGTTTTACGGAAATTCCTCAAATAATAGAATTTAAAACGAAAAATACCTAATAACTTATTAATTTTTTACTCCACATTCTTTATCTTTGCAGGTAAGCAAACTTGTCTTTATATTAAACGCCCTTAACGCCTTTCACTGGGTAAGTTGTTGACAACTTTTGGAATACGTAACAAACATTAGGAGAAAATATTATGTTGAAACCGCAACGAAATCTACTATCAAAAAGAAAGTGCACTGCGACAAACGTAGAAAGGCCAACGAAAAAAAATATGTCATAAAGAAAACTTATTAAAAGTGTACGAAATGAAATACACGAAATACTCATAAAAGATTTCACAACTTTAAAGCGATAACAAAAGAAAAGTGAAAAGCAATGGGGTGCTAAGCAGTCAGAGCAGTCTCAACGCGCTCCCAGTTCCCAATACTGAGTCTCTGAATCCCAGCCCCGTCTCAATGCAGCACTGCTTGAAATGTAATTGTAATGGTAATTGGCAAAAATCGTAATCAAGTGTAACCAGAGCTAAATGGAATATGAGTGAAGCGTAAAGAAATCGGAAAGGGAGCGTTGAAATCTCATTAACGTCTACAAAGCCATTGCAGTCATTTATTTTATTTTTGGTTCCCTGTAAACTATAAATAGAGCAAATGGGGCACTTCAAGTTTTGAGGTTATTATATGTGGCAGCCATAATAAGCTTGCTGAACTTTATGTAGCTAATCGGCTTGACATCGTTTTTTCTGTGACCCAGTGTTTCTCCTTGAGCGCATGGCAATAACTCAAAATAACTTCACAAATCATAAGAGAATCAGCTGGAACGTCATGGTCACACTTTTACTTGTAATTTGTTCTCATTTTCGTTAGATTTCTACGGAAGTTTTTAGTTGGGATGGTTCAGTTCAGTTGCGAAGGAAGTGTGCCAGGTTGACTAGGCAGCAAACTTGTTCAATTTTGCATAGTAGTTATGTCTGATTCCCGTGTGGTGCTATAGTCTCCTAGACTTCGCATTCGGACTCTGTAATACCAAAAGGAGTCAGCTCGGTCAGTAAGTGAGATCACCGAGGGACCTCATGGTCTCTTGTGCTGCCTTAGTGTGTGAAAAGGATAAACGGAAGCGGAGAAGGGGAGGGAAAGGCGTGGAACAGGATCAAAAACTGTAGGGCATCCTTAGTCACCTGAGACTCTCTTATTGCAAAACCATTTTGAGGATTAAACAAACGCAGCTATTGACATAAGCCAGACTAGGCAGATCCTCAAAGAATGGTTTCCAGAAACTGGGTTTGTCTTCTCCGCAGCTGCGGCTGAAGTAGTGATGGGGAACGTGCAGCCTCTCAGCCATGATGCACTGCACCCCTTACAGCTCCTACCACCATCTTGGTCCTGTTTTTTTGAAAGTGCGGGAGTTAAGATGTGGGCTTCGGATTATACCTTGGCCAGAGTGCTCGGGAGATACTACAACTGGACACCGTGTCCCATTCTGTTTCCACCAGAGCTCTGTCCATCTCACTGATTTGCGATACGACGTCGTGTAATGGTCTTTCAATGTCCGTAACCGCAAGGTTAGTTGCCAGTGCTGAACCGTTTCTTATCCGCCTCCTCGTTTACAGGGAAACCTGAGTGTCCCGGTACCCAACAGAGGGTTATAGAGCATCACCATCAGTTTAGAACGTCAACTCGTTCCGTTTTAAAGGGGTTTTCTATTCCAATCTTCTATTCCAATCTTCTCCGGGAAAACTGCGACAAAATTGTCGTTCCATTTCTGAACCGTTTAGCAGAAATTACTATCCCCGGTCCCAACAAGTCTTCCCAACTTAAATAGCTGCCAGTGCTGAACCGTTCCTCATCCGCCTTCTCGTTACCAGGGACACCTGAGCGTCCCGGTACCCAGCAGAGGGTAATTGATAATCACCATCAGCGTAGATCGTCAGCTTGTTCCCTTTTAAAGACGTTTTTTGCTTTCAATCTTCCCTCTCCGGGAAAACTGAGACAAAATTATTGTTGCATTTCTGAAATGTGGAGCAGTAATAAATATCCCCGGTCCCAACAAGTACATATTCCTAACTTAAGTAGCTGTGACCCCAAGTTGATGGCGTGAGAGGATCTAGTGCCCGGAGTCTCGCTGTGCTTCTAACTGCCGCCGACTTCAGGAAGGTGCAGACATAGTCTGACCCCTAAATAGAAAGGTGATTTTTTTTACTGTTATATAAGGATATATACCCAATCCCTATTTTGGATGTCCTAATTTTTAGAGTCTCCATGAGAGAGGAGTTCGTCAGTGGTCGGAAAGACAGACGTTCATGTCTATATAAACTTCCTTTGTGATCCAGACCTTATTGGAGGTAACTGAAGGGGGTACCCGTTGACTTCGCTGTCCGCGGTCCAAATCTCAAGTTCCTAGCTCTTAGAGTCTCCAAGACGGACGAACATGTCTTCAAAAATTTCATTGCTCATATTAAAGGTAACTTAAGGGAGTGTCCGCTTAATAAAGCTATCAGCTTAAGGTATAGGATACATCTTCTTCGCATTAAAGATTTTGGAACCTATAAAGTAATTTCATCTTGCTCTTGGTAGTTACATGTCAAAAGTTGTTGACTCAAACTTCCGTTCTGTTTTTCAAAAAAAAAACTACTCTGCCTAATTGCTACTGCTATAAATTAACGCATGTCCGTAATTCTCAAGTAATCTTTGCCAGCTTGTAATCCAAGCTTCAAGTTCAAATCAGCAATCTGATATAGGGAAACTCTGAAGCTTGTGTATACCATTTTTTTTTCTCATAGGTAATTGACTGTCGCATCCAGTCACATCGAGAGCATCATTATCATTAATGAGTAGAGCAACATAATGCTCTTTCTCATTGCTTTCTACGTAGGCTTCATTAACACATGCGTAAAGCATTTCATTCATGGCAATCACTGGCAGCAGCAGCTGTTGTCGTCTCCACATACCTCAGATGCCCCCACACCCCTGCACTACTCTTTCCCAAAACAACTCTTTTAGTACACCTTTCACATTACACTTGCCCCCGTATCACTTTTTGAAATCATTCCCAACGCATTTGTCCAGCTCGAATTTCGAAATTGAAACTCATGCGATTGCAGCGTTCGCCAACATCTCATCGTCAACTTCCAGCTCTCAACATGGCCATCATCAGCAGCAGCAATGTTGGAAGTCGTGGCTTTGCAACAGTGGCTGCCATTGATACACACACACACACACAGTGAGTGTGCTTGCAACAAAAGCAAAGCCAACAACAACAACAACCAAAGCTATACTCCAATGCAAGCTAGAAATCAATGATGCGCATTAATTAGCGCAACGCTTTTGGTTTTGAGTCTGACCTGCTGCTGTAGTCCGTCAGACAGACAAACAGACAGAGGAGACCCCTTTTGGCCGCAGTCGTCAATTTGTTCAGTGTTTTCCCCACAAACGTCTGGCAGTTTTCAGTTTTCCATTTCCACCACATCTTTCAAATACAAAGCAGACGCTGACGCTGACGACGATGACGCTTCTGACGACGACGCATTTGCCATTTTGCCTTTTGCTTTCGCTTTGCATGCCACATTCCTATTGCCAAACCAAGCTGAACTTGCCAATGCAACATATTTCAGAGCGAGTGTATCTGGCTGGTCTGGTCTGTTCCTGCTACAACGAATCCAGCAGCCAAGTCATCCATATTTAATTTTATATGCTGGCTGTAGACTGTAGAATCCCTCCCAACTCCATACCAAAACGAAGTGAAACCCACAATTTTTGACACCCAAACCATGGGTTGCAGTCTCAATAAGGCCTTGCATATTTCTCGCATAAACAATTGGCCCACACACACACACACAGACACTGCTACAGATACCACAAATGCAGCTGGCAATAAAATGGTTCATCTGGTTGATGTCGAATGCAGTCACCCAGAGGAAAAGGCAGAGAGCTGCTGCGGTGACGGAAAGAGTGAAGAGGAGCACATGGCATGTTTGCCATTTGCCCAAGCATCATCATAATAATTATGGAAAAATCGTTGTTGTCAACAAACACACACAGAGTTGGTTACACACAGATACGCACACACACACAAACGCGCACAATCGTTATACGTTTATGCGTGAGAGTTAATTGCGGTGTTCACGATTTTGCAGAAAATGTCGTGCAAATAGTGATTAAGTCATCATCGCGAACCGATGGTTTGTGTGGTGTTCAAAAGTGCACGCGATAAAGCTGGCCAGCTCAATGAGTTATTAGAGTGGTGCAAAAAAATAAAAAAAATTTAAAAAAAACTCCCTTTATTACAAAGATTACGTTCTTACATTAAAATATATAACATAATTTGGGAACACCCTAAAAGTCTTTAAGGCTTGTTTGAGAATTCAATTAAACTTTCCGAAAGCAATTTTTTTTCAGGAAGAAAAAGTCAGGCGATCTTCGAAAGTAACATGTGGTAAATAACTTTGTGAAATTTCAAAAGGATCGGGTACATGGATCTTAAGATATTGTGATCAGTATGATGCTACATTTACAAAATCACGACTTCGAGATAATCGCGTACGGCTTTCTTCTGCATTCGGGGCTGTCTTCAGAATATTAATTCGGTGTTACGTATAAGCCGCGGCTTCGATAGCGACAGTGCACTAGACTATCATTCCAGAGTTTGTGGGTTCGAAGCCCACGTATAGCATGGTCCTTCACTTTCTATTTATCGTATTTGCCCTAATTGTTCCTGTCTATTTCTATATGTATTCTTATCCCTTACTCCCAATATCGGTAGATGAGTGTGAGATAAGACAAATTTTCAAAAATTCAATAAATGGAAAATGGGGTTCAATCAAAAACAACTGATCTTCTTTAAAAGCTTTCATAGCGTGTTATAGGGTGTTTTTTTTACCCTTTAGTTGCACTGCCTTCTATCAGAAATTCCAACCAGACTTCTCATTTGATTTTCGCTACAGAGACCTCAAAAGAGACAGACAGTACTCTGAGAGTTGAGAATTGGGATTAGAGTGAAAGCTTTCTACTGCTAAAAATTCTTAACTTTACGATTTGTGACTATTTTATAAGGATGGCCAGATAATACAATTTTTCAAAAATTTAATTTTGTCGAGGAAAAAAATTTACAGATGTATAATCCATTCATAAACTTCTGATTTCTATTAAAAGCTATCGCACATAGGGTGTTTTTTTAGGCTGTCGTTGCACAGCCTTCTATCAGAAATTTCAATTAGGCATCTCATTTGATTTTCGATAAAAAGATCTCAAAAGAATGAAAAAAATTACCAGACAGCACACTGAGAGTTGAGAATTGAGATTAGAGTGAGAGCTTTCTCGTGCCAAAAATTCTTTACTTTACGATTTGTTACTATTTTATAAGGATGGGCAGATAATAAAATTTTATTTTTTCAAGGAAGAAAAATTAAAAATTTGAGATCCATTCAAAAACTTCTGATTTCTATTAAAAGCTTTCTCAAATAGGGTGTTTTTTTAGCTCTTGTTGCAGTGCCTTCAATCAGAAATTTCAATCAGGGCTTTCATTTGATTTTCCTCACAGATTTCATAAAAGAATTTAAAAAAATGACCAGACAGTACAATGAGAGCTTAGATTTGGGATTAGAGTGAGAGCTTTTTTCGTGCCAAAATCTGATAACTTTACAATTTGTTGCAATTTCATAAAGATTGCCACCTAATGAGGGCATAAACTGGTTAAAATATTGAAAAAAAAAACCGAAAACTCACAACACATGCCACATATGTATGCAATACTGACTGCATGTTTTGCTTTTGTCGTTGTTGTTTGTGTTGTCGTTGTTGCTGTTGTTGTTGTTAGCCTTTTGCAAATTTGCGGCCATTTTCGTGCAGCGCCAAAAATGGCGTCTACTGCCCCATCTCCCCTGTTAGCTGATGTGGCTCGCGAGCTCCCCGTGCGCCTAGCCGCATATAAAACCACAATTTCATACAAAATTGCGCAGTCCACAAACGAGAAACGACGAGCTGAATGACGTCGACGTAGCAGCAACAACAACAACACCAACAACTCCAACACTTAACCAGCTGCAGGCTGTCCCCTCGCCCTATGAAAAACCGCCCCCATGTTTTCAGCGTATATTTGGCATGCGTGTCGCGTCTTTTTTTTCTTTCCGGTACCCTCTCGATGGTGACTCCTTCTTCCTTTATTTTGCCCATGGGCCACGCCAATTTGCCTGACACTTGCTGCAGTGGTTGTTGTAAATGATGTTGTTGTTGCTGCTGGCGCGACAAACAAACCAATGTGACACAAAATGGTGTCACACACATACACACACACACACGCACTCACACACATACATACGCAAACACGACGCCATGTTCTTTTACAATATTTTTGGTGCTTGTCATTTTTGCCACATAAACTCGATAATTTACACTTTTTGCGCGAGGCACCACGCCCTCAAAAAAAAACCAAATGACGCCCAAACCAAAGCCCACTGTCATATTCTTTTGTAAAAATTTACCATGCATGCTTCACGCACATGCCGCCCGCCCCTGCACGCTCTTGGCAATGTCATTGCTGCATTTACTCGCTGCCACAACATTTCAATTTATGTGGCAAGTTTTTGGTGCACTCGATAGAACTCAGCGGGTTGATGTTTATAGAGAGTTGGCTAGTAAAATGCTGGTGCAAATTTCTCCTCCAAAAATTAAGGTTAGAAAAACGTTTTACGTCAGCGGGTGGCAGAGAGAGAGTGCGCTTTTTATTCTTCAAGAATTGCTTGCAATTCAGCCAGGGGGCGTGGTTGGAGGGAGGTTGCAAAAAAAAGTAGAAAATCTGTTGGATGTTGTTTGTTATTTTGCTGTCTCCACTGATGCTCTTATTGTGTACAAATGTCATTAGGGACAAAATAGTAAGAGTCAACATTGCTTGAATGCAGTGAGTGGGTTCGACGAAGAATGAGTTGTAACCCCCCTCACTCCCCACACATGACAACAATTGTTAAGGCAGCTGCAGCACGATGAGCTTGTTTGTTTGTCTATTAATGTATACGTGTGTGTGTGTGTGTGCATCTAACTGCCATCACATACGCTGACATACAAACACCATTACAACAACGACACCAGCAACAACAACGACAACAGCAAGAACAACTTTCAACAACACTTAGCCACACACGCTTTGTTGCACCCGCACAGTAATCATACACTATAACCATAAAGTCACAAATGGGTGATGTTAAAGTTGTGTACTCCGCATCATGGATACCAACCAGTATGTGTGCAGATTACTTTAAAGATTGCTAAGTATGCAATTGGTAGTAACGATTGTAACGACGATGATGGAAAGAAGCCAAGGTGATGCAGGCAAGATAAAGAATTAGCGAATGACGTCACATGTTCGAAATTTTTTCAATGAGCTAGGGTAGTACTCTGAGAGGTGACAAGACAATCCTTTTCTTTTCTTATACCCCTGTAACAATGATGCGAAGGAGCTAAGGTAACGTAGTTGCGTTATCCGGACAAGATAAAGAATTAGCGTATGACGTCACATGTTCGAAATTTGTTTCAGGATCTGATGAGGTACTCGTAGAGGTGACAAGAGACACAGAACAATCCTTTTCTTTTCTCACACCCCTGTAACCATGATGGAAAGAAGCGAAGGTGTCGCAGTTGCGTTATTTGCGCAAGATAAAGAATTAGCGAATGACGTCACATGTTCGAAATTTGTTCAATGATTCTGTGAAGTACTCTGCGAGGTGACAAGAGTGGCGCAGAGGTACCAGCATCTTCCTTTTCTTTACTTCATTCTATGGATGCTGTAGTTCTAACACCCCATTGAGACGAAATAACAATGGAATATCTATTTTTAGTTGAGGTTTGTTGATTTTGTTTATCTCCTATATTCCGCAGCAGAATTTTATGCCTTTTAGTCATGCTGTTTTCCGTGCTTATGTGCATCTGGATGTTAAGATCTAACAAAAAAAACTGATAGTCAAAAACGTAAAAACTTCACATAATTCGCTTGTAAATTACTCTGAAATTTATGTTAAATACGAGAAAAAAACATAGAATAGTGAACGAAATCACAATGAAACCTTTACTCCTGGAATCAATTAGTGAGCTTTATTACCCTTTGTCTTAAAGACCAGTACGCAGCAGATGAAACTTCATATTTGCGCTCGTAACTAAACAGTGTTGCCCCATTTCTTTTGGAAAAGTATGAACAGCTGTTCTATTTTCCCTTTACAACCAAAGCTAAACTTATTATTGTCTAGGTATGAGAATTTTCGAACTATAATTTGTTTGGTTGGAACAGAGAGTACTAAAATATTAATATAGAGGCGAAGATTCTCTCTTGAGTGTAAGCCCCAGAAAGATCGTGCGCCAGATGGGGTCAGAAACACAATGTTTGCATATGCTTTTACACAAAGCGTTCCCATCTGGCGCACAATCTTCGCCTCTATATATTTTAGTACTCTCTGGATTGGAAATAAGTTTTTACGAACAATACAGACAAAAACGAAAAAGTGAACATTATGACCATTCCTCTATTTTTGAACAAATACTTTCGGATCGTCTTTAAATTTCACAGGCGCTATATGCTAATAATATTAATAACAATTGTAAGGGCAAAACTGCACTGCGACCCTTAGGATCTATTTGTGCTCCCTAATAGCTCTACAGCTCCTTGGCCAGTTCAATTATGAAGATAAATTCAATTATCTGGGATGGTTCTAGTTCAGTTACGTCGTGAATCGATATTCTATAGTCGCCGAAGAGGGAAGCCTTTCTGGCTAGAGCTTCAAACTTCGTAAGTATGTGGTGCGAGGATTCCTTCCTCATGTCACAGGACCTACAGGTGTTAGAATCTACGATGCTCATCATGCTCAGGGGTTTCCTGAGACTGAAGTGTACCGTAAATAACCCAGTAAGTATTCTAAGGGAATTCTTTCTCAAATGGAAGATTTTCTTGAACCTATTCCGAGATCCGAGAAGCTGCTTTAACTGTCGTTAACCGATCGTGCCAATCCAGTCGTTTAGATCTCTCTTCTTCTTCTAGTAGCTGTTTAATGATGAGTGTGCCATTGTGGTATTGGGTTCAGGACGTATTAATTGTTTCACATCACCATTTCTTGCCAGTTTGTCAGCAATTTCGTTCCCAGGAATGTTGTTAAGTTCTGAGCTCCATCGAAGGGATGGGTTGTTTCAGTGTCGTAGATGGTTTAGTTTGGCTCTAGTTTCTTGAAGCAATTTCGAATTTATTTTTAAGCCAGTGACAGAGTTTATAGCTGCCAGACTGTCCTGCAGAATAGCTATATGTCGATTAAAAGGAAATTTTTTAAGCAGTGGAATTATGAAAATCGTAAAATTTTCTAAAGAGGGTCACCCTAATGTACATCTCTGGACAATCTTTTACTCGCTGCATAGAAAATAGAGGTTTATCCAGATTGTTCGTCTATTGCTGCGTCACCTAAGCTTTGAAGTGTATTATAATTCTTTCAAAAGGAAAGGTGAACTCAAGAATCTAAGTTCGGCAACTGGAAGCCGTTTCAATGCTGGACTTGTAAAAAAAGACTGAATCAAAATTTAAAACGGTTGTCTTTTTTTTTAAGAGGAGGTTACACTTTCGGGACTACTTTAAAATTTTTTGGTATTGCAACACTTTTTTGAGTGAAAAATTCCCCTCCACTAAGTTTCCGTGAGTGCTGAACTAAACTTTTTCGCGTTTTCTGATGACTTTTTCCGCATGTGTGCCATTTGATGAATTTCTATAGATGACTAGTTTTGGCAACTCCCAAAATGAGAAATCCATTAAGTTTAGAGCCAGTAGCGTTGCTCTAGTATAAAGTTTCGGGTAATGTTTTTCTGCTAACACAATTCTTACCTAGAGATCTACATGAATGCACACAAAACGGTGTTTCCACGCTCAAAATTTTTGGTAATTCTTTTTTTTTTTTACCTAAACTATTCCAACTAAGTGCATGAGTGCACTCAAAACGCCGTTTGACACATTCACGCTCAAAATGAATTAATGAAAGCGATGCACACAGGCTTTGAGTGTGAGTGGGAAGTTTTTTTCGGTACTAAACTAAATTTTAGATGGAACTATGGGACAGCTTTTAGCTTAGCTGAAAAATGAAATAGTGTCTGTAGAATTTGGGAGCGAAATTTGGACAAAGGCCTTATTGAGTGCTTTCTTTGAGACTAATTAGGTAAATTTATTTTTACAAAAGGGTGCTTTTTTTGGAGTGCTACATTTCGTTTTGACTTTTGTACATTGCTTGCCCTGAAATTTCTGTACTGAGTAACATAAAACGTGATGGGCCAATTCTAACACCGGATTCGAATTCTACGCAGCAAATTACTTCGAGAATTATAATTAGCTTGCCAAAAACTGACATGACACAGTCAAGAATGAGTCTACATAGCTGAAATATTTTATTTCTAGGAGAAAAAGAACAAGAAATCCTTGACATAGAACGAGAAAAAACTGCATTATCTTTCGCGGGTAATTTTTTTCGGCCTTGGCTCTTCTGGCCGCTTCCATTGGGACGATTGGGCTTTGGTATCGATATCATAACCGTATACACATGATTCGTCACCACTACCGGGTGGAGCGATAAAAGGCTGCAATATATTTTTTACTGGAAATGCTATATATAATCGTAATCTGGTTTAGATTGCCGTTTCCCTAGAAAAAATGTAAGAGTTGAACACCTTTTTCATCTTAATATTTTTTTTTCGTACAACTTAAAATGTAAATTCTTTTTGCCGTTGATATTTCAAATTCTTTTGAGTACCATTCATAACTATTATAAATTTACATTGGTGTGAACAGAAATATTTTTATATGGAAATAAAAAAATAATAGCTCATAATCTTTGTAGCAGAATTAACAATGATCAGTAAATGAAAAATTGTTGCTCAGTATTATGTAAATATATTCATTCAGTAATGACGTGAGTATGCACATTCCGATTTGTGATCTTGAATATTTTACAACAAGTACATTTAATTATTAAAATGCATATACTCAGGTGTGTGCCAGTAATCTCTTGAGGTATTTATTTAGGATTTATATGAAATTTAAAAAAGGTGTGTGCCAGTATTCACTTGAGATACTTTTTTAAAAATTCAGAAGCAATCTGTACGTACGCTCTTAGATTAAAATTGAATTTAAAAATGATTCTCAGCACGCCCTTAACCCAGTAATTATGAGTTAACAACGTTTTTACGTTTAAAATAATGTCATCTTATTATGATTCACAAGGTTAGTTAGGTAACTTCCAAGTAGTATTACTTGGCTTTCCTCAATCAACTCGTTCATTCCTAACAAAACTTTTCTGAGACTTGTTTTCATCGTTTCAACTTGTTTTCTGTTCCACATATTTAGCATGCATTTTAGACTGCAAAAATTTACATTAAGAGCAAAAATTCATTGAAGTTTTCCAAGCCACAATGAACGTAAAACGACAAAAACAAACAAAACTACCAAAATACATTGCATTCTACAGACAAAACTTCATTTTACTCTGTCAGCCCTGCATATATGGAGCTCATTTAAATACCAACTGTTGGATGGACTCATTCTTACGAAAGAAAAAGAACCAAGAACGGTAGCAAGAGGCAGATTTTATGGCTACTGGAACTTTCTAAACTTCCAATTTAGTGAATTTCATCAAAGTAATGACAACATGCGTATTTTAAATCATTTCAAAATAAACATTTCCGCTTTTGGATGATGATTCAGCAAACAAACAAACTAGAAAACTTAACTTAGCAGCGCTGTTAACATTAAAGCTTTTGTATTAACAGCTTGGCTGTCAAGTTAACAGCGAAAGATGATTCATCTGTGACAGTTGGAATTTCATCAAAGACGTAAATTAAAACTTTTTGTTGTTTTTGAGTGACTATTTTTTAATTTAAAATTTGTGGTATAGAAGCATGGGAATAATTTGATGTTAACAAATTAGCTTTTCGTTAACAGCTTTAGATGAATCCTGTGGAAGTTTGATGAAACAAAGATTTAGGTTTAAATTGCTTGTTTTTTTCAATTAATGATTTTTAGAAGAAATTAAAATTTTTTTTATTAAAACTCATGTGATTTAAATAATTTTTAAATATAAATTTTCGCTTTATCAAACTTTGTAGCCAACTTAAAATATGGGTTGCCCAAAAGGTAATTGCGGATTTTTTAAAAGAAAGTAAATGCATTTTTAATAAAACTTAGAATGAACTTTAATCAAATATATAATTTCCATTTTGTTCGATAACCTTTTGCCATCTTCCCGGCAAATTTTGTATTCCACGTTCATAGAACTTCTGGCCTTTATCTGCAAAAAACTGAACCAAGTGCGATTTTATAGCCTCATCATTGCCGAAAGTTTTACCAATGGTAGTCTGAAGGTGCAAGGTCAGGGCTATATGGTGGATGCATCAAAACTTCCCAGCCAAGCTCTCTCAGTTTTTGCCGGGTCATCAAAGATGTGTGTGGTCTGGCGTTGTCCTGATGGAATATGACACCTTTACGATTGATCAATTCTGGCCGTTTCTCGTTGATGGCTGCATTCAATTTGTCCAGTTGTTGACAGTAAACATCCGAATTAATCGTTTGGTTCCTTGGAAGCAGCTCAAAATACACCACACCCTTCCAATCCCACCAAACAGACAGCATAACCTTCTTTTGGTGGATATCAGCCTTTGAAGTGGTTTGAGCTGGTTCACCATGCTTGGACCATGATCGTTTTCGATTAACGTTATTGTAAACAATCCATTTTCATCTCCAGTTATGATTCGCTTTAAAAACGGATCGAATTCATTGCGTTTAAGATGCATATCACAAGCGTTGATTCGGTTTGTTAAATGAATTTCTTTCAATTCATGTGCTACCCAAATATCAAGCTTTTTCACCAGTCCAAGACTTTTTATGTGATAATGAACGGTTGATTTTGGTATATTTAACTTCTCTCCTATCTCACGCTCAGTTACATGACGATCCAATTCGATTAATGCTTTGATTTGGTCATCATCAACTTCATTTGGCCGACCTGAACGTGGCTCATCTTTAAGTGAAAAATCTCCAGAACGGAATTTGCGAAACCAATTTTGACACTGTCTTTCTTTTAAGGCTTTATCACCATACACATCACGTAACTTTTTAGCAACCTGCTCTGCGTTTTTTCCTTTACGGAAATAATAATATAAAATATGACGGAAATGCTCTTTTGTGGACTCCATATTAAAAAGGGCGCCAAACAAACAAATGTAAACAAAATTACACGGAATTTTTTTCTAGAGCAAGTTAATAGTGACAGCTAATAAATGTCAAAAGAAAAAATACAATTAAATAGTCTCAAGCTGTTAAAAAAATTATAAACGCCGACTATATGAAAAATCCGCAATTACTTTTTGGGCAACACAATAATAGCCTAATATTTTTAATTAAAACAAAAATTAACAGAGCTTAAAGAACTTTACAGAACTTATTCATACAGCATTAAAGTGAACTTCAAATGTAAACTTAACAGGTCATTTCAAATCAGAGCGGTCAAATAGTAAAAGCAAAGCTGTCATGTTAACACTAAAAATTAACACAGTTTTAAGAGTTTACATAGCTTAGTGATTCATCATTAAACTGAACTTAAAATGTTAACTTAACAGCGAAGTTAACTATAAAAGCTGTCAAAATAACTATAGTGCTGCAAAATGAACTAAAATAAATCTGTGCAGTTAACAGCGACAGCTCTTTGTGATTCATCTCTAAAATCTGAAATTATGCCTAATTTTTGAACTAAAACCAAAAACTAACAGAGCTTAAAAATTTGTAAAGCTTAATGACTCAGCGTTAAATTGAACTTAAAATGTAAACTACAGCGCAGTTAACATCAGAGCTGTCAAATAGCGCAAAGCTGTCAAGTTAACAGCGCCAGCTCTTTGTGAGTCATCTTTAAAACCTTAAATTATAGCCTAATATTTTTAATTAAAAACAAAAATTAACAGAGCTTAAAGAGTTTACAGAGCTTAGTCATACAGCATTAAAGTGAACTTCAAATGTAAACTTAACAGCGCATTTAAAATCAGAGCTGTCAAATAGCAAAAGCAAAGCTGTCAAGTTAACAGCATCAGCTTATGTTTAATCACCTGAGGAAATTGGGATTTTGCCAAAGCAACAGCTTAAAACTGTTTATTGTTTTCAATTACAGTTAAAGTTGTTTAATTTTTGTTTTTAATTAAAAAAAAAAAACAGTATTTAAAGAATAAAAAAAAATAGCTGTGGTGACGTTTCTGCTGGAATGCGCTGTGGCTGTTGAAGCGGCACATTAAGAGAAAGGAAAAAGGAAACCATGTCAAGTCAAAAATTTATGTTGCTGGAACAGAGTGAGAGAGAGGCGGTAGGGGGCAGTGGGCGTGCCATGAAAAGAAATAAAATATATATGAGAAAGAAGGCGAAAAGTTTGCAGCATGCATAAAAAACGGGAACTCATCAGCGTCAATGGGAGAGATAGTTACAAAAGTTGTACGTGTCTCACCATATGGGTGTATGTGTGTGTGTGTGTTTGCGGAAGGTGCATAAAAATATTAAAAACAGTCTCAGCGCCAAAGAGGGGGCGTGGAATACACGGTGAGTCGGGGAGTAAGTGAGACAGTTGAACAAACGCCACGGTTTTTCACAGCATACAAAACAAAATGCCAGCAGCAATTTGCAAGCTAAAGAAAATGCAGCGCGTGAAAATGGAGTGCAGACAGCTGGGCCAGTGCACCACAAGAAGTGGTGCGGGTGCTGGTGGTGGTAACTGCCCCATAATGCTGCAGGGTGCTCCATGAATGTAGCACACAAAATTAACTCACCTGTGTGCAGCGTAATCAGTTGATGACAGTTGCAAACAGTACAGAAGAACCACACAGCGGAAGCTGTGGGAGACTCTGCCACAGGAAGCGCCACAGACGACGAGTTGCCACACACACACAGGCACACACACGCACACTATATGGTTGTTGTCTTGGCTTAAAAGTGAAAAGTTGCTAGTTAAATACATTTCACCAAATGAATTGTACTCAACTTAATTGAGAAAATAATTCGGAAAAACGTTTGAAAAACAATTCTCACAGATGTGCGCCTAATGAGGCACTAAAATATTAAGAGAGTGTTGAGAGTGCTGGGAGAGAGAGTGAGAGAGAGTGAGAGAGATTAACTAGACGTACTCATTTTCCGAGCACAACTTGCGGCGACACTTTAATAATTTCCACGATTTTTCTTTGTTGTTGTTGGCGTTGGCATTTTAATTATTAAATGCAACCACAACAAGGACGCAGTCTCGGACCCACCACAGCTGCAGCAGCAGCACCAGCCGGACTAGAGAGCTTTCTGAACAGAAGGCAGCAGGAAGCGAAAGCCACGCGTGGAAATTGCAGTGCACAGGACAATGCATCGTAAAAAGAATGAAAATATAAATATACATAAAAACCAGAAGGAGTGTTGTTGACTTTTTACTACATCAAATCGTCTATACACTATGAGAAGGGTTTAAGAGCTGCGATTTGAATGGATCTATAAAAAAAGTTACTAACGATTCAAATAAATCAACTGCCAAAACAGTTTTAGTAGAAATTCTTTTGAGAAGTAAAGAAACTTGGGAGAGCATGGTACCAAATAAAATGCACAAATAAAATTTAAGAAAATATTAAGTTAAACTTTCCGAAAAATCCAAAGCTTTAAGCAGCTTTAAAGATGAAAGTTGGAAGAAATAAAATTGAAAAGTGTTTCTTCTTTAAATAGTTTTTTAAAACACTGTGAGTTATTTAAGAAAATATCTTTGTGAGATCTGAAAATAAGTCAACGAAGATTCCATAAATGGGACAATGGCTAGGTGATGTAAAGTGGACGGAGTAAAAGATCTTATAATGACTGCTAAGTAGGTAGAGAGTAGTCTGAAAAAAATATTTCACTACTTCTGTTTATTGGTAAAAGAATTTCTTCTATACAAACTCTGAATGGCTCTTATTCTTGGATATTTTCTAATCCCAAGTTCAGGAACAGCACTGTTTCTTCTTTGAATAGTCAAAATTCAGGTCAAAATTCTGCAATAGGCACAATTGCTGGTTGATCTGAAGTTGAAGGATTAAAAGGTCTTATTATGACTGGTTAGTAAGCAGCAAGTGATCTATATGGTAGAAGAATATTCGTCTGTACAAGCTCTAAATGGCTTTCTTGGACATTCTCCAATCTCAAGTGCTGGAACTGCGGGTAGGATCCCCAGACAGAGACAAACTCCTTTCTCACTGCAACTCCCTAACGAAAAAAGAATATTCACCTAGGCAAACTATTTATCCTCAAATCAAATGGACTGCAATGACAATATTGGGATCATCACCCGAAGAGAAAATGTGATCAGCTAAATTTGCGGCAAATCGCTGCTAATAAAAGTTTTGAAGGAGTTCTGGGAATTTGATCTATTTTACAAGATTGTTAAAATTTGATTTGTCAAGCTTATTGTACGTCTTTAAAGAATATGGTCACACTTTTTTAACTAGGTGATCAAGCCTATATATTTAATCAACTAACTTCCTACGAGAAACATAGGGTTGATATATCGGATTCAGTAATCAGGTTGGGATTTAGATGACTGGGTGATTGTCCTAAGCAACCTAGGCCGCCAAGAGCTGATCTCCAGAATCAAAATGTCTGAGAACGCTGGACTTCTTAGCAGAGAGGTGATACATGTTGATTTTTCGCCTATATCCAGGGACGTCGAGATGACAAAGGACGAACCGGATAAGTCGCAGATATTTGTTGGGCTGCAGTTATCTTCGACAGCTCCTCCTTGACTTTGTCAGCAAGGGAAGCTCTGCCAATGGCTATGGTACCGCCGGCTTCGCTTTCGGGATCATAGCATAAACTGACCCCCTCACCAAGATTTGAGCCCACGAGGGGGTAATCAAGCTTGTTCCACATAGTCTTTATTTGATTGTACACATCGATTTTGTGCCCTTTTATTAATTTTTGGGCTTTCTCATCAAAGACATTGGGCACTGCGACCTAAAGATCTATTGTATCGTACCCATTTAAAGGACAAAAGACCATCTGCCTTCCTTATGAAGGCCAGTAAGTCGTTCGCTTGGATTAAATGTTGTTGGAATGGGGTGATACCAAATATGTGACTCTTTCCTGTACTATTGCTAGACAGTCACACAAGATGTGATTGATCGTCTCACCATCGTCTTCAACACAAAACCTGCACACTGAAGAGTCCGATAGACCCGTATCGACCGATTTGGGCCATAATAAAAGAAGTTTCGTGGTTATGTCACAATTCTGACTAGCAAGGAATTATTAAACCTTCTATTCGGATTCAGTGATTACAAAAAATGGCGGACGTAAAGTCGGGCGCGGACGACTTTAGGATACCCTGTACCACTAGCTTGTAATAAAGTACGATTTCTTCACAAAAAACCAAAAACAGAAGAATTTTTAAGCAAAAATTTTTTTTTGACCGATCGTTCCTATGGGAGCTATATGATATAGTCAACCGATTTCAATAAAATTTGACACGGTGCTTAAATACCTTAAAAAAGATATGAACGCCAAAGTTATTTCAAATATCTTTACAAACAAACAAAACACATCGAATTTTGTATAAAAAACGTGTTTTTGGACCGATTGGTCCTATGGGAGCTATATGATCTAGTCAAACGATTTGGATTAAATTTGGTACAGTGCTTAGGAACTATAAAATACTCACGAATGGCAAATTTGGTCCCAATATCTTAACAAACAAACGAAACACAACAAATTTTGTTAAAAAATCGATGTTTTGGAAGATCGGACCTATGGGAGCTATATGATATAGTCCACCGATTTTGTTCAAATTTGGCACATTGCTTAAGTGGTCTAAAAAATTTCCAAACGCCAAATCTGGTTAGGATATCTTTATTAAAAAACGAAATATAGCCAATTTTTCTTTAAAAAAGTTATTTTGGCCGATCGGTCCTATGGGAGCTATATGATATAGTCAACCGATTTTGATCAAATTTGGTACAGTGATTGGGAACTATAAAAAACTTTCGATTGCCAAATTTCGTTACGATATCTTCATAAACAAACGAATTATTCATCTAAAACGCTTTTTTTTTCGAGGTCGTCTCAAACACCCCCATGGGAGCTATATAATTTATCCCCGATATCAAAAAAATAAAATAAACTTGCCTCCTATGGAATAATATGGGATCTAATGTGAAAGTTTGGTAACTCTAGCTCTTACCATCTCTGAGATCTAGGCGTTCACACGGACGGACGGACGGACGGACGGACAGACGGACAGACGGACGGACGGACAGACGGTCAGACGGACAGACGGACATGGGTATATCGACTTCTCTATTCACCCTGATCATATTTTAGGTAACTTTGGGGTGTCTCCGACGTCTCCTTCTATATGTTACATACATTTTCGGCTTGCACAAACTTAATATACCCTTGGTACCATACGGTACAGGGTATAAAAATTAGCGTAAACATAATCTGACCTTTCAAACCGAAAGACTTTTTTGTTTTTCGGGTACTTATAAATACGGGCCGATACAATGTTCCTAAAATTTTTTTAATTTTTTTTAATTCCAAAAACTTTTGACAGTCTCAATATGAGCAACAAAAGTCAAATTTGCAATTTGATAGTTAATGATGTTCCCACGCATTAAACGCAATCTCTTCGAGTTCAAGGGAGAACACTTAACACCTTAGCTGCCCTTATGAGCCGCCAATGCCAACCATATTTCAACTAAATCTATGAGAATCGTGTCGATATTTTGTCAAAGGTTATGGAGTAGAGCCCACCTAACGAACCTACTAGAAGAGTGGAGAGAAAAACAGATAGCAGAATAAAACAAATGATTGATTAGGCTTTTGGATTGCTGTTAGCCAGACTAACACTCCATTCCTGCTGGTCATAACAAACTTGAGAGCAAACTTATAATACCCTCTTTTGAGTGTAGTACACCTAGAAACAGCAGCTGAGGTTTTGTAGCCCGCGGCGGACACAACCAACGACGACGACTGCAACAAATGTATCTCCAGCTCCAGCTACAAAGCTGCTAAAGGAAGTGCAAAATTAGAGCAACCTGGCTGGCGGCGGCTTTAGGAAGCAGGAACTGGCCCTAGATGAGCTGAGCTCAGCTCAAACTGGGGGAAGCAAAAAAAGTTGTTGATGTTTGTTGGCATAGTTGTTGTTGTTGTTGTAGCTGGGTTAGTTGAAAGTTGTTGCTTGTTAAGCTTTACCAGGAAGCATTTAGCGAAGCTGTTGCCACTTGACACATGTGCGGGCGCAGCTAGAAACCTGGTCTAAAAAGGATTTGTGGCCAAGTTAAATGCAGTTTAAGTAACTTGACGCACTTGAACTAACTATGCTTAGGTGCACGCAGTGGTAAGGTGTCTTCTAGGGCATTTATGCCAAGAGTTTTGTATTTCGCATTTTTTTTTTTTTCTTTAGCTTATTTTTTAATTGCCGCTTATCGTTTTCTAATTTTATAAATAACAGAGCAGCTAACGCTGGGAAATCTCTCTCTAAGGAGCTTGGCTACCTAACAGCATAAATAATTTCTTGTAATTAGCATAACTTTGGCCTAAATACGCATGGCTCAGCGAGGGAGTAGTACCAGCGACTTAGGAGGCCAAAGATGCGAGTCTCGTTGGCTATCAAATGCCTATCAAGCACAAAATCATTTACATAATTCTATAAAAATCCCATTAGTCGTCGTCGTCATCTCGAAGTCGACAAAGAATGCCTTAAGAAATGAAAAAAAAGACCAAACCAAACGAAAAATGACTAATTAACTTTAAGCAGCTTTGCTTAGCAGAGGCAGCGGCGGCGCGGTCTCAGCTGACGTCACAGTCGGCGTCGCAGTTGCCGAAATTTTAATGATCATCGGTGGCTCTACTTCATAATACACCTGCCATAGCTGGAAGCAATGTAAAGGGTGTTTTTTTTGGAGTTGGTTTTTTAAAGTTTTTTTTAAAATACTCTAGACAGCGCTACACAAAAGGTTAGACATTTATATAGGTTTTATTATTCTGGAGTTGAGACTTTTGATAGTCATTTTATTTCTTGTATGTTCGGGATCTAAGCTTAATTAATTTTGATATAGTAAAAGGAGCTTTATTATAAAATTTGATCAATACAATAAACTGGGGATTCTGCTTCCTGCTTGCTTAGCTTTAAGACCTTCGAGTGAGCATTAGCAAAAGTAAAATGAGCTTTTTTGAGTAATGCAATAAATGGGGGGCTCAGCTTCCTGCTTGCTTAGCTTAAAGACCTGCGAATAAGCAGTTTAAAGAGGGAAAAAATTAGTAAATTAAAACATACGGTTTAAGAATAAAATATGGATCATTTCAAAATTTTCGACAAAAGGGAAGATTCTTAGTTTAATTTGTAAATTTTTTTGCAAAGATATTAGTTAGACATTAAACTAGAGGTCTCTGCTCCCTGCAGTTAAGAAAAGATTATTCTTATTAGATTCTTAAAAATAAATTTCTAGCGAGCGGGAATAAAGGAACTACGCCAAGTACCAAAAATCGCCTGCATACGGAGCAAGAATAAATTATAGATCTCTTTAAAATTTTCGACAAGAGGGAGCTAGAAAAAACATTGTTAGTTTAAATTTGTTCACAATTTAGGCGAGTGTAAAATAAGTAATTTTTCCAGATATTTTATTTATATAATAAACGAGGGGCTCTACTCCCTGCAGCTACAATAATTATATTATTATTAAATTCTTTAAAATAAATTTCCTGCGAGCGGATAGAGAAACTACGCCAGGTACCACAATTCGCTTTATACGAAGCAAGAATAAAATATACCATAGATATCTTCAAAATTTTCGACGAGAGATAGCTAGAAAAAACCTTAGTTTAATTGGTAAGCAATTTTAGCCAGTGCAAAATAAGTAATTTTTTCAAAGCTTTGATTTATATACAGAAAAAAGATAGTCAATCCTATAAAAGACTGAATAGATTTCATGTCCTTGATCTCTTAAGTAGATTTTAATTCAGAATACATTTTGTTTATCTATAATTATAATAACTACTAGTTCACATAGAGCTAGTATTCTCCATTGCTCCTGTAATTATTTAAATAATTTTAATAAATAATATAAATTGGTATAGAAAAAAATATATATACGTTATAAACTGGGGGCTCTGCTCCCTGCAGCTAAAAATTTGTAAGAAAATTAAATTCACTAGAATGAACTTATAATTATGAAAATATAATTATTAATCCCGCCAAGTTAAAATCTTAAAATCACGAAAAGCTCCCGAATGTTTTGACATAGCGATCTTTAAAAAGATAAATGATGAGTGGAAAATAATAATATTTTTATCTTCGCTTTAAAATCTTACAGTACTGAACACATATAAGTTGACAGCTGTCCAAAGGCATCTTCATTCAAAAAATTCTCTTTAAAAAGCACCCTATAGTTGACCAAATAACCATCATATACATTCGGTTGTATGTGTAGATATGTAAATCGAAATATTGAAAAACAGAAAAAAACGAAAAACGAACTGAAACCAAATGATATAAATTGTAAAGTGGACAAGAGTTGCGGCATTGACGTTGCTACTTGGATTTCATAATCGGTCAAAACCCATCCATGCTCAGCTCTGCCTCGGGCCTTAACAGCAGCAGCAGCAGCAGAAGCAGCAACAACATTGACATGGATGTAAATTGTATATTTTCCATATATTGTATCTCCATTTAAAAGATCTTCTGTCTGTTTGTCTGTGTGTGTGTGTGCCGTCCCCTGCCCTCTCTCAATGCGTAACATTAAACGTCATAAAAATTTTTACAAGACAAAGGCACGCAGCAGGTTGTTGTCTTTGCTATGCCTTGCTTTTATTTTTATTATTATTATTTTTTTCTTTGACGTATACAAATATAATTTTAAATTTTTTTCTTGCTATTGTTGTTGCTTCTTTTTTTTTATTAACTTTTTTATTTATTTGTTGTTTGTCTCTTTTGTCTTTGCTCAGCGCTCTTGTGTGTGTGTGCATTGTGTATGCTCTCAAAAATCTAAAGTTCTGAAGTTGATTGATTCTCTTATAAAGCTTAACATTTGAAACATTTTTTTTAAGAGGGTGTCTCATGTTTCATAAAAACTTGTTTATGTGGCAACGTGTAAATGTTTTTATGTTGGTAAGAGAGGGGAAGTTGCAGGTATATAAATTATTATGATCGTTTAGGTAAAGGTGTTTAAAGCTGATACTGAGTGGTTATTAATTTATTTGGGGTTTATTGCTTAAAAAGTTTGATTGGGTTTTTGGAGAGGTACAATTTTGATTTGTGGAATAAATAATACTAAGAGTCATATAAAGCATACGGAGCCAAAACTTTTTCTATTCTCAACTAAAAAATTAGTTTTTAGCGTATGTAAAATTTTTAATAAATACTTAAATAGTTGAGTAAACCCTAAACAAAAATAAAAATTTACATACCTTCATATAAGGCTTATATAAATTGTAAATCTTGTATTATTTAGTCCTAAATTAATCATCATGCGCTTTTCATAGCTAAAACCAACTCATACCTTCTGTTTTAATAGTTAAAAATAAATTCACTATAATTAAAATAAATATTTCGCATTAAATCATTTAAACAGATTTCTGCGGTATAACCGCCATATGAGTCTTTTAAATGAGTCATTCTGGTATCCAAAATTTCGCCACTTTCACTTCCAAATCCTCTTTAGCCACTTTGACAAAATTTAGTGTCAAGGTTTCGAACCCAAATTCCATTCTGTTATATGACTTTGTGAGAAAGTAGTACAAGAAATAATTACACAAACTCCTACCGAAAAAGTATCTTCATTCCTTATATATGATTTCCTTTATGTTTTATTGGAGTATTTATTTATTTTATCTTATCTTTATTGGAAAAACATTATTATTAAACATTAGAGTAATTTATACAATTTAGTGTTTAGGAGTTTTATCCCTGTTCAACTATAACATAACAAGAATTATAAAATTAAATCTAAATAAAATGCCAAAAATCATGCTGGAGGAAAAATGCCGAAAACCCCATAACTTAAACTAATACTTAAAAACTAACATAGAAGCGGTCAGCAAGATTCCGGATATGATCGAAGTTTGATGTTAAACACCTTTCATGAAAATTTCGAGTAGCTTTTTCGATTGTGTCCCTAACCTATTGGAGTATAGGGCGTCTATTATCTTTAATATTACTTCAATATATGTATACATAAATCCCTTCCAGTTGAAAGCATCGATAGCAGCAATGATTTTCCAGCACAGGTTTCTACGCTGAAAATAGTTTAAAAAAGAATACTTTTGTAATCAGAGTTGTTTCAGATATTTTTAAAACGGTTTTTCATTATTCGGTCGAATTTCTTTATCAGAACGGCATTAGAAATTTGGTTCCTTTTACAAAGGCTACTTTTTTCTAGAGTCCGGATTTCCGAAGGGGGTATATCAAAACCTGATGTCGCTTTTGACTAAAGTCAACGTAATTTTTTTCAATAAGGCCTAACATTTCATCATGAAAATATTCACACCACAATCTTCAATTTATAATCAAAATCAGTACTCTGTTGAAAAATTTTTTAGAGCCTTTCCGAGAATTCTTTTCCATTAAAACGTGCTATTAGTCCTGTTCTTGACAATGTTCGCGATATCCGACCACCAACCAGAATGAGAGTAGTACGGTCGGAAGAAAATATCGCTGTTTTAGAGGGTAGTGTAGAGGAAAGTCATAATTTATCAATTCGGTGATCGATACAGAGCGATGATCAAAGAATGTTTGTTTCAAAATTTGCGTGACATCGAAGAATTATGGTTTCCTGCACTGACAGGATGCGCTTCGTATCTCGTAGTCGTGCTGGTAAAATGTCAGAGATAATTTTCAAATATTAAATGATACAAAATTATTTACCTTATAAAATCATATTGCCATAAGTTTGAAATCCGGACGCGCCAAAAAAACACCCTTTTCTTTTGAAAAATATTCGCTGAAAGATTAACAAAAAAGTTTACCTGGAAAAAATTTTGTAATGTGGAAAAATTCATATTATGTAGATAAGTTCTACTGTACATGTTTTGGATTGTATTTCTGATTTCAACTTTTTAATTTAACAATACATTTTATGAAGTTAAACCCTTCGTCTGATGAATGTATAGGGTCCAGCCAGGCACCATTCGTCAATTCAATTTTTCCATTCTTTTTTCGTCCTTATTCGAGGACTTTTTATAATTGTCATAGTGGTAGATCGATAGACAAGGAAAATTTTAGGAGTGTACCTGGGAGCTCAATATTAGGTAAAAATATATTAAATTAACATCAAAAAATAAAATATAATACAAATATATAAAAAAAATGCCCGCCCCCGTTTTTCAGTCGGATGGTTGAAGGGTTTGCCATTTTGGTTGTTCAGAAAACTGCTTTAATTTTTGTATGGCAGCTATATGAAATAGTGCACCAATTTTGATCACACTGCACACAAATGTGTAGACTGAAATAAAATACAATGGATGAGAAATACAAAATTGTGTAGCTTTAATTTGGGTGCTGTCATGAGTTTTATATTAGTCTAAATAGTAAAATATTTGATATGTTCTAATAATTGGTCGAAATCGGAAACGAAATCTAGAATGCATATAATTTTTAATTATATAAAATTTCTTTACACATTTTTTCGGTGATGTTAGTTTATTGTAAAGAATAGTTGATAAGTCCCCTAAACCAATCTAGCAGTATGAGCTTCCCTTTCTAGATACTCCTTCTAGAAGGTTAGGTTAGGCTGGGTTGTAAAGGCAGCTCAGATAGTGACTGAGATCACCCAGAGACCATGAGGTACACTATGTTGCCTAATTCAAAGAAGGGGAAGAAAGGAGTTGAAAAATGGAAGAGATTGTGGAGGAGTATCAAAGACTGCAGGACATCTCTAATTGCCTAAGTCTCTCATGTTACAAACCCATTTTGAGGATTAGACGAAAGTAGCCAGAACCGCTATAGGCACATCAGCTAGACTACCCAAATTCTCAAAGAATGGTTTACCCTGAAACTGCGTTCATCTTCTAAGAAGCGCCGGGTAGTCGCATTGGATGCTTTCTGTCTCTTCCTCATCTCCGCAGAAGGGGAATGTGCCATATCTCAGCCATATTGTCTATGTGCAGGGCCCCGTTACCAGTCCAGCCACAATCCTATTCCTATTTTTATGGAAACGCACAAATTCAGATGTTCACTATGGATCATATCTTGGGCAGAGTGCTCGGGAGATGCGACAACCGGACACCATGTCCCATTCTCTTTCCGCCAGAGCTCTAGACGTCTCCCTGATTTGCGATACGACGTCCTTTAATGATCTTTCTATGTCCGTAACTGCAAGATTAGCTGCCAGTGTTGAACCATTCCTGGCTCACTCATCCGCCTACTCATTACCAGGGAAATCTGTGTGGCCCGGTACCCGGGCAGTCGCATAGCATTCCTGCTAGATATTAATTACAAAGCATTATCGCAAACCACAGGATTGTATTCTCATATACTCCGTCTAATGTGGTAAAGAAACATTTCCAACGCTCTCAAATGCATTTTTGGCATAGCAAAGGATTTGTCTTGAGATTTGAGATTTTCTTTGAGACCTCCCCATGTCATAGAGCATGCTCTATTCGTTGATCCCAATCGCAAAAGTATCCATTCATCCATTGTTTCTTATATTTAACGTTTTTAATTTGATTTTGAAAAGTTATTGCAGCCAAGTGGGGGGGGAGGGCTCATCAACACCTCTCCCCCATTTGCAGCTTTGCCCACATGCCGCTTTATTACAGCTGCGTTTTGTGTTTGTATAAGCGCACATAGATACAAATCCAAGTATATATGTATATATGTGCTTGTGTGTGTATATATCTATTCGTAGATATCAAAAAAGAACTATGCAAATGACTTTATCGCTGCTGTTGCTGACGCTGCCGGCGCTGACGTCGCTGCCGCTGTCGCTGTCGCTGTTTCTTACAGATTTATAGACGCTGCCGCTGTGTTAAGTTAACAAAATGGCCGCCATTTGCTGGCTTTGTTTACCTGTTTACCTGCACGCTTTTTATTTATGTTTGTACGTTTTTTCGTTGTTGATTTTTTATTATTATTGTTGTTGTTGTTGTTGTTGCTGTGCGCATCTTTGAGGCATCTTTTTTTTCTTATTTTTTGGTTCTGTGGCATTTCGTTGACCTAAAAAACGTTCAACAAACGCTAAATAACCAAACAAATATCAGCCAGAAGCGGCAGAAGTAAAAAATACTACAAATTGTTGTTGCAAGTTGTTGGCGTTTATAAAGATCGTTGTCGTCTGTAACGTCTTTTTTGTTGTTGTTGTAGTGGTTGTTGTAATTGCAGCAGTTGCATTTAGCTCTGGCTTTCTTACCTGTTTTTTTTCTTTTGATATTTTTTTATGTAGCAGCTGCCTTCGCCGCACAGGTTTCTTAACTGCTGCTGCTCTTTTCTTTATACGAGTATTTTATGTGTATTTGTTGTTGTTGTTGTTGCTGTTGGAGTATTTTTTACCACTATTTCTTCTTGTCTGTCGCCTTTCGGCCTTCAATCTCAGCTCGGGACAAATGCAATTAAGTTTTGAGCAAAACATCTGCCGTGCCACAAATTTAAGTGGAGCCACAGCCGGCTACACATTTTTTGTCTTACATACTACATTTTGCTCTGCTTCTTTTTTTTTTTTTAATTGAGCTGCCGCATATTTTAGTGCAAGCTTTTGAGGCACGCCCTTCCAGGAACTGAGCTGCTAGCCCATATCGGAGGCTGTGTTTTTGATGCTACCAACAAATATTTGCCTTATGAATTATGTGACCGAGGGCGAGGCCACAAACTCAAACTCCCCTCAGGCCCTTATCAATAGCAAACGGAGCGGGCGAATGCGAGAAGAAAGGCTCAAATGAAACTTGGGTCCTACAAACTGGCAATTTTTTTGGGCTTCCTTTTTTCCTGCTAGTTTTTTGTGTAAAGACATTTAACCTAAGCAAACCTTTGACGCGCCTTTATTTAAATTGCCTAAACGACAAAAAAACAGCAACAACAAAAACAGGGAGCAGAACTATGAAAAAGCTTAAGGAAATTGGGTCCATTGGCAGTCTATAGAATAGCAGTTCCTGGTCCGCCCCAGAAAAAAAAAGAAACCGGCATTTATTGTCGCTTTGCTTTGCATGCCGTTTGATTTTTTTATCCCACTGCTTGCTTTTTATACCCTGTACCGTATGGTCCAAGGGTATATTAAGTTTGTGCAAGCCGAAAATGTATGTAACATATAGAAGGAGACGTCGGAGACACCCCAAAGTTACCTAAAATATGATCAGGGTGAATAGAGAAGTCGATATACCCATGTCCGTCTGTCCGTCTGTCCGTCTGTCCGTCTGTCCGTCCGTCTGTCCGTCTGTCCGTCCGTCCGTCCGTGTGAACGCCTAGATCTCAGAGATGGTAAGAGCTAGAGTTACCAAACTTTCACATTAGATCCCATATTATTCCATAGGAGGCAAGTTTATTTTATTTTTTTGATATCGGGGATAAATTATATAGCTCCCATGGGGGTGTTTGAGACGACCTCGAAAAAAAAAAGCGTTTTAGATGAATAATTCGTTTGTTTATGAAGATATCGTAACGAAATTTGGCAATCGAAAGTTTTTTATAGTTCCCAATCACTGTACCAAATTTGATCAAAATCGGTTGACTATATCATATAGCTCCCATAGGACCGATCGGCCAAAATAACTTTTTTAAAGAAAAATTGGCTATATTTCGTTTTTTAATAAAGATATCCTAACCAGATTTGGCGTTTGGAAATTTTTTAGACCACTTAAGCAATGTGCCAAATTTGAACAAAATCGGTGGACTATATCATATAGCTCCCATAGGTCCGATCTTCCAAAACATCGATTTTTTAACAAAATTTGTTGTGTTTCGTTTGTTTGTTAAGATATTGGGACCAAATTTGACATTCGTGAGTATTTCATAGTTCCTAAGCACTGTACCAAATTTAATCCAAATCGTTTGACTAGATCATATAGCTCCCATAGGACCAATCGGTCCAAAAACACGATTTTTATACAAAATTTGATGTGTTTTGTTTGTTTGTAAAGATATTTGAAATAACTTTGGCGTTCATATCTTTTTTAAGGTATTTAAGCACCGTGTCAAATTTTATTGAAATCGGTTGACTATATCATATAGCTCCCATAGGAACGATCGGTCAAAAAAAAATTTTTGCCTAAAAATTCTTCTGTTTTTGGTTTTTTGTGAAGAAATCGGACTTTATTACAAGCTAGTGGTACAGGGTATCTTAAAGTCGTCCGCGCCCGACTTTACGTCCGCCATTTTTTTTCTAGTCTTTTGTGTGTGAGTGCACTGAGAGAAAATTTGCGTGAGTTGTTAGGAATTTAAAATATGACTTTAAGTGCGTTTGGAAAAAATATAATTAGTGCAACTTGAAGTAATTATAAAATAATTTGATTAAAGTATGAATGAAATAAAACTGAAAAAGGCTCTGTGACGTCATTAAATTGTGCTAAGAGTCAAGTCGATAAAATTGTTGAATAATTCTATAGAAGGAAATTTATGATTATGATGAAATTTATGCGTCACTGCACTGAGTTTGAGAAATCTGAAGGCATTTCAATCCATATAGGCATAAATTTAGTTATAACCATGGCAAGTTGGCCAGGGGTTGCTTGAAAAGAGCGGATTTCTATAAGACTTTAAGAAGAAGAACAAGCCATCGAATCACAACCTTCAATTTTTATGCAGATTGTAGTATAAAAGATTTTTGTAGTGTACGAATTAGTTACAAATTCAATTTTTATTCTCAAATTAAGCATTCCTGACTTAGAAGCTGTTTTAAATCAAAAGCAATTACACTGTACAACAGTGATTTAGAACTTTTCAAGTGACCTAGTGTACGTTGTAGGTCTTGACGAGTAGATCACGATAATGTGTTTCAAAATTGTTTAACACCCCCAAAATCGCAAGTTATTGCTTAAAAACCGTTTTTCGGGTACTTCGATCACTCCCACAATCACAACGTCGCCATTTTTCAACCGATTTTCGATTGCTTTACGATATCACTTGAAAAGTTCTTTGATTTTTTTTGATTTTGTAGTACTGTGTTATTCCTAAAATCTTTCGAAACTTTCTTAAATAAAAGTTTTTTCCTACACCAAAATATCCCACTATTTGAAATCGTAAAAAAATAAAGAGGTTAAAATTCATCAAAAAATTCCAATCATAATTTAAAAAAAAAAAATGTACATATTTATTAATTTTAGTATCTCGATAAACAGAGAAAAAAATATACTGCCTAAATTTATTTTTTTTCAAAAATAGATCATGCACTGCTTTGTTTGAACTGCTTGATTGAGCAAAAGCGTTCATTTTTTTTTTAAATCTCATATTAAAGATTTTTCGTACACAAAAAAATCCCACTATTGCAAATCGTAAAAAATTAAACAGTTTAAATTCCTTGAAAAATATAAAATTTCAATCTTGATTAAAAAAAAAGTATTTACTTAACAATTTCAGTATCTCGAAAAACAAAGCACAAAATATAACTTAATTTAAGTGTTTGTTAAAAATTTATAGTTTTTGAACTGCTTGTTTGAGCAAAATCACTTGTTTTTTTTTTTGTACAGATTTTGTAGTGTACGGTTTAGTGAATAATTTAATTTCCTTTTCTAAAATTAAGAATTTCGGACTCAGAAGACATTTTAAAATCAAGCGCAATTTTTCTTAACATCATTCTAAACTTTCTTAAATTAAAGATTTTCCGTAAACAAAATAATCCCATTATTGAAAATCCCAAAAAAAATTATATAATTAAATTCCTTAAAAAATACAAAATTTTAATCATTAATAAAAAAATAAACATTTATGTTATTTATAATACGAATTTTTCTTAAGATTTTTAAATGCATTACGCCTTAAAAAAAATTAATCAAAATTTAAAAACATTAAAAAAAAAGTCTTCCGAAGCAATATTGATTTTATACAATTTCTTCTAATATTTATTTATTAATTTTAGTATCTTAAAAAACAAAAAATAGTCGAAAAACTGTATATTGCACTGCTTTACGAGGGTGGACTTGAAAAGTTTCCAGCCTAACCAAGAAAAACAACGTTTTTAAGATTTTTTTTATTTCTCAACATAATCTCCTCCAAGGCTGATACATTTCTCATAGCGGTGTTCTAGTCTAGTAATGCCATCTCTATAGACTGATTCGTCAAGCTCCTCAAAATACCCATTTACAGCTTCGATTACTTCTTCATTGTCCTGCAAATGCTCGTGTACCGCCAAGCCATTGTTTGAGGTTAGGAAACAGATAATAGTCACTGCGGGGCAAGGTACTGGAGAGTAGGGAGGGTGCGGCATCAATTCAAACTTCAGATCGTTGATTTTAGCCATCGCATCGATTGACTTGTGCGCTGGTGCGTTATCGTGATGAAACAAGATTCTTTTCTTCGCCAGATGAGGTCGCTTAATTTTCACCTCGTGGCTCAAACGTTGCAATAAGTCTGCGTAGTATTGACCAGTGATAGTTTTACTCTTTTCAAGGTAATCAATGCATATAATACCTCTTGCATCCCAAAAAACAGTAGCCATAGCCTTGTTCGCTGAAGAAATTGTTTTTTCCGTTCTTTGGAGTTGGTTCCCCTGGTCCAATCCACTGTTTAGAATCTGTTCTTTGGTGTTCAGGAGTGTAGTGGTTGTGACCCAAGTTTCGTCAACTGGTTATGAATCGACGCAAAAATTCGACTTGGATTACGCTTATACAACGTCAAATTGGCGGTAGAAATGGTCTTATTATCGAATCAATATCTATTTTCCCCATTTTCAAGAAATAAGGTTGCCACTCAGAGGCGTTCTTGTAAATCAAGTGTGCTCTCAAATCGGTAGGATACTAACAATGGCGATCGGTGCTAGAAACTAATATCTGATCAAGCTATCTTTCAAGGATGGTATCTTATGAAGAACGCAACTCTCAAGGTAGGCCTAGTGGCGCCATCTCTTGGTTTCAGGCCGGAATACATATGATCAGATCCACACTTGCGTATAATACGACTTGTGAATTCGCCAAAAAATAAATCAATGGAAAAAAATTCAAAAATCTTAAACGAGCGAAGTGAGCTTGCGGAAGCCAACTAATGATTTTATAAAATTTTTTGTTAAATTTCTTCAGTTTATTTCTTAATTACCGTAGCTCGAAAAACAAAAAAATTTTGAAAAATTTATTGTTCATCGCTTTATTACGAAAAAAAAAATTAAAAAAAAACGTCCTTGGAAGCAATATTGACGTTATACATTTTTTTTAAATTTCTTCTAGAATATTTATTAATTTTAGTAAATCGAAAAAGCAAAAATTCACAAAAAATGATAATGCACTGCTTTATTTGAACTACTTGCCTGAGCGAAAATGCTTGATTTTTTTACTGTGCATCATATTTTTTTTTTTTTTTTTGATAAAGATTTTTCACACCCAAAAAATCTTACTATTGCAAATCGTAAACAAAATAAAACTGTTTAAATTCCTTAAAAAATATAAAATTTTAATCTTAATTAAAAAAACTAATTTTATTTATTTATTTAATTTAGTATCTCGTAAAACAAGGAAGGAAAACGAAAAAAAATATAACAAAAATTTGCTTTGTTTGCACTGCTTACTTGAGCGACAGTGCTTAATTTTTCTCAGTGCATTTTTTGTTTTTGGTTTTTGTGTTTATTATATGCCTTGAAATTTGCCTCATCAAATTTGAGTCCTGGCTACCTAGCCGGTTCCTTCCCTCGCTCCCTGCACCACTCCACACTTCACCACTTCACACTTTACGCTCATCGTTTTCGGCTAGGCCGCAAAAATTGAAAAGCAGCTGCTTTTTTTTCTTCTTCAGTTCTGCTGCCCCTCGTTATTCTTGCGCTTCGTTTTGTTATCGCGCGTCCCTTTGACCATAAGTTCGCCTTCGACTTGGCTAGTCCTTGTTGGACAAGGTCCCTTCGGTACGCTCATATGGTGCTCTCTTTTATATATATTGACTTGAGCTGCTTGCGCTCATTCATTTTGTTTTTTTAATTTGATTTTGGATTTATTTTTTATTGAACTCCGCCCCATTGGGTCTCAGCTGCTGCGCTGCTTTTCATTTAGCAGCGGAAATTGTTTTTTAATTTTGTAGAATTTTGCAGATTTTCGGTTTTTTTTTTGTGCATTTGCATAAATCTGTACAGCAGCTTAGGCATAGCCTAAATATAAATGACTCATTGTGTATTGGGGAACAAGGCTAAGCGGTTTAGTTTACAAAAGTCTGGCAGCCCAATTGGCTCAAACGCTCTGGCAACCCCCCACTCTGACAAACGCTCTCTCGCTCTTAAGTTAATAATTGCAACTGCAACTCAACTCTAGTTGCTAATGACATTTGCAGCTGCCGCACATTGGCAAACCTTGGCAACTCTGTGTGCCGCAACCCTGTTCCCATGTCAGCGATTGTTTGTCTCTATATATATATGTATATATGCATTGTTTTCTTTGTTGTTTGGCTCTGCAAATTTCCGGCTGCTGGTTCTTGCCACCGTCGTCGTTGTTTGCCTGCTCTTTATCATTTTGTCATCAATGCCGGCATTGCTGTCTGCTCCAATGCATGCAAAGTAGAGAGTTGTCCCCTCCCGGAAATCCCTATCCTCTGGCCGCTGCGTCGAAGGGTTCCTTTTGCCATTGATGACAGTCGACGGGCGGCGGCCCCTCTCTGACAAAAACCAAACTGCTTGAACTTCTCATTTGAACAATTTTCATAGCCTCAGGTGGTTTTTCCTTTTGTTTTTGTTGTTGGGCTTGTTCTATGTGAGTTGGTTGGTCCGCCTGAGGTTGTGTCGCCTGCTGCCGCCGCCTCCTCCTCCAAGCCATGTCTTCTACTTATGCTTAATGCTGGGTGTGAAATATTTTGCATGCCGCCAATGACATTGTGGCCCTTTGTTTCAGTTCTTTTTTTTTTGCTGCTTCTTTATTTATTCTTAAGGTCCCCCTCCCCGCTCTTTGTTTTTGTGCTATTTTTTTTTTGCAATATTATCGCTACACTCTTCATTATGCATATTCATATTTCCCTTGCCATGGTTTCTTTTGCGCTTTTTGCTGCCATTGCTTGTTACCTTAGCTCGGAAGGTCCCGGTCGGAGTCGGAGTCGTCAACGTTGCCGGCGTCATAGTCGCTGGCACTGCACGCTAATGTGTTTGGAGCCTTGGGTTGGGTTGGATTGGTATTTCATGTCATACCCTTTAGCTGGTGTGTTTACCTTAAGTCTACAAAAAGAAAGGTGTCACGGATACGCCAAGGCGTTACGCTTGCCTGGACAATTTGAAAAATTTGTAGGATCCATTATTTTAGTAGTTGATGGCATAAGCAATCGATAGGTTTTATTAGAAGCGGAAATATAAACCAAAATGGCGTTCATTTAGGCAATAAAGAAGATAACTTCACAGAAAGTATCTTTTGGAATTAGAGAGTATCTAAAGGGAATATCAGGCAAAAAAGGCTCTGCCCGAAAACTCCAGAAGCTCACAAAAGTATATTTTAGAGTTGGAAAGTATCTTAAGTGTGTATCTTCAAGTTCCTGCTTGTTTTTTTTATAAATATTTTAATATCAACCAAAAAAAAAAGGCTATAACCGAGCAACACTCCAATATTCGTATGCAGCTGACAAAAAGTATCTTTTGGAATAAGAAAGTATCTAAAGTGTGTATCTTTGAGTTCCAGTTGGTTTTTCCTTATAAATATTTTAATATCAACAAAAAAAGAGGCTATGCCCGAACAAAATTGCAATATTCTTATGTGGCTCACAAATTGTATCTTTTTGATTAAGACAGTATCTAAACTGTGTATCTTTGAGTTCCAGCTGGTATTTTCTTATAAATACTTTTTCGCCTGCCAAAAAAGGCTTTCCCTGAGCAAAACTCCAATATTTCAAAAAGTATCTTTTACAATAAGAAAGTATCTAAAGTATGCATCTTTGAGGTTCAGCTGGTTTTTTCTTATAAATATTCTTTCGCCAGCCAATGGCTATCCCAAGTCAAAACTTCAATATTCGTATGTAGCTTACAAAAAGTATCTGTTAGAATAAGAGAGTATCTTAAGTGAGTATCTTTGAGTTCAAGCTAGTTTTTTCTTATAAATATTTTAATATAAGCAAAAAAAGATTATTCCTGAGCAAAACTTCAATATTCATATGTATCTCAAAATAGCATATTTTATAATAAGAAGAAATCTAAAGTGTGTATCCTTAAGTTCCAGATGGTATTTTCTTATAAAAAAAATCTATTTTGCCAGCCAGAGCTCCAATATTCGTGTTTAGTTCACAGAAAGTATCTTTCAGATTAAAATGCTATCTAAAGTGTGTAAATATTTTAATATAAGCCAAAAAAGGTTATCCCCGATTAGAACTTCAATATTCATATGTATCTCAAAGTAGTTTCTTTATAATAAGAAACTATCTAAAGTGTGTATCTTTGAGTTCCAACTAGTTTTTGCTTTAAATATCAGCCAAAACAAAAGGCTATACCGAGCGAAGCTTCAAATTCGTTTGAAGGTCACAAAAAGTATCTTTTAGAATGATAGAGTATCTAAAGTGTGTATCTTTGAGTTTGATCTAGGTTTTTCTAATAAATATTGTAATATCAGCTAAAAATAAAGCTATCCCCGAGAAAAACAACAGTATTTGTCTGTAGCTCAAAGAAGTATCTTTTAGAGTAAACCAGTATCTAAACTCTGTATCTCTGATTTCCAGCTAGTTTTTTTTCCTATAAATATTTTAGTATAGGCCAAAAAAGGTTATCCCCAAAAACTACAATATTCGTATGAAGCTCACTAAAAGTATCTTTTAGATTAAGAAAGTATCTAAAGATTGTATCTTTGAGTTCCAGCTAGTTTTTTCTAGTAAATATTTTATAGCCAGCCTATGTAAAGGCTATCCCGTAGCGAAACTCCAATATTTCCAGGTAGCTCACAAAAAGTATCTATTATATTAAGAAAGTATCTAAAGTGGGCATTTTTGATTTCAAGCTAGTTTTTTCTTATAATTATATTCAAATTAGCCAAAAAAAGGACATACCCGAGCAAAACTTCAATATTCGTATAAAGTATCTTTTTGAATTAGAAAGTATCGTAACTGTGTATCTTTAAGTTCTGGACATTTTTTTCTTATAAATATTGTTTAACCAGCCAAAAAAGGCCATCCCTGAGCAAAACTTCAATATTAGTATGTGTATCAAAAAGTATCTTTAGGAGTAAAAGAGTATCTAAACTCTGCATCTTTTACTACCAGCTAGCTTTTACTTACAAATATTTTTTTGCCAGTTAAAAAAGGCTTTCCGAACATTCGTATGCAGCTCTCAAAAAGCTATCTTTTAAAGAGTATCTCATCGGCGTATCTTTTGCGATAAAGCTTATCTTGCCACTGTATTTTTTTTTTTGTTTCTGCCCGCCCAGCAACGGCTATGCACACGTCTCATATAAACGTCATTATTAGCCATGAGCTGCGCCTGAGCCCGCTCTCAAGACCCTCTCCACTTCAAGACCCTGCCAAGCGCTCCCATTACAATTTTTGTGCTCGTTTTGATGAGCATAATTTTGTATATATATATTTTTTTTTTCTTCTCATAGCTGCTGCTGCATTGAAATCTGAGCTTCCTGTTCAATGCTGCTTTTATGCACGTACATAGCTTACATTTGTGTGTACTTGTGTATGAGTATGTAATGACCCTCACATACATTAGCCGCTAAGCACTTTGGGTATTTTATATAATTAAATGAAATTTTACACTCAACTTTCAACAAGGCGTCGCTGCTGCTGCCGACGTCGACGTTGACGTTTACGTCGGCGTAGCGTTGTCAACCATTTTGGCGCACATTTTTTTCAATGGAACTTGTTATTTGTTAGCTAAATTTCGTTTTCTAATCTTTTAATTAAATGTAAATGGAAATACAAAGACGAAAATTTGCCCAAAATTCGAATAAGCTAAATGGGGCTCTTATTTTATTTTTATGTTTTTAAGCATTACTTTGCTTTGTTTCTAAAACTCACTCCTTCTTTCTTTTCTTTTTCCAGGTAAGCGAAATGTCCTGGATACAATTACCATTACTCGTACTCGTTTTGTAGCGTACTACGCGGGATTTGTGGCTAAGTATAAGCAGCGTAGATCTGTTCTTGGAGTATTTTTCGTAATTTTCTCATTCCCAGCGCTTAAAGCGAACTGCTAAGCTGCCTGAGGCTGGAAAATGTTTCCTTTGTGCAGCCAATGCTTAGGCAAAATCAATTTTTATAAAACTTGGCGCAAAACTTAAATTGAATCAGCCCGCAGGGGTTGCAGTGGGTATAAACAAAGTAAGGGGGGGCGGAGACCCCTACCCGCCACCGACAGCTTTGACGCTGTTGCTTTGCTTGTTTAATAATAAAAGCTGAGTGCAGCGAAGTTTGCTGCCTAACACTGCTTGTTTTTGTTTGTACTTGTTCTGATACTTGTTCAACACGCATCACTTACATGCTGGCATGACCCAACACACACACACACACACGCACAACTTTAGCACCAGCCAGCAGCATCATGCCACATGCCGCATGCCCCAGCACGTCTGCCACTTTCAATTTTGCATTTTAATAATACAATTTTTGCGCATTACAAAAAAAAAAATATATATATATAGAAGAAAAGTTGAAGAAGAAGCAGCAGCTAAAGGCAAAGTTTGTGCAGCGTCTCTGACGCATGATTACTTTGGTACCAGGACAACCCACGCAATAGACACGGACAGAGGAGAGAGAGCTTGCATAAAGCGCAGAGATTGGAAGTGAGGGAGCGAGCCCCCCTTCGACGCTTATGCGTCATATGATATGTGCGCCAGTGTTGTGCAACAACTTTGTCTATGTTGATTTTGTTTTTAATACCCTCAAACTCATATATCCAAAAGGATTCATACAAAATTCAAAAAAAGGGTATGCCAGGACATGCATGTAGCCTGCAGGCAAGCGAATGGGACCTCAGATTTTTGCTCATTTCAGTGAGAGGCGGTTTAGGCTTTGCCGTCAATTAGGAACGAAAAAACAAAGATTGCAGGTCCTGAATACTTGAGAGTCAAATTGAATGTATGTGTTTATGTAGGCATTAAATTTCATTCGTTTACAATAGATCCTTTTTTTACACGACTTCCGAGAAAGTTTTTTTCAAGGAAGCGAAGTGGGCTTTTTTTTCGGTAAAATAATCTGAGCCAATTAAGTTGTTAGATTTTGAAGATGTCTAAAATGTCTTAAATGGAAAAGGTGTCTTGTAGAGGCTTTACTGGAGATGTGAAAGGTCTTAGGCACTCTTCGCGAACAATGTTAGAATACAAGGGAGACTTTTAACTAACACTGGTTGAAAATTGGTACGGCAAGCTAGGAGCGACTACATGAAGATGCTATCTAAATTTAATTAAAATAAAGATGCTTATTTCAGTAGTTCTTGTCATGTGAATGACATCTCCAAGCCTTTGATGGTGCTATAAAATCCAGTTGAATTGAGCATGTTTATTAAAATTTACTTTTGCAAATTAGCACACCAAGCTTAAAGAGAGTTTTGCTCAATATTGTTAGAGAGAATACAGGAAATCTCTATTCAAGACCCCGCTCTTCGGATTCGGCTATTAAGTGTAGATCCCTGTTCTCTTCGACCAGTTATTTATACAGATCCCAGGGGCGACTGACAGTCAGTAAAGGAATGATATTCCTAGAGCACATCTCCGATTCAAAAAATGCTTAGAATGTCTTTACAGCAAATTACAAACGCAATGCGAACAGACGCCCATATAAGTTTCTATTGTACTCCTGATAGTTTTTGAGATATTCTCACTTTTTCAAATATAATCTTTAGCTTTGTGTTTTAGGACTACAGCATTCCTAGAGAGAATACAGAAAATCTCTATTCAAGACACAGCCTGTCCCTGTGCTGTTCGTTCAGTTACTAATACAGATCCCTGGGGCGAGTCAGGGAATGTCAAGGGAATGGTATATTACTAGAGCACATCTCAGATTCAAGATATGCTTAGCATGTCCTTACAGCAAATTACAATCGCAATGCGGACAGAAAAATATATCCATATAAGTTTCTATTGTACTCCTGATTATATTGGAGTCAATTAGGATTTTTTTTGCTGGGAGACCAATCTACCTGAAAAAAATGCTCGTATCGATCTGAAATTTTGACAAAATGTAGCTTATTCAATGACAACTTTCAATTTAGAAAAAAAACATTTTTTTATCGCTCCAAAATATCTACGAAAAATTCTGCCGAATGAATTGACCCTATAATAAAAACAAAATATCCAAATATTAAAAATAAAAAAATTAAAATACGTTTTTAAAATATTTAATAAATTTCATACATATATGATGTATAAAATTGATTTATACTGTAATATAATGCAATGTTATTGCATTTTTGTGGTAGCCAAAAGGTTTAGGGGTCTCTAGTAGGCACTATCTTGTAGCCCACATATGTGGCTAAAACTTAGCCTCAAAAAATTTTCAGTTCCAGCTGTTCTAAGTGTCCGAAAGTCAATCAGTTTCCTAAAAGACTTTATATATATACCATATGGCGCGTTTTGCCCCGCCCTGGTCGGTAAACGTGACTTTTCCCGCCGCGGCGCAAGGGTTTCGTGGGACAAAACCAAAAAAGCGTGGCGCGTTTTGCCCCATGCGTTCAAATTTAAGTGGGTAACGCGTGGTTCAAAAACGAGTTCCAACTTCGCCAAACCGAGTTAATTTTCGTGTTCATCACCCATAAATTACTATAGAAACTTACTTTCAATTAAGTCCGATAAAAAAATTTACCAAGATATTATATTTCCTTTCACCGAAATATTTGTGAAGCGGTGTTCAAAACACAGTTCCTTAAATATCACAAATGCCACGCCCAAACCAAAAGCGCTGACAGACGTTTAGAGCTTTCCACCAAAGCTATGCAATGAAAAAATTTCAATCCTCCAGCGATTGCCATCGGGACAGTAATCCAGGTGAAATATTTCCCAGGTGGCGCGTTTTGCCCCACCCTCCCCTACTATTTAAAAAGAGTTGTTGCATTTGATTTGACAGTACATATATAATAAAATATATAAAAAAAAAATAATATAAACCCCTGTTTACCAAAGTTCTTCTTTCCCTAAGGTAGAGGGTGTTTCGTATTGTGCTTTATAAAATGTTCAAAATAGTTGATAAAATTCCATTTTGACTGCTTCAAATTAGAAAACAATACGATTACAGAGATTATTATATACTTATTCATATTCATATTTGCTTTATATTTCTATAATGAAAATATCTCATACAGCTAGTCAGCAATTTTTAGAACGAAGTTCCCAGACCTGAATTCCATTGAGAACATGGGAGGAACCTATTCCGTCACGTCTACGCTGGGTTACGTAAATTTCAGACGGTGCAGGAGACCGAAGATTGGATTCAAGTCACACTTTCCGATTTTCGGAAGTGTTTTTTTTTTAAATCCAGCCCGAATTTTGTTTAGGATAAGTTTTTATTGTAGTTCATTCGGTATAAAATAATGCTAAAAATATTATTTGAGTCAAAACATTTAAATTAAAGGTGTTCCCAATTGAATTTTGAGGAGTGTACAATAATTTAATATTCAATTTCTTTTGAAATTACTGTACGGAATTGTTTTCAAGTTGCTTCCAACTTCTAACAATTGTGGTTTTTATATAAGTTTTTTCAATATAAATTTCTATCGAACTATGATTCGAAAACTCAATTTTGACGTAGAGTTTCAGATATTATCTGTTGGCCATAAGGGTGGGATAATGACAAAGAATAAGGAACAATAACTTCGTTCCTAATGATGGTCTACCCATCCGAGCTCCCTTTTTTTGTAAGAATTTCATGGCCATGCTCAAAGCTTCCTATGCCAATCCAATTTCAGTAAATTGTTATTTTTATATTATTATTTTTATACCCTGTACCGTATGGTCCAAGGGTATATTAAGTTTGTGCAAGCCGAAAATGTATGTAACATATAGAAGGAGACGTCGGAGACACCCCAAAGTTACCTAAAATATGATCAGGGTGAATAGAGAAGTCGATATACCCATGTCCGTCTGTCCGTCTGTCCGTCCGTCTGTCCGTCCGTCCGTCCGTCCGTCCGTGTGAACGCCTAGATCTCAGAGATGGTAAGAGCTAGAGTTACCAAACTTTCACATTAGATCCCATATTATTCCATAGGAGGCAAGTTTATTTTATTTTTTTGATATCGGGGATAAATTATATAGCTCCCATGGGGGTGTTTGAGACGACCTCGAAAAAAAAAAGCGTTTTAGATGAATAATTCGTTTGTTTATGAAGATATCGTAACGAAATTTGGCAATCGAAAGTTTTTTATAGTTCCCAATCACTGTACCAAATTTGATCAAAATCGGTTGACTATATCATATAGCTCCCATAGGACCGATCGGCCAAAATAACTTTTTTAAAGAAAAATTGGCTATATTTCGTTTTTTAATAAAGATATCCTAACCAGATTTGGCGTTTGGAAATTTTTAAGACCACTTAAGCAATGTGCCAAATTTGAACAAAATCGGTGGACTATATCATATAGCTCCCATAGGTCCGATCTTCCAAAACATCGATTTTTTAACAAAATTTGTTGTGTTTCGTTTGTTTGTTAAGATATTGGGACCAAATTTGACATTCGTGAGTATTTTATAGTTCCTAAGCACTGTACCAAATTTAATCCAAATCGTTTGACTAGATCATATAGCTCCCATAGGACCAATCGGTCCAAAAACACGTTTTTTATACAAAATTCGATGTGTTTTGTTTGTTTGTAAAGATATTTGAAATAACTTTGGCGTTCATATCTTTTTTAAGGTATTTAAGCACCGTGTCAAATTTTATTGAAATCGGTTGACTATATCATATAGCTCCCATAGGAACGATCGGTCAAAAAAAAAGTTTGCTTAAAAATTCTTCTGTTTTTGGTTTTTTGTGAAGAAATCGGACTTTATTACAAGCTAGTGGTACAGGGTATCCTAAAGTCGTCCGCGCCCGACTTTACGTCCGCCATTTTTCTCTTTATTTATGCAAATACTATTTGTTGAAAAACATCAACATAATTATTTTAATGGAAAGCACTCAAATGTATATTAAAATTTTTTCGTTAAAATCTATTAACTATTAATCTATTTTTAATTTCGATTTTTCTTCATTTATGCAAATATTCTGTTTAATGCAAATTTTTTACAAATTATTATATCTATGATAATTATTAAATTCTTGGAAAAAGTTATTAAAAATGTAAATAAATTTGAATACTTATTTTTGCACATTACAATTGTTGAATTGTTTATGCAAATAATCTGTTTAAAAATATCAATTCCGGGAAAAAAATTATTGTGAAAAATTAAAATTTACCACTAAAGACTGAGTAGTCTGTGTTTGACTCCCCTAAAGGTCAATCGGTACAGCCTAACCTAAATAAAAGTTTTAACCTATCACAACGAATTTATTACAAACCAATTTTTTTTTTATTTTTTCTACGTACTTCACATTTAAGCGATTTTTTTTACTACGATTAGAGCTTTAATAAAGCTTAAATTGTTTTCGAAATAAAAATTTGTGCAAATAATTGGTTTTATGCAAATTTTTTTTAATTTCTCGAAATAAGCCCTATTGAAATGGATATCTTTCACAACTTAATTCATTTTTCGATAGAAAATTTTTTCAAAAATCACTTAGAAATTGTAAAAAGTTGAATGAAAGAAATTTAAATCTGTTTGAACTCCCTAATTCCTTACGTGACGATTTTTCTATCAATTCTATTCTATTTCAATAAAAACTTCAATTTTGGAATGATGAAGAAAGTTTTATAGCCTAGTTTCTTCAATTAAAAATTGAAATTCAACGTTGAACAGATTTGTAGAAAAATGGATAAAAAACTAGTAAAATTAAATAAAGAAAAATAAATAAATTATAAAACTAAAAGTCGTATACAAATATATAATTATCATCACCTATTCAGCTTTGGCTTTTCGCACAATATTTCTCCAATAATATCCATCCCTAACAGCTTCCTTCCAAGAAGAACGTTCAATTTTTAAAATCATCTTTCAATTCAATTTTAAAAAGTACACAACAAATATACACAAACTATAAATTGAAATAAACTAGCAACTATCTAAAATACATTTATATCTTAGTCCAGTTCAGTACAACTTCAACTTAATGTAGCACTGTTTATGCAACATGTTGCACTTTGCAGGCACTTTGTCTTATAGATACACCCAACCAGGACAGCGACTTCGGCCCTTCGACTGACTTTAACTTGTTGTTGTTGTTGTTTTTCATGGCATTTTCTAAGCGCGCCACAAAGTATGCAACACATTTTTGTTGCATGCGGCAGTGTGGTACGTGTCCTTACATATATTGTTTATCATTTTTGTGCGTGCCACTTGGCATTTACTCGTTGTGGCAGCTTCTTATGCAACCGTCTCAACCACCTCAACTCCCCAGAATTGTTGCATATTTGCGCAATTGTTTCAACCAATAAGTACACAGTGTTGCATGCAACTCACGTACTGAAAGCGACCGCTCATTGTTTTTGTTGTATTTGTTGTTGCGCTAAGCTTAAAAGCCAAGTTATCGTTGTTGTTGTTGTTGCAGCTCTTGTGTTTTAATTGCCACAATGTCGGCCCACTTGAAGTTTTATGCATGGTTTGCAATTTTTTTCACACGTTTAAACATTTTTCTTATATGCGCATATTATAAAAAAAGTATAAATAAATGAAATAAAAAAAAAATTAATGTTTATTTCATTTGTTTGTTATTTCTTTTTTAAGCCCCTACGAATTTATTTTCGTGGGTTCTTTTGTTTTTGATTGTTGTCGCAGTAAATTTCTTGCGTGTTTTTTGCATGTTCATTTTGACTCTGCACTTTTTTGAGAACTTAACTACAGAAAGACATACATACAGCTATATATAAGCTACATATGATGTATATGTATAGGTAACGGAATAATTTCCATATGTAGTGTTGGGCAAGACCGATTTTGGTATACCCTTTGGTTAGATGCGCTATATATGTACGTATGAACTTAATACCTATATTGTTCAATGCCAGATGTGCTGGTAGATCTCTTTAATTTTTTAAGATGATGATACAGTGATCATTTCCATTGGGCATCAAGAACCTTGAAGATCTCTTTAAATTTTCAAGATGATATTCAGTGTTCATTTCCATTGGGTATCAGGAACCCCAAATATCTGTTTAAATTTTCAAGATGATGTTTAGTGATCATTTCCATTGGGCATCATCCCATAGATCTCTTTAAATTTTTAAGATGATGATAAGCGATCATTTTCATTGGGAATCAGAAACACCGTAGATATCTTTCAATTTTCAAGATGATGATCAGTGGTCATTTCCATTGGGAATTAGCAATCACGAAGATTTCTTTAAATTTTCATGATGATGATCAGTGATCATTTCCTTTAAGCAGCAGGAACCCCTTAGATCACTTTCAATTTTCAATCAAGCGATCATATCATTTAAGCTTCAGGAATCAAGTAGCTCAGTGGTAGAACCGAAAAATGGCGCAAGCTTGGTTCCGCCATAAAGACGTGATAATAGACACATAGCATGTTATATTTAACTTAAAAAAAGTCACCCTATACAGGCTTAGTCATGCTTTTTCTGATATACTTTTTGGGATAAACTTAATTTACCCCAGAAAAAAGTCTTTACCTTGTAGTGCCAATACTGGTATGAATTAAATAAACCACAGAAAAACACCCTATATTCATGAGGGCCAGATTTGGTTACTTCTAACTGCTTTCTCCGAAATATGGCGCTAGCTTGCTTCTGCCATAAAGACATAATAATAGACTTGTAGCATGTTATATATAACTTTAAAAAAATAACCCTATACAGGCTCAGGCATGCTTTTTTGACCAACTTTTTGGGATAAACTTAATTTACCCCAGAAAAAAGTCTTTACCTTGTAGTGCCAATACTGGTATGAATTAAATAAACTACAGAAAAACACCCTATATTCATGAGGGCCAGATGAGCTAGCTTCTGCCTGCCTTTTCCGAAAGATGGTGTCAGCTTGCTTCTGCTATAAAGAAGTGGCAATTGACACTTAGCATGTTTCATTTTAAAAGAAGATCACGAATCACGCGTGAGCTGTTAAATATGTATTTACGTGCATAAAAAAGTAATCCTATAGCTTAAGGCTCTGATCAGTTACTCCATACAGACCCACTTATTATAGTTACTGTCGAGAAAAATCAACCTTTACTTCATTAGGTTGAAAATGCTTTCTTCTAATTCCCTACATGGAAAAAAATACCCCATACCTTATATGATGAGATTAATTAAATATGACTTAATATATTGAAAAATCACTCTATACTTAATTGGGTCGAAAGTGTTTACTTATGCCAAATTCCCTGCTTAAAATATCCCACAAAAATATATATTCAGTTACCTCAGAGAAAAACACCCTATACTCCATTGGGTTAAACATGTCTTATTCTAATTATTACTAACAAAGAAAACACCTTATACCTTATATGGCGAGATTAATTTAATATGCCTTAATATATGGAAAAATCTGCCTATACTTTATTGCGTCGAAAATGTTTAAGTATGCCTAATTTCCTGGTTTATATGCCCCGACAAAAACACCATATATCTACCTTATATGATAAGATTAATTTAATGTGGCTTAATATTAGGAAAAATCACGCTTTACTTTTTTTGGGTCGAACATGCTTAATTCTACCTAATTGCCTTAATAAAGCTCGACAACAACACCCTATAAACCCTCTGATGAACTAAATATGCCCTAATATATGGAAAAATCACCCTGTTCTTCATTGGGTCGAAAATTTTTAATTCTGCCTATTTGCCTGCCCCGACAAAAAATACCCTATAAATTATATAGTCAGATGAGTTTCATGTGACTTGATATATGAAAAAATCACCCTAAAACTTAAACAGTCGGACATGCTTTCTTCTGCCTTCTAGCTTCTGTTCATACTCAATAAAAAAAGAGTTTTGTACATGTATAAAAAAGGTAAAACTTTAGGATAAGCTCTGATAAGTTTCTCTCTATAGACGAACTTAGTATATAGTAAACCGCAGAGAAAAATACCCTATACTTCCTTGGTTCGAACATGTTTTTCTTCTATCCAATCCACTGCTTATTATACCATAAAAGAAGTACCCTATAAAAAAGATCACCCTCTAAAGATACCAATGGTAGTCGGTTAAAATTAACATACCTCCTATACTCTATAAAAAAGAGTGATTTGTGTCTTGTACGTGTATTTAATAGGTATCCTATAACATTAGGATAAGCTCTGATATGTTTCTCTCTATAGACGAATTTTGTGTATAAGCCGCAGAGAAAAAACACCCTATACTTAGTATATAGTCGAACATGTTTTCTTAAACCCAATCCCCTTTTTATTATACCACGAAAGAAATGCACTATAATAAAGATCACCCTATAAAGATACCAAGGGTAGTCGGTCATGCTTTCTTCCGCCTTCTAGCTTCTACTAAACTCAACATACCTCTTATATACCCTATAAAAAACAAGTGAATTTCTGTTTTTTCATACATTTATAAGCTCATTTGGAACTTGACACATGTTCAGCTCGCATTTAAGCGCTAAATTAAGGCGGGAGAGTGCATAAAAAATCGAGTTCATTTCAAATTTTACACTAAATTGACTTTTACACGCACAATTAATTATGCCAACTCATGTTGACAAATGAAAATATGCAAATGTGTGGATTACACCAATTTGCTCTTCATAAAAATAAAAAAATAATATATTCCACCTATGTGTAATTTCTTTTATTATGTTTTTATTATTATTGTTTTATGCAAAAAAAACTTGCACATAATGAACTTGATGGGGTGTTTTTTTTTCGGTGTGTGCATACAACTAACTGTAATGGACACGCCCTCTTTGGCAGCATCGAGGCATAGCCAAGTTTTGTTTTGACTTTCAGTTTTAGCGGCGCATCTTTCGTTACACATTTGAAAACAATACTAAAAATAAAAACAAAAGTGTAAATAAAAACAGAAGAAGCAGCAGCAGAGATGAGGTAATATATTAAAAGATTGTAAACTTCATGCACAATGAGCAACAAAAACACAAAAGACCAACAGCAACAACAACAAAACATTTGCCAATGGTCAACACACACACAAACACACGCTCATGCAGACAATAAAAACAATAACAAAGCAATCTTAATGCCTATCTGTGTGTGTGTGTGTGTGCGTGCGCGTGTGAGTGTATCTAATGCGCTTAACAAAGTTTTTTGATATTATATTATATGATATATGCCATTAGATGCTTTTACCCAAAAAAAAAAAAAAACTTATGCCATGAACACATTTTGTTTACATATTTTCCTTTTATTAAATGCAACGATTACCATCTTACATACATATATTATAATATGTGTATATAGTATATGTATACAGCTACACGCACACACACACTGATACACATGTAAATGGGCAATTTACTTATATAATTACATTTTCAACGATTTGTGCAATGTGCGTTAGACTTTTCTGCTAATTTCCTTAGGAATTTCTTCCATCTATTGCAATAAAGACAATTAAGGTGAAAATATTAGGCTGCAAATCTTGAGGAATTTTCTTAAATTATAAAGTTTAGTGTGCGGAGTGAAATTAAAGATGTGTGTTTTGGAAGAGATAAAATGTATGAAAGTTAAATTATCGAGATGAAATTATATAATGGCATAGTTTTAGGGTAAATCGGTGTAGAAGAGAGTATTTTATGTATGTATAAAGTTTGGTGTGTTTAGTGGAAATTAAAGATGTGCGTTTTGGAATAGATAAAATGAATTAAAACTTTCGAGATTTACATGGTAAACAGGCTTAAAAAAGAGTTTTTTATGTAGAAGATTGGTGCGTTTCTTTTTTAAAAGTTTTTGTAGCTTCTTGTAAATGTTACATGTGCCACGAATCTTCTTATTTTTAGTTGAATAGAGTGTTTTGTGTAGAAGATTTGAGCGGTTTTTTACTGTTCATCTTCTTCAAAGTTTATGTAGCTTTTTCTAAATGTTAGATGCACAAGGAATCTTGTTATTTTTATCATGCAGAACTTCTCAACAGCTAATTTGCTTGTATGGCTGCCAAGCGTTTTTTAAAGATAACTGGTCATAAGTGCAGTAACGATTATAACTGATCGTTATGAATCTCTGTTTAAATTCGATTTATCGAAATAACATAAAACTCCCGTTACTGCTAAATTATTAAAATTCAATTTATTTCTATACGATGTAAACTGTTACTATTCTTGTTATCCGATAACGATTTTTACTAAAGTCTATAAGTCTTTCCATGTGTTGGAGGCATAGAAACAACATAGAACTCCCAATACTGTAAAATCATTGGTATTCCAGTTCTCTTGCATGCTCCTAGCTCTGGGCAGCTATACTATGTAGACTAAGGACTATGTAGACTTAGGATCCTGGAGTGAGGTGAAACGAAGAAGCAGAGATGATTGGAGAAAGTTTCGTTTCCGCCCTATGCTCCACCCAAAAGTACATACTATGTAGATTTTTACTATTCTTTTAAGTTATCGTGCAGAAAACCAAATCTCCTTTCTTTTTATCATCATCATTCTTGGCGCTACAGATATAGGACGTTTAATTTTACCAAACCATCTTTTACTCCTTCTATTCAACGTGCTGCGAACACGGAAATTATTAGAGTATATCCTATTGAGTCGAGAATTCTTCTCAAAAATGTTCTCTCTGTCCTCTTTAGGAGTCCTATATTTGATTTCCTCAGAGTTTACATCTCATATCCGCACGTTAGTATTAGTCGGATCATTGTTTTGTATATCCGTAGCTTTAGGCTTCCGTTAAGATTGCTTGACTCTATGAAGCCATGTAAATTGATCCTTAACAGAAACGTGTTTTATTATAGCATAAACAACAATTTCTTAGCTAGTTGACCTCTTGAATAGCTTTTTTGTTAGGAAAATTAGCTTATATTGGAGACCTATCCCTAGAATCATCTTGCAATGTACAACTCTCTTCTACCAACTACTTAGTTATTAGATGAGAAACAATGAGATTATGCTGGAGCTTACAAAAACCTTTTTGCTGTCTGGCTTTAAGTCCAGGGGCAATGTCAAGTAGGAAAGTTTCCTTATATTGAATTTCATTAAAACCATCATCTTTTTGACACCTCTTTTCTACCAGCCTCAGGCTATGGCGAATTTAAGATATTAAAAATTGCTTTTATTGGATCATATAAGATCATCTTCTTTCCGCAGTATTTCTTTTCCCAGAAATTGGCCCTCAGTCTCTCTTAGTCTGTGAGAGAGTCTGTGTGTAAGATATACAAATTATATCATCTTCTTTCCGAGGCGTCTCTTCGACCAACTATTTGGCTTTCTGTCTATCTCAGTATAAGATTTAAAAATTGCTTTAAATTTGAATCTTTAAAAACTGTTATATTAGCTTTATCAGCCAATTGACGCTCAGTCTGTGTGGTATGTTAGATTTAAGCATCTTCTTTTCGAAGTATCTCTTTTACCAGCTATTTGGTTTTCAGTCTCTCTAAGTCTGTATAGAACGTAAGATATTGACTTATATTGGAGCTTATGAGATCATCTTTTTGTCGAAGCCTCTCTTCCACCGTCTATTTGTTTTTCAGCCTTTCTCAGTGTAAGATTTAAACATTTCTTTAGATTGGAGCTTATAAGAACCATCATCTTAGTTTTATCAGCTAATGAAATCTCAGTCTGTGTCCTAATTTTGGAGCTTATAAGAGCCATCATCTCCTCGAAGCTTCTCTTCTACCAGCTGATTGGCTCTCTGTCTGAAAGAGATATAAGTTAGATTATTTCCTTACATTTAATTTCATATCTATGCGGCAGCTCTGTCTACTATAGTAACCGTCATCGTTTTGAATGCTCTCTTCTAACAGTCTAAGTGAGATTTAAGGTAGAATTATTTTTATACCCTGTACCGTATGGTACCAAGGGTATATTAAGTTTGTGCGAAGCCGAAAATGTATGTAACATATAGAAGGAGACGTCGGAGACACCCCAAAGTTACCTAAAATATGATCAGGGTGAATAGAGAAGTCGATATACCCATGTCCGTCTGTCCGTGTGAACGCCTAGATCTCAGAGATGGTAAGAGCTAGAGTTACCAAACTTTCACATTAGATCCCATATTATTCCATAGGAGGCAAGTTTATTTTATTTTTTTGATATCAGGGATAAATTATATAGCCTGGGGGTGTTTGAGACGACCTCGACAAAAAAAAGCGTTTTAGATGAATAATTCGTTTGTTTATGAAGATATCGTAGCAAATTTGGTATTCGAAAGTTTTTAATAGTTCCCAATCACTGTACCAAATTTGATCGAAATCGGTTGACTAAATCATATAGCTCCCATAGGACCGATCGGCCAAAATAACTTTTTTAAGAAAATTTCGCTATATTTCGTTTTTTAATAAAGATATCGTAACTAGATTTGGGGTTTGGAAATTTTTAGACCACTTAAGCAATGTGCCAAATTTGAACAAAATCGGTTGACTATATCATATAGCTCCCATAGGTCCGATCGGTCAAAAAAAAATTTTTGCTTAAAAAATTCTTCTGTTTTTGTTTTTTTTGTGAAGAAATCGGACTTTATTACAAGCTAGTGGTACAGGGTATCCTAAAGTCGTCCGCGCCGACTTTACGTCCGCCATTTTTTATATTGGACTTTAAAAGAATCATAATTTTCCATATTTATCTATTGGTTTCATGCTAAATGTAAGGTAGAGAGCTTATCAGAAATATCTTTGCGAAGCCTTTCTTCTACCTAGTGTCTGACTCTCAGTATGATTATGATGAATTATGATTTGTGTATGGAAAAGTTACTGTCCAGTATGGGCATCTGTTGGGCAGGTTCTCGTAGTATTCTAAACTTCAGTGCTCGCAGTTGCTTTGGAAGAGCAGCCTCATGTTTGGCAATCCAAGAGATTCTAATTGATATAGGATAGTTTTTTTTAAGCAAACTTCAGATTGAGGTACCCTATCTTTATAAGAAAGCAGCAGCTGCATTTTAAGCATAGAAAACGTTCTCCCTAAAAAAAACTATTGCAATTAAATGAATACAAGTATCGAGAGTATTAATATTATTATCGATTACAAAATAAGGAAGGTTTTGAAGTGAGAGAGAATACGCCAGAAAAGTAAGTACATATTTTTTGTTAAGTAGTATTTTGAAGTTTAAGCCTTATGTCCCAATGAAGATAACAGCAATTGAGAAAGATAGTATTTTACAGTGGAAAGAATTGAAAGAAAGTGATATGTATTCAAAGGGCCAACTTCTCAGCAGATTCGCTGAATTGTTAGTATTTTTTTAAGCGCTTTTTCATCTGATGCATTACTTTAATAAATCTAAGATATCTTGGAAAGAAGAAAATAGTTGATATTCTAAAGAAATCTTTAAACAGTTGAAATTTTTGATATTGAAAAGTGAAATAATATGGTCGTTTGATAAATAAAGACACATATCAGCCAAGGGTATTACTTAAAATTTTGTATACTAGCATAACTTTTGTTATACATCTAAGTCACGTTAATCTTAATATTATTCATTGTTTGCCCATAACGATACTCACGCGTTCATCTCTAATGTTTTGAGCTATCTTACCTTATACAGTTGAATAGTTTGCAGTTTACTCCAGTTTGTTAACATCAAATTTAACACGCAAATGTCAGGGGCAAAATCCTCAATCATGTCGCTCCATCAACTATAAAAAGCAGATGATGGGCATTAACTTAATGCGCTTTAAGTTTACACGTCAAAACTACAATAGTTGGCTGGAAAAATTATAACAGAGCACAAACGGATACACACACAGATACACACATAGATACAATGATGCCTACACAAAGACAAAAGAAAGCATCATGCTCAATGGCGTTATTGTAGTAGTTAGTTATTGTTGTTGTTCTTTTAATTTATGCAAATTTCATCGTTATTTTTCGGTTTTATCTTTTGCATCATTTACAAATTGTTTTCAAAAAGGTTGCCACGTTTCGTCTGGGAAAATGCACATACATAATTTTGGCTTTAAATGTAAATGAATTTCAATTAAAATTAGACACACACACACATAGACACTCAGGCACACGGATACGGTGACATATGTCCAAGTATTTGTAAGCAAAAGATAGATGAAGACATATGTAAATTGCCTATCCGTATCTTAAAGATTTGTGGCTTTGCCAGCTTCATTTTATTTCAATTTATTTATTGTTTTGTTGACTTAAACTTGAGAGAGAATTTTAGGCAGCAGCTTAATGTGTGTGAGCCAAGTTTCAGTCTGTGACTTGTTCTAAAGACTTGAATTAATTTGCAAAGTTCACAAGTTTTTTTTAGTCATTTATTTTTCGGTTTTCACACATAATTTTTAAGTAATCAATTGAAGAGCGTCTTTTTTTTTGCTTCGTTGTCTTTTTGTGTTTTGTTTTGTCAAATCGATTAAGTTAATTGTTTCAAGTGGTTTGTTTTGGCCGTATCTATAGCCAGCAAATTGCAAATTTATCAAGTTGAAAAATGTATAAATATTAATGCCTGAACTTGGTATACGGTCTGGCTGGCTGGCTGGATTTTGCTTCATTTATGGCCATAAATTTAATTTACAGCACATAAATCACAAAGTTCGTATGTGTGTATGGAACCCATTCAAAAACATTCGAAATAACTTGCAGCATTTTGTGCAGAAATTAAGCCAAAAATTGAATTGAAAATAAAGTCCCTATCCTATCCACATATTTTCCGAGTTTGTTATTTTTAAGCTTAAAAGCAATTAAAAAACTTCCAATATGTTCTACAATATTTTCTCATAAAACAAAACTTGAGCGATGCGCGACAAAAACTGAAAAAATGTTACAAAGTGCGCAAAAAAAAAGAAATCCAGCACCAGAACAACAAGCACAACATATAACAAACTTGGTCAAAACGTTGGCCAACACGGACACACACACGAGTAGCGCTGCTGCCAAACTGTGTGTAAAAACCAAATACATGTGGCCAACGTTGCCTCTATGTGTGTGTACCAACTGCGCACAAAGTTGCGGCCAAAAGCGTTAAAGCGGCAAAAAAAAAGTAACCACAGCGTTGCCAATGGACTAAATGAGTAGGGCAGGGTTGCCAGCCTGTTGGTCAGGTGTGCAGCGGTGGCCAGCAACAACGCTCATTTAATATTGATTAACAGCAAATCCATCATTGTCAATGTGTGGCGCACAAACACACACACACATACACACAGGGAGAGTGTCCGCATTCTAGCCAAGTTGTATAAGTTGGCCAGGTGGCTGGATCAGTTAAGAGCTGCTATGCCAAAGTATTTGCAGCAAATTAAAATGGCAAATAGCTAGGTAAAAAAAAAAAATGGGTTTAGGTTAGGGAGGGTAAAGGCGGTAAAGGACACTGCAACACATTAACAACTGCTTGTGGAAACTTTGAGAGCTGTAAAAAAAAACAAGCAGTGTAGGGTTGGTGCGAGGGTTGCTCTTAATATTAAAGGTCTTAAGCACTAGAAGTGAATTTTTATAAGGATAATATCAGCATTTAATTCTTGAGCGCGAAATTTATTTTCAAACCATTGGAAATCTTTTTTTCAAACAAAAATTATTTTAAGAGATTTTTTGGGACGAAACTGCCTAAGATTTTTTTTATTTAAGTTCGTGGAGATTAAATTATTAAAATTAATTTTAACGATTAAAGTGATTCAAGCACTTTTTGATAGTTACAAAAATTGTCTAATTTTATATATTTTATATATTTTAAATATTTTATATATTTTATATATTTTATATATTTTATATATTTTATATATTTTATATATTTTATATATTTTATATTTTTTATATATTTTATATATTTTATATATTTTATATATTTTATATATTTTATATATTTTATATATTTTATATATTTTATATATTTTATATATTTTATATATTTTATATATTTTATATATTTTATATATTTTATATATTTTATATATTTTATATATTTTATGTATTTTATATATTTTATATATTTTATATATTTTATATATTTTATATATTTTATATATTTTATATATTTTATATATTTTATATATTTTATATATTTTATATATTTTATATATTTTATATATTTTATATATTTTATATATTTTTATATATTTTTGAAATTTTTTAAAATATTTTTTTAATATATTTTTAAAAATTATTTTAGATGTTCTTTTAAAATTTTTATAAATTTTTTTAAATTGATTTATTTTTTTTTTAGTTTTTTATATATTTTTTTAAATTTTGTATTTTTTATATCCATTACCTTTAAAAACGATTTTTTTGAGAAAAATTAGGTTGTTAGAGAGTCAAAAAATTGTCTTATTATTTATTTTCGATTATTTGTTATCAAGGATATATTTTTGTTAGATTTGACGCATCTTTCGAGACTAGATTTGATTACGTTTAATTTTGTAGCCTCTATTCCTGTAAACATACCGAAACTTGTAAGTTTAGTTTATCGGTGAGCAAAAGGCGGAGAAGGCGATTTAGATTCATGGATTCCATTTTTAGCTTTCGATTTAATTCTATTTGATTATTTCAACTCAAAAATTAGTTTTGTGAAGATTTTGAAATTATAGTCACTGATCAAAAGGCAAAGGTGATTCTCAAACGACTTTTGCTCTCGATTTAATTCCATTTTTTTTTAGATAAATGTCTAATTTGAATAAAAACCAAATAGTTTTTCAATCAAATCGTTCTGAGTAAAAATAAACTAAGAAATTTAGAAATTTCAGTTGTTACAATTACTTTTTTCCGAAATTTAAAACTCAACCCTTCACAAAGTATGATAAATACTTAATAATACTGAAATTAACTTTCAACTCGCATAAACTTAACTTAATTAGAGGCACACGCCAAAACAGTTGATCAAAAAAATGTTTTATTGAAAAACTAACCTAATAAAGGAAAAAATCACGCTATCAAAACTTATTTTATAACTTTTTAGGAAACATTTGACGTATTCAAAAGCCATTGAAATCGTTGAAAACAACGCTACTTAAAGATATACTAACTTTTTTATATTTCCTTTTTATAGAATGCTTAAGCCATTTGATTGGCTATTGCTTATCGCTAATGGTTCAATAAACTAAGTTTATGGTCTGACATCTTTCACGCAAATGTGATTTCCTTTGTCCGTATCCCCCCCCCCTGTGCAAAGTCAAAAAGCCGCCACTTAGTTCATGAGCCTCCATTAAGTTTGGGCGACAATACGCCGGCCGCTCTTACCTTTAGTGGGACATTGAGTCTCGACCCATTGGACAATACGGTTGAGGCTATTAATATTATCTAGTATCTGGCTGGGTGTACAATATGTGCCGGCTCTCAAAAGTGCTTCAATAAATTAAAACAAAATACAAGTCCAGAGCAGCGCATCCTACAATGGCTTTCAACTCTCAATTCTCGTAAAAAGCTCTCCGCACACCGCACTCTCCGAGCTCCTCTCCTCGACGCTCACATTTCTAACAGCCAACAACACTTCAACAGGGTTGACACTCAATAAAGCATCGAAAGAGAGTGGACCGAGCGCGGGAGAGAGAGAGCGACCGACTGACATAGAAAACTGTAACAGGGCAACATTTTTCGATAGGTTCCTTTTTTTTTTTTTTTTGTATACCCTTGCCAATAATATCAGAGAGTGTTATTATGAACTGTGTGATAAAGTTTGTGATGCAGAGAGGTAAAGAGTGGTGTTTAGGTATTTTTTGGGAGAAGTGTTTGTAGTGTATGAAAAAGTTTGGGAAAGACACTGTGTAACCCTGGTTTGTGATCAAAGAGATGCAATCGAGAGCTAGTTGGGTCTTCGCTTGGGTTTGACTTCTATGTTTACACTGCCGGAAAAAGTTTCCGGGGACCTAATAATTACTCCTTAAAATCAAAGAAAAATGAATCATAAACGTTTAAAACTTATGATAGGATGTGAAAGACCTTTTTTTCTAAATATTGGTATTTTTAAAACTATATACTATTTCAACTGTAACAAATGTTTCTACACATAGAACGATTATACTTTTTTCTCGTGAAAATATCTACTTTTATCTTTCAACACTTTTGCGACGATTCGAAACACTCTGTTGACAAGTTTTTCAAGAACTGAGCGTTCCAGCTTCTCCTTTAATGCAATCCATAGAGTTCTTTCAAAGACAGACACTGTTTCCTCTCTTGACGATCAAGTTCATCCGAAAGCAGTTTGATTGGATTTACATCAAAAGATTAGGCTGGCTACTCCATGTTTTCAATTCGTTACATTTTTATTTTATCTTTAATTTTTCTATGATTAATTTAGTTTATTGATGAATTTATGTTCCTGATAATTCAATATATTTAATCGATCAATTTTAAAACAAGCTTATTTAGAGTACAATTTCTAAAGTGTCCGGAAACTTTTGCCGGGCAGTGAATGTCGTTTAAAATTTACATTTTCGTGAATTGAAGAAAAACGATTTCCTAAGAATGAATGAAGTATTTTTCAAAATCACTTGAATAAATACTAATTAAATTCAGCTTCTTATACCAGCTTCTAACGTCCCTAATTCGAGCTTTTCCTCTTTATACCATACTCTGTGAAAAAAAGAATCATGACTCTTGAATATGTAAAGTTTATTTGTTCCTTTTTTCCTTAAATTAAGAATCAAAAACTCTCTCAGCTTTAAGACTTAATATTTTTACATTGAGTACAATGTGTTCCTTGACTTTACTTTTAAGGATAATACAATCTATTTCACTTATTTTTAAAACCGTGCTTAACCTTTAAAAGTCTGGAACTTCTTGAAATAAGACTATCTATATTAAAAACATTGATCTTGGCGTTCTTTTGATAGCGAAAATTCTTATTCTTGCTTTTTTTGTTGTGAGCTCAAAATTCTTGACATTTTTTTTTTCAATATAGTTTTTTTTAGGATTCCCTTTTTTTTTGAGTGACCAAATTGTATTTTTTATTTATGTAGCTTTTATAAAAGATATATTTCGTCAATATATTGATTTTGATATATATTTTTTTTTGTGATGTGAAAATTCTTGATATTATTTTCCCCAGTGTATCTTTTTTTAACGATTCTCGATGCTTTCGATTCAAATTTTTCTTTAACATTTGCTTTGCTGCTCAGGAATCTTAAGGACCGAATTTTTTATGAAAGCTATAGTTAGTCTATATTTTTATTTTGTTGGATACCCTAAAAAAATATGCTCAAAAATTAAAGTAATGAGCTTAGAGAGCCGATGACTGACAATCTAGCTTAATAAAATTAAATATACAATAATAATCATGCCCGTTCCGGATTTTACGGACAATCTTTAAAAAAAATACTAAATACCAAATTATGAGCTAAGAGTGTCGAGGACTGGCAATCTAGTTTAATAAAATTGAATATCTTAAAAATTATAACTATTTTCCAAAAATAACTCGTAGCAATTATGGCAATAATAATCAAACCCTTTCCGGATTTCACGAAAAAAAAAAGTTCAAAAAATACTAAAAATACCAAATACTGAAAGATTACTCTTTCCCTTAGTTTTGACTTTTCTGGAACTTATTAAATTAATTCCCAAAAATAGCTCATGTCAATTGTGAAAGTAATATTAGGGCCCGTTTCGGATTTTACTAACAATCCTAAAAAAAAATCTAAAAATACGAAATTCTGAAAAATGATTTTTTTTACTTTCAATTTTAGTTTTCTGGAACTTATCATGTTTTAAATTGCCTTGAACTACAGAAAGACACATAAAAATAAAAACTTGCAGTCCTGTTTATTATTGCTTAGTGGTCGGAAATCATGATTTACAGGCATAAATTCAAAAAAAAATTTCACTAGTAGCTCTTTGAACATATGCAAATACCACTAATTAGTTGGTATTTTGTTTTGTAGAGTACTGGCAATTTTAGTAAAATAATTATTAAGGAAATTTAATTTTTGTGCGCTTATCGCAATTTACGACCACTGTACAGTGACCATTTTTGAGAATTAAGGATCTTTTTTGCATTAATTCTCTAATGTTCAATTTGAAACATTTTTTGATGTGTTTTTATTACAATTAAAAATTAGTTTTTTTTTCCATAATTTCAATAATAATAATATTAATGACATGTTCTAAAAATATAACAATTTAAGTACTTAGTCTATCTACAAAAAATTTTCCAATTATTTCTATTTCGCGCTATTGCTCGAAGTTCGCTGACAGATTTGTTCGTCTCTCTCCTTATTGATCTCCGCCATGTAGTTTTTGGGCGTTCGCGGTTCCTTCTGCCCTGGGGGTTCCATTCCAATGCTCTATGAGACATTTCGTCGATAGGCTTTCGTAGGGTATAATTTCAATAAGTGTTGTAAAACGTCATGTAGTCAAATCTTTTTCTTTTCTAATTTACACTAGTTACAAACTTTACTCTTTTTTGAGCGTGACAAATATTTTTTAAGGGTATTTTCAAGTTTTCCACAATGTTGTTAGCTTTTTGTTTTTGGTTGTTTTTGCCCAAAAAAAAATCGTATTTTTTCGGGTATCATTTTTACTACTGACCAAACGAGGCACTATAAATTTTTTGCCACCGACCGCTCTTGTCGAGTTGTTGTCCAGTTTGAGTTCTAGTTACATTTGTTGTTTTTGTTGTTCCTGTAGAGGGGCCTCAACTGACCCACATTTGGTTTTTTTTCGTGGGGGCGACTATATTGTTTCTATCGTCATCATTTGGCTGCTTGACAAGGGTTAAACAATAGCAACAACAACAACAATAACAACAACTGGTAGAGAGACTACTAAAACATTGCTCCTTGACTAGCCTGGCAGCTCTGTCACATTGGGTCACTTTTGGTGACCAGAACCTTTTGCCATGAACAAGCAAACATTTATGGCTATTTGTTTTGAGCAGGTGTAGGAGTTTCGAGGGGGGTTCTAGCAGCTATCAAAATATTTAAGTTGCTTATTGTCAGAAAATTTCTTGAACCCTTTGAATATGTTTTCCATACATAACACATTTTTCAGCTAATGGATTTTGGGAAAATTTTATAATGGCTTCAACATGTTGCTTCAATGCATTTAAGCTGGACTGCTGTTAAGCTTTTTATAAGTCGAATGAGAGCTTAAGGCATGCAAACAGCTGCTGCTGGCTGTTGGCCAAGTTGCTAACTGCGACGTCAGCGTCGACAGCAACTGCGACAGCGATGACTGAGTTAAGGCCTGCGCTTAGCTTCACTGTCAGTGCCTTAAGCGAATTCTTTGTAATATTTCCGCATGAAATGAGCTTTGGCAAAATCCAGCAGCAAATGCGGCTAAAAAGCCATAATAACCGTCAGGCAGCAAAAGTCAGGCAAAACTAATGCAACACCCGCAACAACAACAACAGCAACTTGGTCGTAGGGACAGCAGCAGAAATTAGTAAGAAAAGCAATGGAAACCCCGTCTTATGTCTATGGCAATCCCTCTAGGACGACGCTATCGCTCCTGCTGCAGCTCGCCGCCTGCATTTGTGCAGCAATATGAGCAACTTGATTATTTTTTAAAAGCATATTTCAACGCAATGTGCAGCAGCAGCAGCAGCGGAGGCATGCCCCCTGCTTAGCACATCCCCAGACCGACCCCTTCCAGTCATTTCTCTTCCAGTTGCTTTACTCTGTAAGTCTCAGCGCTAAGTTGGCGCTAAATTAAAAACTTTTGCATTACATATATTTCACAAGAGGATCAACAAAATGCCAGCTGGGAGTTCGTTCTTGTAATGCAGCAAAGGGCGGAAGCAGCTGCAGGGGTTTGGTTGGTACCTAGCCTAGCTCCTCCGCTCCTGCATCCGCATCCTTACAATTTTTCACTTGGCAAAACTTTTTTGCCCGGCGAAATGTTTCTATTTCTGTTTTTTATTGCAACTTTGTTATTTTTTTTTGTTTTATTTTAGTTCTTTCACAAGTTTTGCTTTGCTTGTAAAACCAATTCCGAGGAAAATGAAAGTAATTTTTCCTATTTTGCATTAAAATATATAAAATATACATGTGAAAAAAAGATGGAGCAGCTAGCTGGGGCTAGAGGGATTGCCAGAGACAAGCCAAAAAGTCGTCGTCGTTGCAGCAGTTGCAGTTGCAGCTCCAGTTGCTGACAGCAACAAAATGTTTGCCATTTAAATGGCAACGCAATAATACTAAAAATCATCATAAAAGTAATGCTTGAAGTAAACTATGCATAAAGAATGACAAACACAAATAAAACTGCAAAGAATTAAGTCAAAAAAAAAAAGGAAGGGATTAGTCGAGGAGCTGAGCGACAGTGGGATACCCTAAACTGATTGAATTGAGATGGCCAAGAGTGTGTCATTACCTCTTTTGTTTAGTAGGCTCATATTGGCGACTCTAGCTTGGTGCTCTTAGTAGGAAGAGGATTAGGGTCAGATATAGATAAACTTCGCTTCATCTTGAAATCTCTGCTGGTCTACGAGATCTAGATGTTAATACGGACACGGTTCCACATAAGCGGGTAAACTTCACCGTCACAACTTCGCTTCAACTTAAAATCTTCAGCTCTTCTGTTCTACGAGATCTGGATATTGATACGGATTTGGTTCCATCGAAGGAGGGAAACTTCACCTTCACAACTTCGCTTCAAGTTGAAATTTTCAGCTCTTCTGTTCTGCGAGATCTGAATGTTGATACGGATACGGTTCCATCCAAGCGGGGAGGCTTCACCTTCATAACTTCGCTTCAAGTTGAAATCTTCAGCTCTTCTGTTCTACGAGATCTGGATGTTGATACGGACACGGTTCCATATAAGGGGGGAAACTTCACCATCACAACTTCGCTTCAACTTAAAATCTTCAGCTCTTCTGTTCTACGAGGTCTGGTTATTGATACGGATACGGTTCCATCTAAGGAGGGAAACTTCACCTTCACAACTTCGCTTCAAGTTGAAATCTTCAGCTCTTCTGTTCTATGAGATCTGGATGTTGATACGGAAACGGTTCCATCCAAGCGGGGAGACTTCACCTTCACAACTTCGCTTCAACTTTAAATCTTCAGCTCTTCTGTTCTACGAGATCTGGATGTTGATATGGACACGGTTCCATCTAAGGGGGCAAGCTTCACCTTCTTGGTGTACCCAGCAATAACGGTCTTCGACAGCTAGCTCTTTATGAGGATAGACGTTGAACTTCTACTTAGGGGTAAAAGTACAAGCTAGACAAACTTCATCTTAAATTTGACTCTTCTAGCTCTTAAAGTCTTCTCAATCACCGCACCAACGCTACACAGTTTGAATTCTCCTAAAGAGTAAAGTACAAGCTAGAAAAACTTCATCTATAATTTGACTCTTCTAGATCTTAAAGTCTTAAAGATCCAAGCACCATAGCTACCCGCTATAAACCACTTAAGAGTCCATAACGTCTCCTTCCGCCAATACCTACTCATAATACCCTTCCCTCTAGAGGGACATAGTGTATCAAAAGCAAGAAAATACTTGATAGCCAGCTAGAGATCTAGAGCACTTTGCGTATACTTAATGTTTATGGTTGTTGCATGCCAATTTTCAAAGTTGCAGCTTTAAGCTCTTATTTAAATGGACTAAGCTGTGCGTGGGCGTGGCACTATACAATGACCAAACCCAAACTAGGTAACTAGTTGCAATCTGCAATCAATTTATATAAGCTCTATATATGGAAACTAACCCCACCCTCACACATAACCCATGGCCAGCAACTTTGCTGCAGTGAGAGAAATGAGGCAAGTAAATCGTACAAAAAACCATATGAATGGAATTGTTGAGGGATTAGCTTGTGCTTTGAACTATTATTAATCCTATGTGAATTCGATTAACAAACAGATTATGAAAAGTTGGGTAGACTTATTTGTGGGCATACTCTTGAGGTTTAAGATTTTATGCTAATAGCAGGTAAAACAAATAATGAAAGTCAGTTTGGAATCGGATTTAATTGTTTTAATATTGATGCTCAACAAATGACTAATGAAAATGCTAAATAAATAGATTATGCAAACCTAAATTACAACCTTAAGCTGTTAAGCAAACTTAATTTCTTGCTGGCACTTAATCGGCTGTTTTCATAATTTGGCATTTAAGGGTTTTTGGCTTAAATGTTCAAATATGTTTTGAGGGTTTTTGCCTTAATTATAAATATGTTTTTGAATTTGAAAACTTGGGTTATATGTATATTAAATGCAGTTAATGAGCATAAAGTTGCTAAAACACGGTTAGAAAAGAGAGATGATATGGAAAAGGATCAGACGATTGTATGGCAATATAAGATGATGGCATGATAATAGTAGATGATGGTTTAATAATATGAGATGACAGTATGAGAGATAAGATGATAAAAAAAAAGTTGTTTTTATAGTTTTAAAAGTCAGATGAAAAGAGATGATATGAAAACAGATAAGATGATTGTATGACAATATAAGTTGATGCTATTATCTTCATAATGGCTTAATAGTATGAGATGACAGTATAAGAGATGATTAAAAAAGTGTTGATGATTTAAAAAAAAGGTTTGTTTTATAGACTTAAAAGTCAGATTTAATATGGTGAGATAATATGATATCTCATAATTGTATGACAATATAAGATGATGCTACTATGTTTTATCAAGATGATGATTTCATAATAAAAGATAATAGTGGGAAAGATGAGATAATTGCAAAAAAAAGTTTGTTTTATAGTCTAAAAAATTGAATTAAATTAGATGATATAAAAGAAGATCAGATGACATTTGATGGTATGAGGTGGTTCAACAAAAGATTGCATTGATAGTGTTTTTCAGTGCTAATTAATTGTTCTATTGATCCTTTGTTGGATGATAGTGTGATAATATGAGATGATAGTATAACAAGCTGAGTTGATATGATGACTATCAGCACGTCAAAATATTCAAAGATGATGGTATGTTAATAGCATATAATGGATAAATAATATGATACGATAGTATGAAAGATGAGATGATTGCAGAGAAAAGCTTGTGTTAAAAAAGTATTAAAAGTCAGATGAAATGATATGATGTAAAATAATATTAAATGATATTTTGATAATATGAGATGATTGCACAAAAACTTGCGTTGATTGCATTTTTAAGTGCTGATTAAGGATTCAACTCATTTTTGTCAGATGATAGTTTGTTTTATATTCTTAAAAGTTGGATGAAATGAGATGATGTAAAAGAAGATCAGATGATATTTTGATAACATGTGATGATTGCATACAAACTTGCGTTAATAGTGTTTTTCAGAGCTGATTATTAATACTACGATGATAACCTTCATTTTCAGTTAGATAATAGGTGTGATAAACTAAGTTGATAGTGCTTTCGAGTGCTGACAGTCAAAATGTTCAAAGATGATGGTGTGTTAATATAAGATGATGGTTTAATAATATGAGCTTACGGCTTAAGAGATGCGATGATTAAAAAAAAAGTTAGTTTTATAGTCTTAAAAGCCAGATTAAATGGGATGATACCAAAAAAGATGAGATGATATTTTAATAATAAGAGATGATTGTTCAAAAACTATGATAATTTTAATTTTTTGTTAGATTAATAGTCTGCTAATATGAGATGATAGTAAGTTAAATTGAAAGAGCTTATGTTTCATTCTAGAATTGGTTGACACTTTGAACATTTCAATCAGGAAATTTATTCAGATGAAGTTTGGCGAATCAGATATTGTATTCCTTGGAAGACTAGTAATTTTTGAGCATAATTTTAGCTTCTTGTGCACTGCAGTTGCATCACAACAAATTCTAAAAGCATTTGACTTGTGTCGCTTTCAAGTAGACTTTTCAACTTGTTTTCTGCCCCCCTTAGCTAAAAGTTTTTCTCGCAGTGCATAGCTTATAAGCAAGTTGGGTTACTTTTGATCTACTTTTGATTTACATGATTTTCCATTATTTTTTTACACTGCAATTTGTTATGCAATTTGCCAAACGGCTTGACTCTGGCTGGCTTTTATTGTGGCTGCTGCCGTTTCTTCTACTGCTGCTCCATTGCTTGTTCTTTGTTGGCTCAATTGTTGGCTCATGGGTTTCCATTTTTTGGCTGAGACTGCAATTGTTTGGCGTTTGCCAATGGCTGCCGCCGCGGCGTTGCCCCGGTGAACGGCAAACTGTTGAAATCTTTTTTCCTCTTATTTTTTTTTTTTTAGCCTTCTTTGTATGAATAACAAGCCGAAAAACGAGTTTTTCACAGCGCAGCATGCAAACTGCAAACACATGGAGGAGACTGTAACTGTATAATAGAAATCTCTTTACATAATGTAGTGTATAGTACTTGGAAAAGTGCAGCTGAAACTGAAACTGACTGTATTGCTGTCAACTGCCAGCAAGTTGGCCAAAATTTATGAAAATGTAACAATGTTTTTGGCTGTCGTTGTTTTTTTTTTGTTTATTTTATTCAGCTTAAAAAAATAGTGCGGGCGGCGCAGTCTTCTGGTCTAATATTTGTCTAGAATTTATTTGTGCAGGAGCAGCTGCATGTGCACTAAGTCTAACTGAAACCACTAAACAAATGAATGAAATTCTACTGCGACAAGCGCTTACAACACTGGCAATTATAGTAAGAACAACAAGAGCAACACTGGCAACACTGACAACAAAGGCAACACTGGCAACAACTGCTGCCAGTTTATAAAGCTATGGCAAAGCATATTTCATAAGCGTTTACAAAGCGCAGCGGAGTGTTGGAAAGGATGCAGTGGGTAAGGACATGGCGAAGGCAGCGCGTGGTCGGTCGCTCATGTTGGGAGCATATTTTTACTGTCATTCCAACTTTGGTGGCATCCGTTTCCGCAGCAGCTACGTCAACGTCAAAGAGATCCAGAGAGAGGACGCTGACGACTAAGCTGCTAAGTCCTTGCGTCGACCCAAATCAACGAAAAAAGAAAAATGGCCAATGGTTTTGAAGAGCCTCACCGACTGCCAAATACACCTTACTTAGTGACTACTAAACTCGCTTCATTCTAGGAGACTTATGTCTTTAAAATAATAATTTTGAATTCAGCTTTTTGTCATCTTTCTCAGTGACTTTGATGACTCATCAAAGATAATTTCACAAATGAAGGTTAACATAAACATCCAAAAATTATTCAGGGAAAGAGATAATGAGTCTTTACTTCTAGCACTTTCTAAACCTGACTGTCAAAAAATAATTCTTCTGCATTTCATTTAATAGAAAAAGATGAAGACATTTTTTCGCTCTTTTATATCTTTAAAAATTCCAAAATTAATAGATCATATAGGCCTATTAAAATGTCTTCTGCATCATGTTAAATTACAGCAGATTTACAATTTGTGTACCATTTTTCCTGAGGTAGAAGAATAAAAGAAAGCCACTCAGGTGCACAACAAGAAGATTATGTCTTTTTAAGCATTTTATAGATTTAAAGCAAGACATCTGACGAAGAAAACTCCTCAGATAAATCACAATCTTCAGTTCAACCTCTTATTTAAGGAGATTATGCCTTTTTAAGCATTTTTGAGCTATTCAGCAAGACACCTTGCTGAGATAAACTCAGCTCAAATAAACCACAATCTACAGTTAAACCTCTAAGTTAAGAAAGCTACGACTTTAAAAGCGTTTTCGAGATTTTTAACAAGACATTTAGCGAAGAAATGAAAAGTTCACATTAAGATATTGCGATTTCTTAAGCATGCAAGATTGTGTTCTCTCTTCAAGAGATTTTTACATCATCTGACAAAAAATGAAAAGATTACATACGAGTATGACGATATTGCAAAATATTTTGAATTTTTGGGCCTTCGCACTGTTTCTGTTAGGGCTACTAGGGAGAAGATTTTGTTTTGTATGCGTTTTTATGCCATTTTGAAGATAATTTGCCAACATCTGTAGAATGTTTGAAAATATGTATCCGATGTGCTCTACACATATGCATATTACGATTTCTTATGAATATAAGATTGTCTTCTTTCTTCAAAATAGATTTCCATCATCTGATGAAGAAATGAAAAGGTTACATTAGAGTTACACGATAATTTAATATATTGCAAAAGATTTTGAATTTGTTGTCCTTCGAAGACCTTTTTCTGTTAACGCTCTAGACGTAGAAATAATAGCAGTGAGAAGATTTAAATTGTATGCCTATTTATGTCATTCTTGAAGATAATTTGCCATCATCTGGCGAAGGTTCGAAAAATGTTTATTTTGATGACTTCTCGACATACGCATATTAAGATTTCTTAAGCATATAAGATTGTCTGCTTTCTTCAAGATAGATTTCCATCATCTGACGTAGACGTGAAAAGGTTTAATAAAAGTTTTACGAAATTTCAATTCATTGCAAAAGAGTTTTATTTTTGAGCCTTCGAGGGCCTTTTTCTGTTAGCGCTACTAGATGCAGAAATAAAAGCAGCGAGAAGATTTGGATTTGTATGCATACTATACATAATAAATTTCAATCATCCGCCGAAGAAATTAAAAGATTACATACAAGTGTTAGGACTTTTGCAGCAGCTCGTTAAAATGCAAAAGAATTTGAATTTTTGGCCGATAAGATTTTGTTTTGTATGCCTTTTTATATCATTCTTAAAGATAATTTGCTATCATCTGGAGAAGAAACGAAAATGCTATGCTATGATATTTGATGTCTTCTACAAGAAATCTTCTATTCAAAATTAAGAGTTTGTCTGCCTTGGCGGGCCTTTTTCTCCTAGAGCTACCAGACATAGAAACAAAAGTAGCAAGTAAAATCAAAAGATTTTTATGACTTTTATGTTATTCTTGAAGATAATTTACCATGTCTTCTATCAAACATCTTCTGCAGAAGATTTACAGTTTTTCTGCCTTTGAAGGCCCTGCTTTCTAAACAAGAGATGAATCATAATCTATTGTTAATATCTCAGTCAAAAAATTTATAAGTGAAGAAAAAAAAATATCAGTAACGATCTTTCGATATCTTCTATGCTTATAGAAGGATATTTTAATTTATTTTTCTGGCTTTTGATGCTAAGCAAATTTTGACATGACTGAAAACAACGAAGTTTTGTTAAGGCATCAATTTTGTGATTAAATTATCCAAATCACACAGATTATTACCATAAAGGCAAAAGATGATGAATTTTGTGCAAAAAATGTGGCAATTCGACTAAGCGGTAGATCTTTGAGATTCCACATCTCTCTAGCGAGTTCTGATGAAAATCTACCATATACATTTAAGAGAACTTAGAATACCCCCAGTACTGCTTGAGTAAAGGGTATACCTTTCAAAAAAAGAGTGTAAAGCAATGGACGCAGCTTCGTAGTGGCTCTTCAGTGCTTTCGTCATCAACTTGCAGCTTTATTTTAGATATATTTTCATGAATTATGTTTGTTGTTTCACAAGATTGTCAGAACGTCGACGACGACGAGAATGGTTTTATTTTTTAAAGCATACTTTGCGGGGCATAAAGCAAATGACACTGCGCGACTGACTGTCTGTCTGTCTGTCTCTTTCGCCGCTCACACTCGCCGTCCCTGTTGCTCCGTCTCCTCGGCACTTGAACACACACACACATAAAATCTATTGTGTAACTCATTTATTTACTTTATTTTGTGCGCTCTCTTTTTGCTTTTGTGTACATTCAGCTTAATGCTAACTTCATTTTGTGGCTGCCCAAAAACTGGTCTTAAAAAAATAACTCACCCACCCCCTTGGCATAAATTTAAACAAAAATTTTAATACAAACATTTTGTTTAAGAGCATGGGGGGACGGGACCCCCATGAAATATGATAATTCATTACACGAGCATCCCAACAACAACAACAACATTAGAGAGAGAGTGGAACCCATGACGACAAGTACGACAACACTCACTCAATTGTATCTTATGCAAATTGCCAGTGATTTTCCCTTTTTTCCTGTTTCCTGTATGCTTAGTTGTCATCTTGTTTCTTCGTCGTCTTTGGCGTCCTACCCGTCCTGTGTGCACAATGCAAAAGACCGCAAATTTTCCGAGGCATCATCTGAAGAAAATTTTTTGCAGAGACAAAAAACGAGAAAAAAAAGTTGGCCAGCATACGCGATGCGTGGCTTTTGTCTTTTGCCTTTTGCTCTCTGCTTTATTATACATTTTTTTGTTTTGTTGCTTTTGTTTTTGTCATTTATTGTCTGTTATTTATTTTGCGTTTTAAAAATGTAAGAAAAACATGAACACGCGTAAAGAAATGTGAAATTACCGTGAAGAGGGTAAAAGTGCGTGGCATTTTTAATTGAAAAATCTTAGCCGGGGCCAAATTACCAAAAGCAGGCAAAAAAATTACAAAAAAACAAAATTAAATATATTTTAATATGTTTTAATTTATTTGTGTGTTCTACTTAAGTTTCTAAACTGTCATTTGGTAATGTTCTTTGTTGCGAGGGTCTTAAGCGATGGTCAAAGCGGAAACGACGCTGTCACGACAATCACGCAATTTTACACGTGAGTTGGTTCGGATTTGTTTTTGGCAGTAAAAAGTTTTTTTCTTCATATTTTATTTACAATCTTACACAATAAGTAAATTTATTGAATTAATAAAGAAAATATAATTAAAATTTAAATTTAAATTTTAAATAAGTTTGCACTGAATTCTACTTTTAAATTCCCTGTTTTTTAAAACCAGTTCCGAAAGGCGAACCTGAATTCAAAATTGTTGCGATTTTCGATAGCTTTCTATCACTGTTGTTTATCTTAATGCTATCATCTATAGTTATGATACAATCCCATGTGTTTTGAAAGGTATTTGTCTTGTCATTTCTGAGAGTTTTGGGTAAACGAGGAAAAGTTTTAATTTTTATACCCTGTACCGTATGGTACCAAGGGTATATTAAGTTTGTGCAAGCCGAAAATGTATGTAACATATAGAAGGAGACGTCGGAGACACCCCAAAGTTACCTAAAATGTGATCAGGGTGAATAGAGAAGTCGATATACCCATGTCAGTCTATCCGTCTGTCCGTCCGTCCGTCTGTCCGCCCGTCCGTCCGTGTGAACGCCTAGATCTCAGAGATGGTAAGAGCTAGAGTTACCAAACTTTCACATTAGATGCCATATTATTCCATAGGAGGCAAGTTTATTTTATTTTTTTGATATCGGGGATAAATTATATAGCTCCCATGGGGGTGTTTGAGACGAACTCGACAAAAAAAATTTTTTAGATGTTTTAGATGAATAATTCGTTTGTTTATGAAGATATCGTAGCCAAATTTGGTATTCGAAAGTTTTTTATAGTTCAATCACTGTACCAAATTTGATCGAAATCGGTTGACTATATCATATAGCTCCCATAGGACCGATCGGCCAAAATAACTTTTTTAAAGAAAAATTCGCTATATTTCGTTTTTTAATAAAGATATCGCAACCAGATTTGGCGTTTGGAAATTTTTTAGACCACTTAAGCAATGTGCCAAATTTGAACAAAATCGATTGACTATATCATATAGCTCCCATAGGTCCGATCTTCCAAAAAATCGATTTTTTAACAAAATTTGTTGTGTTTCGTTTGTTTGTTAAGATATTGGGACCAAATTTGACATTCGTGAGTATTTTATAGTTCCTAAGCACTGTACCAAATTTAATCCAAATCGTTTGACTAGATCATATAGCTCCCATAGGACCAATCGGTCCAAAAACACGTTTTTTATACAAAATTCGATGTGTTTTGTTTGTTTGTAAAGATATTTGAAATAAATTTGGCGTTCATATCTTTTTTAAGGTATTTAAGCACTGTGTCAAATTTTATTGAAATCGGTTGACTATATCATATAGCTCCCATAGAACGATCGGTCAAAAAAAATTTTTGCTTAAAAATTCTTCTGTTTTTGGTTTTTTGTGAAGAAATCAGACTTTATTTAGTGGTACAGGGTATCCTAAAGTCGTCCGCGCCCGACTTTACGTCCGCTATTTTTAATATGTTTGAATATGTAAAGTTTTCCAAATGGCATAAATATCCAATAAATCGATGTAGCAATTATTTCTCTCAATTAAAAAAATAACCCTGGAGTAAACCTAAAATATGTTAGAATATTTTGTTAAGCTGTTTATATTGTTTTTGATTTTAATAATCTTTTAAAAATAAATTTGAATATAATAATTATTGTTTAGGCAAATGTTCGAACGAAAACAATTTACATTACATTTCAGAAAAATTTCCTTGAGATTAAGATATTAAGTTGAAGCTGTAAAGATAACCCAACATTTATTAATTTTTTAACATTTATTAATACATTTTTTTTAATATTTATAAATATTTAAAATTGGTCATATGGCATAAATATCCCAATACATATGAATCGATATAGCAAATATTTTTGTCAATAAAAAAAAGAACCCTGTATTAATCCTAAAACATGACAGACCTTTATTTAGGAAGGCATGATACATTACTGTAGCTACACTTAAATATCTCGATTTCTTTAAGTTTTGTTTCTTTTCGCTTTTATTTTTAAAATTATTTTTAAACTATTAAGATTGATTTCAATGGAATTTGCAGCTGTAGGTTATACTTCAGTTCGACTACATAAACATATCACTCACGCTTGCCTTCACGGCTAAACGATAATTACATTTATCAAGCTTTTCCATAAAATTCGCCATGCTCACGATCAATGCACGCGCTCATCTCTAACACGCATAGAGAGGAGCGATAGATTGAGTTCGAGGGAGAGCTGAATAAACACTGTAAAATATTCAATTTCTTGCTGCTCAAGTGACAGGTTGCAGAAGGAAAGAGTGGGATAGGTAGAGAGGTTGGAGCGAACACGCATGACTCGCCAAGCCATATCAATCAATGAGCTCAACTTGGACGCTTTTGGACACTTGAATTTAATTAGCAGCTGTACAAGAAATGTTGTAAGTGGCTAGAAAGTGGAGTAGTTGGGGGGTGGCTTAGGAGTCGTCGGAGCTTTAGAAGCAGCGCTAGCTACAAGTGGGTGGGGGAGTGTGGCACGTGTCAGCTTTGTGCTTCAGCAATTTGCAATTTGTAAAGCGCGACCAAAGCACTTGAAGCTGCGCTAATGAGAAAATTGTTGTCGTCATCGTGGTACTGGTGCTGGTGCTGGTCCTGGTCGTCGTTGGCGGCACTTGAAATGCCAGCTGACAAAATCGTGGCAACCCACTGCTCCTAATGGCCAACTGCGCTCCTCGCTACCATCTAACTTACATTCACACCTGTCTCTGGCCAACACACTGCTGGACAGCTTTTATTCAATGCAACTGTCAACAAATGTAAACTGACTTGGTCTATTCGTACGTTTACTGCTCGTAAACTTGTTCAGAGCCAGCAACGAGTTTTTCCAGGCTGGCTTTACTTTTTTTTTTGGTTTTTTTCCAATGCTGCACTTGGCCAAAGTAAAGTTTTCTGTTGTCAGGTTTTTGCTGCAGCTTCTGTTTTTCTGGACTTTTTGCGATGTTGGAAGGCAGCAGCTCAGCATTGTGGTTTATTGGTTTGTCCAATGGCAAGGCAAAGTTTGCAGCTACCTTGGTATCTTCTCGGTGGGGGCAGGTCCACTCTATACTTACTACTTATGGCCTGGACTAGCATTGAAGTGGTCAAGTTGACTGCAATCGATGAAGCGTAAATGTTCAAATGCGCAGATATTTCTTTGCAGCAGTTTGTTCTATGGGCGTAGAGACTAACCCAACGCCCCTTTTTTTCTATCCTTTTTTTTGTTTGGAGTGCTGGACGTAGGGACGGTCAGAACTGGACAGTACGTACGTGCGCGTTGGTCATTACTTTTAGCCCCAATGCGGGCACTTGGCAAACAACAGCGCCAGTTTGTTGGTATATTTGTACGTTAGATACTTTTGTATCTTGCAGATTGCCTTTGGGTGTTTTCACAGTGTTCGCTGCACTGTGTATTGCTGCTGCGGCTCTTGATGCTACCGTATTTGTCTTTTGTTTTGGCTAGTTGCTAGAGTTACATTTTGTTTGGCTCTAACCGAACGTATTTTTGGCAGTCTGGCATTGCACTTTATATGTTGCGCTGGGATTTGCGCCACATTGTGATAAAGTGGCCAAGTTTGACCACAGCCAGGCTATTTGCACAGAGAGCCAAACCCACAACACGCAGCAGGAGCAGAGAGCTACTAAAAACCAGTTTAGTTTATAGAACAACTCCCAAAAACTGCTTCAAGTCGTTTAGTTAATTTTCCAAAGTGCAACACTGAACCGAACCACTTGACACCAAAAGGAGCAGCAGCTGCCAAACTCGCTCTCACTTCATTTCTCTCTCTTTATTCGCTCTTTATTCACTCTTTATTCGCCGCTGGTGTTTTTAATGCAATTTTAATAAACTAACCAAATCGCCTTAGCGCTCTCTTCTGCACTCTCTTTGCCGCATAAAGTTGCACCTAGCCAAAATATGATAACGTGTTGGCCACACTAATGCTGCACGCTTCTCAAAGTTTCTGCCACTTAAAAGAAAAAAAAAGTAGCGAAAAAGATTGGTAACAAACCAAATACCAACGCCGTTGAAAAGTAGTGAAAAAGTGAAATTGAATTTTCCATGTTGATAAAGTGATACACTTTGATACACTTTGGACGCCGCCGACGTCGCCGTCGCCGCTACTAGAGCAAACATGTGTGTACAGAGCGCTCAAGTAGTGGGCGTGGCAGTGGGTCTTCTAGGGGTCTGGCTAGGGAAACATTCGCACTTGGCATTTGGCTTTGTAGTGCCAAAAAGTCAACACTATTGCCAGTGCAAAGTTTTTGCACTTTCACAAGCTGAGTGCAAAAGTTTACCCATTTTTTTCCAGCATTTTCTTTTTTTTTTCTTTTCCGGGATTTTTTTTTGCCTCTATTTGGGAGCAAAAGTCCCGACGCGTACTTGGCCCGCTTTTTGATTTGGCGCATACCCTTTGAGACAAGTGGATGGGCTGCTTGAAATAGGCAAGACCAGTGAAGCGCATAAAAAACCAGAAGGTTCAATTTGTAAGAGCAAAGTCGAATAGTAGATGCTCTTTGGTTGTGAAAGGAAAGTTATCTTCGGAACATCCAAGTTAGGCTTGAACTTTTGGGAAGAAGGTTAAAATCAGGGAAAACGAGACTGGCGCTATTTTCCCGAATGTAATGTGGAAATAATTCGTCTAATGCAAATAATCTTATATTATGCAAAAATGCTTTGCTTATATACCTACTAGTGGGCTCTGCAGACGTTGTCCTGCCCAAGCTTTTTGAATACTCAAAGTGTATGAACATCGTAAGATTTTCTAGTTAGCTTATCTAGACAACCATAAGATTTTTGGATTTGTTGACTTTTATGACTCTCTAAAAAGCCGTATGGACGAACTTATGTATTCTTAAGAGAGCTCGCATCTCTAATAAATTCATGCCCCACTACATTTCAACCCCTTTCCGACAACGTTTCTGTCTGCACTTAATGTCCAATACCCGATTTTGAACAATTTTCTACTATGCTATATATATATAGCATATACGAGTATGTACGAGTAACATATACGTATATGTGTTATATATTCAATATTCACAAAAATGCGTATATCTCACGAACCAATACACACAAACACTTATAACCTCCGCATTGACAACCTCTAGCACACGCAAAGATCAGATTTGAAATTCATCGACGCGTTCATGAGAACATCCGTAACATCCGTAAAACATAAGTTTCTTTTATATATAGATATCTGTAGGGTTTTTGTGCCTTGAAACTTGGTTTCTTCAAATAAGTGTTTTATGCAAATTATCTCTTTTTTTCCCATACAATTTTTCTTAATGCAAAAAAATACTCTGTTTAAATATATATCTATATATGTACGATTTTGTTAGTGTACAAACTTTGCTTCTTTTTGCTCTGCTTTGCCAAAAATGCAATGTACAAATGATCTTTTTTTATGCAAATAATGCCATTTTTTAAATATAATTTTTTTAATGCAAATAATTATTTTAATGCAAATAAAACTAAAACTATTTTATTTTAACAAATTAAATCTAGTACTTAATACTAAACTTCATACTAATTTACCGAGCTCTCGCTACTGGGGCCTTCGACTAAAAACTATATATCCTTTTATGCGAGTTTATGCAAATAGTCTTTATTTTGCAATATAATTTTTGTGATGCAAATAATTCTAATAATGCAAATAATATATTACGTAAAATTACATTGTATGATATTTTTTGTCTTGAAACTTGGATTCTTTTTTATAAGTAATGAATCTTTAGCTTTCAACTTTGAATCGATCGAAATAATTTTCTTATCTCTAACAATAATTTAATTTGAGTTCGCAGATCGCTTACCTTAAGTTTGATATAAAAATACATATTTTGTAGTTCTATTTCCATTTCACCTCCAAAATGCGCATATACCCCTTAAAGTGCATCATAAATAGAGTTTCTTCAAGCAAAGAAATTTTCGGTTTTGTCGGCAGAGCTTTGAACGTCGACGTCAACGTCGACAGCGACTGCGTTCTACTCTTCAGTTTGTTTATACGCTTTGCGAGGGCAGAAAGAAAATTGCAAAAGTTCGCGGCGCTAATTTATTAATATTTCAGCAAGTAGTTTTATATAAAGCGCCAGGGATGGGGTAGGGTGAGGGAGTTTGAATGCAGCTGCAACCAGTGAGAGTGAAAAAGGGCTGCAAAGAGTGGCAACACTCAACAAGTGTTTGTTGCAAGCCAAAAAAAAAAGAAATGTTGGCCAAAATTACATTTCATAGCTTTAACTATGTAGGCTAGTGTTGCACGTTTGTTGCTGTAGCTGCTGTTGTTGCAACTAAACTTTTGCCGCCTGTAAACATTGTTGACGTCGACGTCGTCGTCATCGTCATCAGATGAAAAACATGTCAGGCAGTTGCCGCCAAGCGGCAGAGTTGCCAGACGACAGACTAAATGCTCTCACCCGCTGCTTTGGTGGCAACTTTCGAAAGTTGCAACTTATCTGTTGTTGTTGGTTGTTAGTAGTTGCTTGCTGCTTGCAACTTCTTGTTTTTGTTTTTTGTTTTTTTTTTTATATTTTTTCGGCTGGCTGACAAAAGTTTTCTTAAGCCATGTTAACCGCACATACATTTGCACTCTGCACAACATGCACCACTGTTGGTGGCATGTGTGTGCGGCTTCAGTATCTGTATCTGCATCTCTCTATAAGTAGATGTGTGTGTGTTGGCTGCTACTTGAAGTTGCAAGCTACAACGAACGGGTTTTTCCACTTTTGCCAAAGCAATTTGAGCAGCTCGTATCGCAGCAGCAACAAAAACAATAACAACAACAACAACAACAACAAACAGTTGCTTCCACTTTTTTGGGGCGCATAAATGTTGCAAAAGTTTTCAACTCGGTTTTGAGTTTAGTTTTCAGTTCGACTTGAGCTCTACGCGCGAGAGAGGGGGCGCTGCATTGTCATTGCTCTGACTCGTAATGAAATAACGGTGCACCTTGGCCCACACAGATACTCACAAACACACACACATAGATACAGGATTGGCTTTAATGCCAGACACCTTTGTGAACTATCTTTTGCAGCTTCTGCTTTAACCTTAAGACTTTTTTTTTTTCTTTTGCTCGTGTATCTTGAAGCATTCTTTTTTGGCTGCTTGACTTTCATTTTATCATCAATATTTTTATAAAGGAGGTGTAGTGTATAGAAGGTTATATTAAGTTCAACTGAAAGTTTGTGACAGGCAGAAGTAGCTCCGTCAGTCGTTATAAGCGCGGATGTCTTCAAAAACAGATGATGACCATAATCTAGGAGCATGTAACATTGAGTTGGTTTCTTACCTTGTATGCCTGGGGCTGAAGACAATGTGAAGAATGTCAAGAAGTCTATCATCTCGTATAGGCTTTCACAAGTACCTCAAGTTCGTCAGTCTTTATTAACGCGGGTGTCTCCAAAACCAGATGATGAGCAAAATATAGGGGCACGCATTATTGAGTTGATATCTAACCCATGCACTTGCCTTGTAAGCCTGGGACTGAAGATAGTGTCATTCAAAGTCGAGAAGTCTAGCATCCCATATAGCCCTTCTGGAATTTATCTGAAAAATTTTCTTGCAGCGATTCTTTACTCAGCAATTACTGCATAACTGGAGCTCATACATATACGTATCGTCTATGGCTGAACATTCTTTGACAGTCATCATCTGGCCATTCTTCCTTCTTTAGATGAAGTTGTTGGACCAGAACTCTATCATCCTATATTGCCTATCTAGAATTAGGGCACTCTAGAAATATTCTGACAGAAATTCTTTACTTAGCAATTGGTGTATACATATCCTTATCGTCTATGGCTGACCATTCTTTAACAGTCATCATGTAGCCCTTCTTGTTTCTGAAGATGACGTCCTTTGAACAGAATTCACATCAAACACTAAGTTTCGTTGGTTGCTTGGTACCGCCAATGGAAAAAATATCAAAAATATTTAAGACGTATGGTCTAGGCGGTCATCTCTAAGCTTCTTCTTGGCACGCTCTTTCTTTCACCAAGTATAACCTAAGCTTTTGACTCAGTATAAATCAGAAAAAGAAAATCTAAAATAGTTTAAGACGTTTGATCTAGATGGTCATCTCTAAGTTTCTTCTGGACACGCTCTTTCTTCCAGCAAATATAATGTCCTTTTTGTTATTATTAGTCATCTTGTTATGGACAAAAAAGATAAAAATGACTCGGAGTAGCCCTGGCTAAAATTCATCTCGGACGTTTAGTTCCTTCTAATACAATAGAGACCCTTGATTTGATTACTCTTTGTCACTAACAGTGTTGCCACCTTCCATAATTAGTAATAACTGCTGAAAGGCTGTACAGGTTATCTGTTGTTCTACAAATTTTCATCATGATTGTTTAAAATAGAATCAAGATATAAAGTTAACTGAGCGAATCTTATGGTTCATTTATCTCTATGTCTCTGAAAGGCTGTACAGATTATCTGTTGTTCTACAAATTTTCATCATGATTGTTTACAATAGAATCAAGATATGGAGTTAACTGAGCGAATCTTATGGTTCTTTTATCTTTATATCTCTGATATCCTCGAAAGGTCCATGTAATTCAAAGATTCGAAGTTCATCAAGAGCATACAAAAATTACCTTCATCTTTAATTCTGCTGAAAGGCATTACATATTATCTCTTATCCCTCAAATTTTGGTAATGATTGCTTAGAATATAATGAAGATATGCAACAGTGCAATTCTATTTGCTCATTTTTCTGTACGTGATATAATAAGTTTTTAATATCCGGGAAAGATCCATGTAATTAGAAGTTCTTAAAGAGCGTACTCTTTTTGTTCGATTATCTGTATATGATATGATATGATCAGAGATAATCCCAGAAAAATCCATGTGACTCGAAGATTCGCGTATTCTTAAAGAGCATCTAAAGTCAGTTGCCTTCATTTTTAATTCTTTAATTTTATTATTTTTTTTTCTTATCCAACACCTTTGGTCCGCTTTTTCTTCCTCGAGTTATAAAAAAAAGCCAAAAACCCGTTTGGTAGCTGCCAGTTTTGTTATTTTTGTAATTGCACCTTTAGCTGCTGTTCTGACTCTTTGTTTGGGTCTTCTTCGTTTTTTCATTTCTCCTTAAATTGCAATCTTCTTCCGTTTGGCTGACTTTTGCTACTGCCAGGATAAACGGCTGCAGCTTAAACCAGATAACATTCATTGGATACAAACAACCACAGACGGGCACACACTCACAGACACACCTTCAAATTACCCCACGCCCCCACGCATGCAACGCCCCTGCTCTTTATATACAGATATATATATATATATATATATATATATATATATATATATATATATATATATATATATTACCGCCCTCGTTTATATGTGACTCATAAGAAAATTATGTTGCATTTTATGTGGCGCGCCCAGCTGCAATTTTTATCGGCTGTAGTTTGGTTTGCAAAGGATTTCCAGCATGTTGGCAAGCGTTGCCAGACAACGGCATTTGGTAAGATAAAAGGTGGGGCAGCGCTAGAGGTGAGCACGTGATTAAATAAGTTGTGATTAAGCGCTGATAAAATTGGAAAACAAATTACTATTTCTTTTTTATTAAAACTTGCAGTTTATTATATCTTATTTACACGAATCCACATTAAGCTATGATTGAAATAAAAGTAAATTACTTAAATCTTTTATGGTTACCAAGGAATCCCCTAATTCCGGGGAGAGACATTATTAGATTAAAGTATTTAAGCTGCGCGTAAAATGAATGACTTTTGGTAAGACTGTAAAATGTGCAGCTAGTAGAATTTGCTGAGGAGGTATTTTCAGGTGAAATTGTCTCGTTTGGAGCACAGTAAAAACTAAGTGTAATGTTGAGTTTTACAAAGCGTTGCATTAATAGACTTGCCTGGAAATGCTTTTACAGACTTGCAGCATAAAAATCGCAGAAATGTTGTTGCCCGAGACAGCAGTGACTTGGTGTACCTAAAGACTTTTAATCTTTTTCTTTTATTTCAAATAAAGTTTTAAAATTACACTGTCTAGAAAAATTTAAATTTTATTTAGAAATCCACTTATGCTCTGATCATCATCACCATTTAGCTCTATAATCCGGGATGGGTTTGGGCTTTCTCTATATCTGCCTCCATTTGACCCGATCTTGTGCAAGCTCCTTCCCATTTCTTATACCGATTATTCTAATATCACATTCCAGAGGTTGTGGGTTCGAATCCCACGTTAAGCATGGTCCCACTTTCCACTATTTCCTAGAATTTGTTCTGTCCCTTCAATATCCTTATCACTTACTCACATTATCGGTTTCGCAAAGGGCTTGTTCTTGGCCTAAATGAGTTGGGACGCTAGGCTCTAACTGCCGCGTTAACCCACCTAACTAACTATACTTTGATCATCGTCATTTGGGTTTTGGCTTTCCCTCCATTTCTCGTGATCTTGTGCAAGGTCCTTCCATTTTCTTATGCCTATTATTCTAATATCATCTGTTTTGCAGTCGATTCGTCTTTTTCGCACACGTCCCTTTTTTCTGGTCCTAATTGGTTTCTCATCAGGTTCTGCCTATATTGCTTATTCTAAGAACGTGAGCTATCCATCTTAGCCTTTGAGATTTTACAAATTTGTGAAAGCTCTGCCAATTCGGCATTGCATTTTGACGTATATGTTATATTTATTCCTTGACATACAGTACATATCACAATTTAGCTCAAAAAAATCATAAATCGAATACGTAATACATTTCACTCCTTGTCGAAACATAGCACCTCCAACGATTTCTATCTAAAGCTAGCCGCTTGATCTCATTCCAACCGTTCTCATCCATGTGAGGTCAGATCTACCAGGTTGGCGGATACCTTGCAGATTCCATTGGAAGGCCATTTTCGCTATCTTAACCTTTACAAGCCTCTTTTATTGAGCTTTGATCTGAATATTTTTCTTAAAATCTTTCTTTTGAAGATTCTTAGCAGTTCCTCATCCAAAGTTGTCATTGGCGTATTCGTAGGAGCTTATGCTCTGATATTATAACTCAAATCAAAATTGAATACTGTTTTGATTCCTTTTGAATGTTCATTTCAATTAAAACGATGTCGCTTTAGCTCTCTCGCTTTAATCACGCGCTCATCCCTAATGCTGGCATTTAAAAAATGCACACACAGCTGTCGCTCTTTTGGTGTCTTGCCAGGCTGCCAAATAGTCAGGTCAGTCGTTGCTTCTGGTGCTGCTTCATCTGCGGCTGCTTCTTCGGATTCCACTGCTGCTCCTTCGGATTCTGCTTCTTTTGCGGCATTACTTTGCCTTAACCTATTGCCATTTGCTTTTGTGCCTTGCCTCTGATTTGCTGCTCCTTTGGTTGTTGTTGTTGGCTATGTGCGTCACGTTGTTGTAGCTGCTCCTACTGCGCCGGCTGCTTCTGCTTCTGCTCCTGCTGTTTTCCAACACTGCAGGCAAAATAATAAGACATAATTCCTAAGCTGTTTGGCATGTTGGCAAGCGCCAAGCGACATAGACCAATGTCCGTCCGCATTTTGCATAACTTAGCATATACTTAGCAGAGAGACAGTCCCAAAGAGAGAGCGCACTCCATCGATACGGATATTGTACGCCTTGAAATGCATTCGACTGGCATAAATTCAAAGTGCTGGCACGAAAAATTTTATAACAATTTATTGACACGACGAGAAGTGCCAAAGGAAGCGACTCACGAGAAACGTTGCAAACGACGACAAAATGCAAACAAAATGTCATTAAAAGCAAAAATCTGTGCCAAATTACATTGTAATAGAGTTGATGCTATAAGCTTGCGAGTGTGTGAGTATCTATGTTATATGCGTGTGTGTGAGTATTTGAGTTTGTGTGTGTCATCTTACAGTTACGGTCGAATTCAATGCTGGTAATTAACTCGGAAAATCCAATTATGAAAACTTTTACAAAGTGAGTAACACAAATACATGCAAGTGGAAGTGTGTGTGCGCGTGTGTGTTTGTTTATATATGTATTGGTGTATAAACTTGCAACTTGCAAGTGTTGGAATGCCTCTCTCTCTCTCTCTCTCTTGCTCCGGCTACGGCTACCGTGAGCAGCTTGTGGGTACTTGGGCGCACTTATAAGTGATATGCAGAACATGCAATTAACAAGAGAGAAAATTCGGTGCCTTGCCCTCCTCCTCCTTGGGGCACCCCTTGGACCAACTTGCCACATGCCACATGCTTTTGACTTTGGTCTGCTTGGCTGGCTACGCTTGCAGGCAACCCGAACTGAGCCACTTTTCTTATGCTGTACAGTGGAACTTGTAAGCGAACGTACTTCTCTAGGTTCTTCGGTACTTAAATTGATCGTTTCATTCAGTAATTTGAAATTTGCTTGGAATTTTTAGTTTATGGGCCTAGTTTTTAAACAAAATGTGTAATTTTAAGTTTGATTTTTATTATTATTATTTTTTTGGCTTAGATATTTTATAAAATTTTTAAATAATTTCTTGGCTCTATATTATAAAGATTATGACAACTGAGGAGACTAAAAAATATGAATTTTCCAATTCTGAGATCAGTTTCGTAGTGACAAAATAAAATTCGCTTTAGAGAAGCTACACTGTAACGCACATACACATACGCATTGTTGCACTTCAGGGCGCTGCCTATACATATATGTCGTCATGTATTTGTGTGAAAATTTGCTGTATATATATATACCTATACATATATATGTGTGTGTGTGTGCTGTGCGTATATTGTGCGGCAAGTTTGCTTAGCTGGCAATTGCATTTTGGCCCAGGCTGTTGGCTTTTGCCATTGTTTCAATTTTAATATAATTCTCACGTAATAATTGCGTTTGAGCGCCTCACGAAACAACCTTCAAGACGACGTGAGTGAGCCAAAGTCTTCGGGGGGCGGTAAGGAAGTTGTCTCTCTCTAGTTCTAGCCCTGCGAAATTTCAGTCATGCATCGTTTCGTTAGCTGTTGTGTCTTTGCCATTTTGGCCCAGTTTGACGCCCTGCGTTATGCTAGGGCAAATGTTCTTACTTTTCTGTTTTGCGACAAAATAAATACAGTCCAAAACAATTTGTTGAACATGCAAATAATACTAATAACAAGAACAACAAGAACAGCAAACGAAACAATATTAAAAAATTTTGTTACGTAAAGGCGGGCGTGACTTGGTTTTTGGAAGAGGCGATAGGGTGACTATGGGATGCTCTACTGTAGCTGTCTAAGGTTGAGACAAGTTTGAGAATAGGAGCTCACATTTGGAAGTATGTCAAAGGTTGACAGAATTTGTGACTAAGCCTGATCATAGCTCGGAAAGTTTCTTTTAAACATCGATGCTGAGTAGTAAAATTCATAGACGTGTGACGTCATAACTACTTAAGCTGCTCTATTTCAATTGCCTGTAACCTACATTCTGTTGCACTCAATGTACCCACTTAGTCTAGAAGCATAGCGCATAAAAACAAGACAAAAGCTAGTCCTTTTATACTTTTGTTCAATTCAGTTCAAACGGTTGTTGTTCATTTGGTGTCCCTTCCGGCAGGAAATTGAATTTTTCATAGCCGAACCCTTTGCTTTTGGAGCACACTTGTTTTGCTAGCTACTATACTGCATATTACTTTTAATTTCTTTCAATTATGAAGAAATTTTTCTTTAACTTTAGCACAATTTTTGCTTTTATGATAATTTAATTAGTTACAATGGGTATGATGACTTTTGCTCCTGCTCCTGCCCCAGCTCCTTGCTGCCTTTTAGCTCATTAACTGCATTTAACTTGCGCTCTGAAAAGCAAGCGACTTGTTCATGCATTTTAATGAATTGTTGTTATTGTTGTTGTTGGCTATGATGAAAATGAAGGAAAAACATTTGCAGTAAGCACACGGACGGATGTATAATGTGCGCCATTTTTAATGAATACAATAAAAACAACGTTGGCAATTATGCAAGCTTTTTGAGTTACCTACCAATACCATTACCAATAAGAATGCATATTGTTTGAGTGTATTTATATGTCAATTAATATGATGAAATTGATAACCTGCTGTGAAGCCATTTGTCAGAGTCTTTTGATAAATTGCCAATACGAAAGGCCAAAACAAACAGTACAAACACATACATATGTGTATATATATGCAATTACCAATACCATTATATAGGTAGTATATACGTTATAGACTTACGCATATATATGCAAATTTATGCATGTGTATATAAGAAATGTTTGGCATTATTTTTCTAGCATTATCATGCATATCATTGCGTCGCACATGGCGTATGCTTAATGAGTAATGGCAGGCAAATTGAGTTACCAGCTAGAGGTGAGCAGCGTGATAAATTCGGCGCTCACGAAATATTATATTTTTTCTTGTAGTGGGAATTTAAGGTATTTGGTTGTCTAGTACAAAAGTCTGCGCTTAAATATTGTATCGTTGTTTGTGTTTTAAATTTTATTATGTAATAGATTTACTTGGATAAAAAACAAAAGATTAAGTTTCTTATGCATCAACTCAACCAAAATAAATACAGGGTGCGCCATTTGAATGTCGGTCGATGGAAATATTGAATAACTTTGACAGATTTCAACCGATTGACGTCGTCGAACACATTTTGGAAAGGTTATTGCATTACAATTTTAACCATGAATCGATTCACGCCCAGATGAACGCGCGGAAATAGGTGACAATGTTCATTAAATGTAATCGTTCAGTTGTTGCAACACAGCGTACGTATCGTCAAAAGTATCGCGGTCGTTCTGCGCCTAAAAGTGACACTATTCGTCGCTTAGCTTCAAATTTCGAGAATCACGGGTCTGTAGCGGACCGTCCACACTCAAATCAACCACGTCCTCGACGATCAAATGAAAATATTGAAGCTGTTCAACGGAGTGTTGCAGATAATCCTTCTGTCTCGTACCGCCGCCGGTCTCAGCAACTAAACATCAGTGGAACTACTTTGAGGAGGATTCTGAAAGATGATCTGGATATGTTTCCATATAAAGTGCAGTTAACCCAAAGATTATTGGAAACAGACAATCCGCGACGCGTGGCTTACGCCAATAACGTTATTCGAGTGAGTGAATCGGAGCCCGATTTTTGGGAGCGAATTTTAATGACTGATGAGGCCCATTTCACGCTATCTGGAACTGTAAATAAACAAAACTGTCGCATTTGGGGAAAGAAAATCCTCATACTATCCATCAAACTCCACTGCATGATCAGAAAGTGACTGTTTGGGCCGGTGTCTGCTCAAAAACCATCATCGGTCCGTTCTTCTTCAGAGTTGGGGAAACTGTCAAAGGGGCTCGGTATCGATGGATGTTGGCACACTCTGTTTTACTAGAAATGCGTGAAAAAGGTCTTAAAGGCTTTTGGTTTCAACAAGACGGCGCGACATGTCACACCGCGAAATCAACGATGAACTTCTTGCGTCAAAAGTTCCCTGGACGTGGCCACCGAGATCGCCCGATTTAACGGCACCGGACTTTTTTTTGTGGGGATTTTTAAAAAGCAAAGTGTATGCCAACATTCCGAAGACTTTAGACGAGCTTAAGGACAATATTCGAGCCGAAATCACTGCGATACCACCCGAGATGCTGGCAAATGTCATGGAAAGTGCCAGAAAAAGAGCTGAATTTTGTATCCGCAATAAAGGAGGTCATTTGATTGACGTTGTTTTTGGCAACTGAATGGAAAAAATTGTAAAGCTTCTAATTTTATAAAAATAAATAGTTTTTCAAAATCGATTGAGAATTGTTCAAGTTATTCAATATTTCCATCGACCACATTCAAATGGCGCACCCTGTATTTTCTTAATTAATTAATTTCATTTGTCTGATTTAAAAAAATTTCAATACAATTTTTTTAAATTTTTACCTAATATTTTTTAATGTTTTTTTTTTGTTGGATTTTTGTTTTGTTTTTTATGGTTTTTTCTTATTATTTTTTTGCCATTTACTATTTATTTTTTTTATTTATTATTGTTTCTTTATTTATTATTTTTCTCCCTTTTTTTGTTTTTATTACTTTTATTGTTATTATTATTTGATTAAATTAGTTTACAATGAAAATATTTTTTGAATTAAATAAAATTCCTGAGCATACAAATTTTTATTATTTATTTTAGCTTAACCAATATGATTACTAAATATTAGCGACAAAAACAAATTTATACTTATTTGCACGCTATTTAAGCAATTTGAATAATTTTTGTAAAATATTTTTTTCATATTTTTATTTATTTTTTTGCGAATTTTTGTTTTGTTTATTTTTTTTTTTTGCTTTTTTGCCTTTATTTCTTTTAATTGTTATTATTTTTGTCCTAAATTAGTTTACAATGAAAATATTTTTTGCATTAAAGTAAATTTTCGTGCACAAAAAGCTTATTTTTTCGTATATTTGAAGCAAACAAAAAGTTTATTTGAGCATAATTGCATGCTACATTAACTTAAATGCCACTTGCATAAAAAACGATTATTTGTAAACAGCTTAAACAATTAAAAATTTTTTCCTAAGAACAAAATGTTAACACATTGCATCAAAACATCAATGTTTATGCATAAGTTTTTGTCACAAAAACAATATTTGCATATAAAGCGGTTTTTGTGCAAGCAATATTTATTTTGTATATATTTTCTTTATAAAAACTATATTTTTATAAAACTATCCAAAAAAAATTGATAGTTACCATTTGTCTGTGGCTATAAAATCGTATAAAATAAGTAAATTATTTGCTTAAGATTATTTTTGTTTATTTAAAACAAGATATTGGATAGATGAAGAATATAAAAAATGGTTATTAAATTCTTTTATTACAATACCTCTACAAATTTAAATATTGAGAGATATTGCAAAAATTTAACTAAAAAAAAATTAAAAAGAATATTTTCCCAAAAATGCTTAAAAACATTGTTTGAAATTTGCATTAAAAAGGTTATATAAATTATAGAATAATACAGAAATTATTTTTTATATAAATAAATATATCGTTATATAAGAGTTCTTACACATTTCCTAAAATAAACAAAATGGCGGTTTTTTCCATAAAAAAACCAGCTCTTTGCCTTATTTAGTCACAATCCCAGAGATTGAAAGCTATTTCGAGTCTGCCGGCAAGGCGATCTACTGCGTTCTAGATAAAGCTATTTAATTAAAACTCACTGCAAATGAAACTTAAACTATCGCAACTATATTTCAACAAATTAATCACCATTTTTCTTTTTGGCAACACGCCCATGGTTGCATTTTCGCTGTCTCTGTCTCCGTCTCTGTCTGCTCAGCTCTTCACGCTATGTGCCATCACTAATCACGCTGAGAAATCTTGTACAACAATTTTAGGCAACGCCATTTTGTCTTGCTCTCTGAGAACTGTCAGCTGTGTGTTTCAAGGTCCTTATTGTTGCATACTTTTGGGCGCTTCAGTTTTAATTTCACAAAGCGAAAAAAACTTTTTAATTAGGAAAATGCAACTGAAAATGGACAAGCGCCAAGTCAGTCAACTGAAATGACGACAAAATGCGTTGACAAATGCAGAAGATGGCAGAAGAAGGCAAGGCAGAAATAAAAGATAAAGGCTAAAAGCAAAAGCAAAACAAGCGAACCTTGAGTAAGTTTAATAAAGAAAATAGGTAAATGACGAAGCAAAAGTTAAAAGGTAGCCTCAAAAGTTGTAGATTCTTCTGACCGGTAGTAGAATTTTATGTAGCTATAGCAAAGTTTTGACATAAATTCCAGGCCGAAAAAAAAATTACACCCGAAAATGAAAACTGATGTGATGCGATGGCACCTTGACACTTGACGGCCATTTTGTTGCCCAGGCGCCTCCAGCTCAGCTATTTTCAAGTTTAGATATGGGAGCACTACCCGCCGCTACCTTTTGTTGGCCTGGCCAAATTAATTTTAATGCGCTTTTCATGGCGCTGGTGTGTTGCAACTTTTGGCGGCACATAACTTTTGGGTTTTAACGATTATTGGCTCTAATGCAAATGCAAAGCCAAACTGCTACCAAACTGCTGCCGCTATCAGTCAGCTTGGCTTTTTGTGGGGGGGCCTGGCCGGAAACGTTAAATTGAAACAATCTTTAAATTTAGCGTGGCAGCTAGCGCAAATACAAAAATTTATTGCCGCACTTTAGGCGCACTGACATTGGTACTTTCGTGTTAGAAGCTACTACCAATAGCTGCGTGGGGGTTTGGCACTGGCTTAAACGTTGGCTCATGCATATTTGATGCCAAATATAAAGCGGCTATAAATTCGACTTGAAATTTACGGAACTTGAGCAAAGTAAAAGTGCGGCGACAGACAGACAGAGGAGCAGAGGGGGGCTGGCACGCACCTAACGCCTGTAAGTAGGCAACAACTTTGTCGTTTGATTTTTATGTAAGACTCGGCGTATACTTAATACTCTTTAGACACACACACGCGCATGGGCATATGTGTGACTGAGCATAATACATATGAAAAAGTTACTTGAAATTCTTTTTGTACTTTCTTCTTATTATTTTTTTTTTTTACTTTACAGTAACTTTTTTTTTTGTTATTTCTTGTTTGCTTTGACAAGCTGTCAGCCAGGCTTAGGATTGAGCATAGAGAAAAGCAGCATGAAAGAAAGCATGGCTTGAGGCATACCAATAATGGTTTATTAAAAATTAAATAAATTTCTGTTTTCAACTGCTTTATATACTTGTATGTGCTTATATATACATTTTGGCTTATAAACTTTTCATCTTATGCTGCGTGTGTGTGAGTGCGTGAGAGAGAAAAAATTTGTACATCAAATAAAAAGTTGATATGACCAAAGGTTCTATTTTAATATTGATGAGCGCCTTATAGCTGTTATACGTAGTTTGGGGGCGGTTTTTTCTTTATGCTAGCTTCGATTAAAATGCACTTAAATTTTATACATCTGAGAAATATAATAATATTGCTCTGTATTTGTATGTTATTAAAAAAATCTGGTTTTTGATGTGACGTCATGATGTTGAAAGCAGCAAGAAGCTTTTATATTATACCCACTGTTATGTAAAAAGATTGCTGTTACTAAGATTATGAAACTGTTATACTATCAAACTGTTAACCTATTTCAATACAGCTCTTCTGGGTACTTGTCTCCCAAGAAGTTTTCCAAGCGACTTGATGCATATTTGGGAACTTATATCAGTTCTTGAAACCAAGTTGATTCTTGCAAATCTGACCTCTGTCCAAATCTAGTCCCAGAAGGTTTTAAAAAACGGGAACTGTCACACAGTCGGTTTGTTTTTCAAAAGCATCGTTCTTTAAGTAGCACCAACTCCCTACAATTTTAAACACTCAACACTTACTACTTAAGGAAGAACCGCCAATTTTATTTATATCATATTCTTCCCATTGCTTCCGGAAAAATTTAAATTGACTTCTCAAATTGAAAATGTTCTCTAAAACTTTTAAAAATCTTTTCAAATCTATCTGGCTTGCGAGCTTGCCTGAAATGTTAGTTTTACCTTTACGAACTGTTCATCTTCCATATCATCATCGTATGGCCATTACAACCCGCTTTCGGGTCACGGCCTACCTAAGCAGCTCTCGCCAGGCGCCTCTGCTTCGTGCGCGCCTTATCCAATTAGAAATACCAAAGGAGGTTCTCCTCCACTTGATCTCTCCATCGGAGTCGTGGTCGTCCCCTCCGTCTTCCTTCGTCGGCTTTCGCTTCGAATACCTTTCTCGCTCGAGCATCATTATCCATACGTACGGCATGGACGAGCAGGCGCAGACGTTGTATTGTGATGCGCTGGACAACACCCATGTCGTCGTAGAGCTCGTACATCTCGTGGTTCATCCGTATGCGATAGCCTTCCTCAAAACGTACGGGACCGAAGATTTTGCGTAGAATTTTCCTCTCAAACACCCCAAGAGCAGCTGCATCTGTCCGTAACACAATCCATGCTTCTGCGCTGTATAAGAACACGGGCAAGATGAGCGTCTTGTAGAGTGTTACCTTTGTCGTTCGAGAGAGGTCTCTCATCTTCCATATGCAAGCTTTAAAAATCAGACGCCAAAGATGATCTTTGTATTGTCGTAGAATCTCTACAAATTTAATTCAAATTCACTTAATTTATATGGAAATATTAGAAACTGTTATACTCATTCAAACTTTTATAACTACTCCATATAGATATATTTATTTCAACCCGTTATAATTATTTTAAACTGTTATTATTATTTCAAACTGTTATAATCATTTCAAAGACGATCTTTGTATTGTCATAAAATCTGTAAAAAATGTAAATTTATTTCAAATTCGCTTAAACTTTAAAGAAATATTATAAACTGTGATACTGTTTTCAAACAGATAAAGTTATTTTAAGCTGCTATAATTATTTCAAACTGTTGTAATTATTTTAAACTGTTATACAATTTTCAAATTGTTATAATTATTTCCAAGGCGATCTTTACATTGTCGTAGCATCTGTAAAAATTTTAAATTTAATTCAAGTTCGCTTAAACTTTAAATAAATTGTATAAACTGTTATACTGATTTCAAACACAAAGTTATTTCAAGCTGTTATAATTATTTCAAACTGTTGTTATTATTTTAAGCTGTTATACAATTTTCAAATTGTTATAATTATTTTCAAGGTGATCTTTGTATTGTCGTAGCATCTGTAAAAATTTTAAATGTAATTCAATTTCGCTTAAACTTTAGAAATTTTTTAGTGTGTTAGAAACTGTTATAATGATTTCAAACTTTTATAATTCATGTTTCAAACATATATAGCTATTTAAAACTGTTGCTCTGATTTTAAACTGTTATACCTTTCTAACCTGTTATACTCTGCTCAAAAGAATATTCTTGTCTTGGTTACTCTCTTTTAAAACTCTCGAGTAAAACATTATACTTTGCTTAAATTGTTATACTCTTCACCAACATAAATGGAAACCTTTCCTACGACAAATCGGTACACTTGCTTAATTTGGTATACTGCCATTAAACATTCAAACGCAATAAAAAAAAACTCTCACTAAATACTTTTTTAAACAAGACTGTATCAAACTGTTATACTGATTTTAAACAAATAAACTCTGCTCAAAAGAAAATTCTACTCTCGGTTATTCTCTTTTAAAAGGCTCTCTTCTAAAACTATACTTTACTTAAACTGTTATACTCTTATACTCACAAGAATAAACGGAAAGCTTTCCTAACATAAACCGGTACACTTTCTTAATTTGGTACGCTACCATAAAACATTCAAAAGCAATAACAAAGCCCACCCTAAATATTTGTTAAAACAAGACTATCAAACTGTCATACTGATTTCAAACTGTTATCTTCGGCTCAAAACACTATTTTGCTCACAGTTATTCTCTGTTAAAACTTTCTCTTCTAAAACTTTATACTTTGAATAAACTGTTATAATCTTCTCTATCATAATCGCAAAATTTCCTACGATAAACCAGCTCACTTTCTTAAATTGTTAGACAACTTTGAAATATTTAAACGCAACAACTTCTTTAGTTATACAAATTCCATATTGTTATACTCTGCTCAACCAAAGCTCTGCCTGTCTCATGTTATTCTCTTTTAAAACTCCCTTCCAAAACGCTGTATTTGACGTAAACTGTTATATTCTTTTCCAACATAAACGCAAAACTTTCCTACGATAAAACAGCTTTCTTAAATTGTTGTAATACTACGAAACATTTAAACGCCATAACGCCCCTTCTCAAATTTTTTACCAACCAAGTCTTAATCAAACTGTTATACTAATCCCGAAATTTATTTCTCTTCTCATTACAGTATTACTCACAAGCCTGTTGGCCACCACACACATTTCTGCTCAGGCAGATGAATCGATCGATACGCGAGAAAATGCAGATCTCGAATTAAAATGTCGTTTCTCAGAAAAATACGAAGCAGATGATTTTTCATTTTATTGGGCACGCTGGACAGCAAATCCGGCGCAATTCGAGAATGTGGCAATTGGCGATGTGCAGCTCAGTTCCGGCTACAGGTAAGAAAAAAATCCGAAAGAATTTTCATTGTTTGCGTGCGCACGCACTAAAGTAGACTATATAAAATGTGTTAAGCTTTAAGCTGTCGCTGTTTATGGCCCGGCGTGTTGACAACACGGCCGTATACTTAACGTCATCATGCATATAGTACATGTGTTGTATATACATATATATATGTATATATATTATACATAAGTATGGGACATTAACGGCTGACCGTGTCTGTTTCATTAAATGTTTTGTTGCCTTAATGCAGGCGTCAACTTAATTAAAATCAAGTTCTTGGCAATTTAAACAAAAAGCCCGACAGAGCACCAGGCGCTGATTGGACTTGGGGACTGACTGTTAACTGCTGGGGTTTGGATAAGTCTTAATCCTTATTTCATGTCAGCGCCGCGTGTTGCATGCTCAAACAATTATGGGGCAACACCACACATACACGCACACACACACAGTGTCTATGGCGGTATGTGTGAGTGTGTGTTTATGTTTCATTTTCATTATCGTTGGCTACTGCTGCTGTTTGTTGTTATTTAATGCCTGTATGGGTTGTTGCCAGGGCTGCAAATCTTTGAAGTTGCTGGCGGGGATAGCTGGTAGGATTTTGTTGTTAAGAGAGTACCTTAGATTGAAGTTTTTGATGTAAAGCAGGGCTTAGACATATTGCATAGATTTAAAGATATTTATAGATGTTGTAATATTAAAAGAATGACGCAAATCAAGGGCGGCGGATTTATTTTAGATTTTCGGGAATTAGACGCTTCAAGCAGATAAATCCACTGACCATAAGACAGATAGCGAACAAAACTTAGAAGAATTCTTTTATGTATTTGGAAGATTTATCGTGAGGGATGCTATTTTAGCCTTCTTCTTTGGAGCGTATACCTAAAATGCCGAAACCATAAATTCCAATTAATTTGTGAATTTGACAATTTTAGGATGCATAAATAAATGTTATTCCTAGAAGAAGCTTCATTCTGTCACATGCTTAATAGTATGCTCTGCTCCATTTCAAACTTGATTTGCAGCCCTGGTTGTTGCTGTAGCATTTTCAATTGTATTTTTATTTGCTTCGTGCCTTGCGTTTCCGCTTCCGGCCGCCATTTCAGCCAGGCTGTCCGCCTGCTTGGCAGCCTTGTTAAGCTGATGTACAATATTTTTGTTGTTATACGTCGCTCCTTTCCATTTTTTTTTGTTTTTAATGTTTTTTCAGTACGCTTGGTTTTCTTTATGTTAAAACGCATAAATTTTAAGTGCCAGGCAAGCCACAAAATGCAACGTCGTGGCCGCTACAGCGCCACCTATCCCCCTGCTGGCCTGCACTTTGGCAGTTGGCAAGCACAGCAGTCAGCACAAATGAAAATGGCGGCCAAGAGGCAAATGGCGACAACAGACGTGGCGACCATTTTGTCTGCATGTGTAGAGCAGCAAATAATAAAAGCAAATCAGCAAATAGAAAAAAAAACCGTACACAAAAAACAAATGAAAGTAAAATAAACCAAAAAAAAAAAGAACAAAATCACAAACCAAATGGCCAGGGAAATTGTAAAATAAATTTTTACTGCAATTTGCGCCGAAAGCTAACAAGCAATAGCAACAAAAACAATGACACCAAAACAACAGCAACAACAACAAAGCGACGACAAGCCAACATTCAGCTTGGTCCGGTCCAGTAATGAAGGATACTGAAGGATACTTTCTCTCACTCTGTCGCTCTGTTGCTGGCAACAGCAAAAGTGAAATTACTGCAAATTTGTTGGCAATGCCGCACGATTTCTGGCCAAAATGTCGAGTCAACAACACCAAACGGACCAAAGGCGGGCGCACGGACTTGACCCGTACACGTTTGGCATAGCCGTAGCCATAGCCGGCAACCAGGACCCAACACGATGCTGGCTTCGTTCCTCTCGTAACGCTTCGTGCCTGGGGCTAATATTTCGTTTAACATTTCATTTAACGAGACTGCTGTGCCGGAGACTCGAGCGAATGACTCTTGGTTTGGTGGCACACGGTGTAGCTTAGACATAAGCAGACAATGGCCTATTAAAAGGCCGCAATGGTTGCCAAATAATTGGCTTTGCCTTTTTGCCATTTCCAGCCATTTTTGTACATTTTATTGTAAACGTTTTAGGTTTATACCAGCTCCATTCAGCTCCTGGGCCTCTAACAAATCACAGCTCAACTGCAGCTACTTGAAAATTGCAACATTCTCAAGTACTTGAGCGTGTTCTCTCTGGAACGCACTGAACCCACTTTCCCTGAAGTTACTTTGTTTGTTGTCTCTCCCAGTTCATTCTCCTATATATTTTTTAATGCCGCTCAAGGCCGCTCTTTATGTGTTTAAAGCGCTTTTCATTTTCATTCCACAAAAAAGGTTTTCTACTCCTAGTCCTTGTTGTGCCTGTGTGCCAGTGCGTCCTAGCCGCAACACAGCTGCAGCTTTGCCAGCACTTTTTATATAATTTGCACTTTTTTGTTGCGTAGCGCCCTCTGCCGTTCAAAATGAGCAGCAGCAGCAGCTACGTTTAAACGGCAGAACGCGCGTGCCAAGCGCTCAGTCTCCAGAGACGCGGCCCAGTTGCCGCTGCCTCCTACCCGCACTCCTCTCTGCACCTCATGCGGCATTTTTTCTTCCTTTTTTTCTACTTTGCTTTTCAACAACAACAGCCCCTACCATATACACGTACTCTATATATATTATACATAATAACAAACGTAAAAATAAAGAAATTCAACTAGACGAAGGATCTGGCTGGTTGCGCTTTGGGCCAGTTGCCGTTGGAGAATTTAGTCAATTTGCAGCTAGGTTCCAGTGGTGTGTGTGCTTTTTTTTTTCTTTCCTGATTGTTGTTTTGGTAATGCTCTAACAGCGAGTTTTTAATTTCCTTAAGCAACTTGCTGCGAAAGTAGGTCTCCTAGTTTAGAAACAGCACAATGGGGCGGGAAAAACTTTTCAGGGCTAAGCTTTTGTTAGAAGTCCTAGTTTAGCCAAAGCGCTGTGAATCCTTCTAGTACAACTGATAACTAGGACTTTAATCAGCGAAATTAATCGGGGATATTGTGTGTTGAATGCAGTGAGCTATGGAAGTAGGTTGTCTGGTACTTTGAATTCCAATACCTGTTTAGGTATTGTAATGAGTTCTACCTTGTGAGTTCAAAAAATGGCTTGTCTGTAAGAGACAAGCTCTCCCGGTAGATCTTCTAGCAATTGTGAGAGCTTTGGTGTGTAAAATCGGAACATTAGACATGAGATTTGTGTATATTTGTCCTTACCTACCTGAGCACACAACTACTTTAATTTTATAGGGTTTGTAATATGTTTGACTTGTATGTACGTCTGCTCCCTCGTAACTTCTTAAGCGCTTCTCACAATTTCTCAAATGAAGTATCTTTGGAAACGTCTTGATATAGACTAAGTGACGTCACGTTAAATTAAATATGACGGCCTCAAGAGGACATTACGTTACGAGTACAAAAGTTTGTTTTTTAATGATACAAATTTTCGATACAGAAAAATGCCACAAAAGAACTTCGGAGTAGCTGATATGAGCAGGCCCAGCCTCTACGCATCCCCTTAAATATGTTATATTTACTTCTTTTATACTTTTCAGAGCATAAGCTTTCAGTAGTCGGGTCTTCGTCAATTTATTTTTGGGGGCTTAGCTTTACAATCGTCCTTATTTTCCTGTCTCACAAAAATAAGCATTTTTAAATTTTTTTAATGAGTTTTTAGTTGCTAAGTCCAAGTAGCCCGGACTGAATCCGCATTGATGATAAGTGGCTGTCTTTAAGGATTCTCCATCAGCTTTATTAAAATCCAAAAGCTTTTTGGTAAAGTTATGAAAAATACTCTAACTACACGGCTTTAAAACTTTAGAAAATCAGAAACTAAATTTGTAATAAAAAAAACTTTATTTTAACATTAGTTTCACAGCGCCATCTGGTACTACGAGAGTGCTAAGTCCTATAAGGACTATAAAACCCTTTTGGGATACCTAATTTTTAACATCCTATGAAAATATTCAGATCCGAACCAGATGTCGACTTTTATTGTGTGATAACAGCTAGCAACTTATTCAAAATTTTAGAAATATCTTGCCTTTAGATCCTAAACACTTCTGAAGTGCTTTAAGGCGCAATGGATGAAAGTTGTTCCTTGTTTATAGTATCATAAATTAAACCTACTTCTTCGACAAATTCTCACAGAAGAATTTTGATTCATTACATGGAAAATCTCTTATTAATAAATCGTAATTTAGAAACAAAATTTAATTTAGTTACTGCAGAGTTCGTTAAAGGCAAGATCTACTGTATTTTAATGTTAGGAAAAGGTATAGCAACAAATATTTTTAAAAATTACGCCGAAAAGAATCGATCACATAAATAGCTTACTCAGAAATACTTCGTAATTAGAAAAACTAAAATTTCCTTATTGGGGAATTCGTTCAAGTACAGTAACAGCCACAAACATTTTTTTTAAAAGATTACTCCTAAATTGAATTTAAAGAGTATCTTAAAATTCGCTTTTTAAAGTTACCCATAGTTCTCTATTTTTTTTAGGGATTCGTCTGCGCTTTGCATTCTATTTACAGATTTCATTGCTGTGGCATTTTTACTTGGCTTGAGTTTTACAGCACGCGCCAAAGTACTTCAGCACTTCACAGAGTCCTTGAATATATATAGTACATATATACAATACATACACATACTTTTTGTGGGTATGTGTGTGTTGGGAAATTAAATTTTCGCCACTGGATGTGAATGTGCCATGCTGAACGCGTGTTTTTGTGGTCTGCAGCAATTAGCACGCTGCATGCTGCGCTGCCATGTCCCTTTGCGGCTGAGTATCCTGGCTGAGCAGTTAATCAGTTGGTTTGCGTCTTGGCTAACAACGTTGGCAGTCCAATTACTTCTTGGCTTGACCTTACTGGCAGGCAACAAAAAAAAATTGCCATGTATAAATAAGGTCGATAAGCAATGACATGGAAATTAAAGCCATAAAAAAGTCTAGACGACATGTGTGAGAGGGTCCTGCAGGTGGGGCTAACAAATTCTAGCTAGTAACAACGTGTCATATAGAGCAAGCTATTCAAATAAAGAAAAACTTTTAGCTAGACGAAATGAAACTAATGATGCTTAGACGCACAAGCCAACACCTTACCCTTATGGCCAAAAAAAAAAAACCAGAGCAAAATCAATGAGCAGCAGGATGTGGTTGGGGTCAGATGACGAGCAATTTTCTTCAAACTGAGAGCTGGTGACAAATGAACTTGACGCTGTTAGGATTTTTGTTTTTCTGGCATATAGATGTATTTTTTTTTTTCCTATCTTATTTGTGACCCTAATAAACTGCGCAGTGCGCGCTTTTAGGCGCTGTCAGGAGCTGTGTGCTCCTTCATTGAGTCAGTCATTCGATAAGTTGCTGGCTCTCTCTCTCCTATGGCTGATAAAAATCAGCGAAGCGTGACCGTCGCGCATCAATTTTCACTAGTTGTCCAGGACAACAAAATAATCAGCATTGAAAAATTGCCGAAAAATTTTTCGAAGACCCCAAAAGAGCGTAAGTCGAGCATTGAAGGAAAAATTCATTCAAAAGCGTGCTTGAAATATGAAGACATTTCGCTGCCACTGTGTGTTATAAATAAAGCGGACGTTGTCAAAGTAAGTGCGTAGTAAATAAAATTATTTTTTAGAAGTTTATTCTCTTTTTGTTTAAAGTGCATTGAACCCGAAGTTACCTGAATGAAGTTGTCTACTTATAGATGCTTACAGCTGTAAATACAATTAATTTACAGGTACTTTGATTTGAGCTTTATGCTGTGCGAATTACCAAAACATTTCTGACAGGTCAAAGAAATTGGAAATGTATTAAAAATAAAACAAAAAAAAACGTTATGAATCTTAAAAGCAAACTTTGAGTGAAAAAATTGGTTTGTTGAGACTGACTTTGAAATACACTGCGAAAAATGCTTGTTCGCTACCAAAGTTTCAGTACTTACTTTGGTAGCGAACAGCAACAAAATTAAGAAAATATGAAGAACGCTTTGGGGCTTAAGCCACAAATATTTTAATTTTTTGATGAATTTTCTGAAAATACGCAGGAATTAATGATGTCGTAAAAATTTATTACAACCTAGTCTCAACTCTTAACCTTTATATCTAGCAATATTCTTAGAGCTTTGATTCCGCATTCATCAACCAACCAAAATTTTATAGGAGTACTAAAGAAATCAAAAGATCTTATCACTAAATTTGACATTTTTTGAGCAAGCTAGGGTTTTACAACAAATAAAGGCTCAACACACTCTTTCACTAGGATACAATTTTTTAGATGAATCTGTTTTTAAAGCAAATATTTTGAACCAACTCTTTTGCCGAACTAAACTTAAACACACAGATGATTTTAAGTTTATAAACCAAATCTTATTTAAACTAAAATATTTTATTTATATTAAATATATGTCAAATCAAAACACATGAAATCAAATATGCCTTATTCTCTATCTAACAGACTTTGTTGGGCAGTTAATCGATTACCTTTAAGAGCATAAAAAGTGTCGGGAATTTACAAATGTTTTTAATTCTTTTTACATTTTGTAGAAGTCTTGCAGTGAAAATATGCAAAAATTAATTGAAGTTAGATTTTATTTATTGCTTGCTTGCTTTCGTTTCTTTCAATTTGTTACTACCTTTACGAGGGCTGTCTTTAATGTTATACATATATTTAAAATCATGATGAGTACATTTAACTATATATATATAACATAATGTGACGTGACATAGTCAATAACAAACGGACGATTCAGACTCTTCTAAAGTTGCTTCATTTGTGAAATTGTAATAAACGTTTTAGAATTTACGAGGTAATGGACGTACATATAGATCAAACGTATCAAACACCTCTTGAGGCCTTTATATTTAATGTAATGTGACGTCACATAGTCAATAACCAGTGGACGATCAAGACACTTCCAAAGATACTTCATTTGTCAAATTGTGATAAGCGATTTAGAAGTTATGAGGGAACAGACGTACATAATGATTAAACATATAACACACTTCTTGAGGCCGTCATATTTAATGTAATGTGACGTCACATAGTCGATAACCAGTGGACGATCCAGACTCTTCTAAAGAAACTTCATTTGAGGAATTGTGAAAAGCGTTTTTGAAGTTACGAGGGAACAGATGTACATACTGATCAAACATATTATGTCATAAAAGTGTTTTAATGTACCTTGTTAGCGTTCCTTTCCGACTATTTGCTCTCACGAGTATAAGCCCAACTTGGGCGCCAACCCTTTTGTTGGGCGACTATTTGCTCTCACGATCTCAAGCCCATTCTTGGGCGCTAGTCCTTTTATGAGCCCCACTCTTATTTCGAGAGCGAGGCGATTATTTATTTTACTTTTTTGGTATTTTTTAATTTTTTTTTTATGAATGCTTCCTTAATCTTAATCTAACAGTCCACGAACAGCTCCAATTTTCTTGTATTGTAAAAAGACATTGCAAACAAGATCTTTATAAACATTTGTGCTACAGCTAATGACAGCTTACACTCTTTAGGATGTCAAAATTTCATCGTCAACGCTTTACTACATAATTCTTATCCAAAATCTTAAAAAATCAATTTTCAAGTATTTTTTCGATCTTGAAAAAGCAATTTCCAAATTGATTTCCGACACCTTTTAATAAAACTGCTCAAATCAAAGCTGGTCAATATAAATGTGTGTCAACCCTCGTATTTATTTATATTTTTATATATATTTTGCACACATTTAAAGTTTTTACCACCTGCGGCCAGAGCTGTACTGGAAAGTAAAGCTTGCAACTCACATATTGCCACAAAGTGAAAACTCAATATTAGCACAATTAGTGTAGACCGGTCAGAGGGGAGGTGTCCAAGGGTATGTGATATTGAGGGTTTTCATATGTATATGCACGATATGGTGCCACATATATATGTATAAATATATATACGTTTGGTAGACATTGCCCGCTGGCATTGCTGAGGCGTGCCTGACAAGTTTTTAAATAAAATAAATTGATTTTTGAAATGAAATTGCTGCAAACAAGCTGGCAAGAGCAAACAGAGACACATCACACATACATACACGTACAAAATGTGTTGAATGCAACCAAGCGTTGCAGCGATATACACGAAGAGATATAGGACAAATATTGTAGTATGCTTTGTTGTTAGTGCCAGTGGTGGTATTGGGCAACATGTCGTATGCTCAATGGTCAGTGTGTTGGAAAACATTTAGTTATCGTATAGCATAAAACTCATATGACAAGTCAACTTGTGCCCCCTACTCACACTCACACTCACACTGTGCTTGCCACTTTTATTTCCTTACAGATTGAACTTTCAGCCAGAACGTGGCATCTATGATTTGCTTATCAAGAATGCTTCCTACAGTCGCGACAATGGACGCTTTGAGTGCCGCGTCAAGGCCAAAGGCACCGGCGCCGATGTGCATCAAGAATTCTACAATCTTACAGTACTGACGCCGCCACATCCGCCTGTCATATCGCCTGGCAACATTGCCGTTGCCACCGAGGACAAGGCCATGGAGTTGACTTGCAGCAGCATTGGCGGTTCTCCAGATCCAATGATAACGTAAGTGTTTAAAACCCAACTAAGTGTGCAAATTAAATTACAATTTGTAATACTCTGTATTTTGTCGTTTTGCAGCTGGTATCGCGAGGGTTCTAATTCGCCGCTGCAGGCTACAGTGCTGCGCGGTGGCTCCAAGGATCAACCCACCAATGCTACGCTGACGATAACCCCACGCCGTGAAGACGATGGCGCCAAATACAAGTGTGTTGTGCGTAATCGTGCCATGAATGAGGGCAAGCGTCTGGAAGCTACGGCTACTTTGAATGTTAATTGTAAGTAGATGTACATTCTTTTTTTAATGCCCAAAATTCCTTGTAACTAGGACCCTGGTTTGTACCCAAGCTAACTTGAGCTTTAATAGAAGTCGTAAATACTGGGAAGGCATATTGAATGCTTGGAAAGTCTCGTTTGGCTCGAACTCGTCACCGCCCTGTGTTTTCATATCTCTACGAACTTCTCCATCTTGATCCTGTTCAATAGGTTTTGAACTTATGAGGGACGTACCTTCTTCTCGATTTGGTTATATCAGAGGTTGCTCCATTTTCCTAGCCCTTGCAACAGAGGTGCAACCCTTCTTTCGTAGTAACGACGGTTGAAGGTATTTCATTTGAAGTATCTTCCCTGTTTGTCCTGGAGCTAACTTGAGCTTTAATAGAGGTTGCAAATAATGAGAAGGCGCATATTGATTGCTTGGAAAGTCTCGGTTGACTCGAACTCGCCTCAGCTCTGTGATTTTATGCCTCTACAAACTTCTCCATCTTGATCATGTTTCGAACTTATGAGGGACGTTCCTTCTTCTCGAGTTGGTTATATCAAAGGTAGCTCCATTTTCCTAGTCCTTGCAACAGAGGTGCAGCCCTTCTTTCATAGGAACGACGGTATATCTTCCTGCTTAAGTCTTTTAAGCCCTTCCCAAAACGTCTTAACTGCGTGTGCTTAAACTCTTTCATAGTTCTTATTTTATTCCATTTCATTTAATTATTTGTGGAATCAAGTCCACTCGGGATTGGAGATACCTCTTTATAATGCTTACTCCCATAGGAACCATACATGCCTACCGCCATAGGAACCGTACCAAAATTACGACCGGTGTAGGGGTCTATGTTATTGTCACGTTTTTTTTTTTTAAATAATGGACTTTGTTTTTACCTTTTAAGGGGGAGAGGTCTTCGCATAAACTACGGTTAATCACCTCTCGGGCGAGTGGGTGAAAAATTGGGGGCTTGGAAATACCACGCTTGATCACTCGCCTAGGGGAGGTAAGGAAATGATGATAGACATACCACGCTTTGTCTCTCGACCGGGTGAGGGATCTACGGTTTTGTCTCGTACTCAATGATGTAGGGAAATGACATTTTTTTCTAGAAAGAAAGGACCTTTGTTTAACTATTGGTGGGGGTAAGGTCTTCGCATATGCTACGGTTAGTCATCGAGGGGAGAGAGATATTCAAATTTAAAAACTGGGTCCAGTAAATTATCACTTCTGAATCTACAATCTTGTATTTCAAGTTTGGGACAATCTTTGATTCTAAAGTGCTCTATAGTTCCTCCCTTTGCCAGTTTAATAAGTTAATTGAACCATATGGGTAACCTTTATTGGCAAAGCGTCCATAAATTGACCTAGTTACATAAGCCTGAGTTGCTGCGCTTCAGCTGATCAGCATGATCCACTTGAACTCTTCATTTCAGTGTAACCCTTTGGTCAAAAGTTCAATTTAGGCTCAAGCACCTAAATTATTATCTTTTTCCCCACTTTAACTCAATTCCCATTAGCATAGCCCATGTTCCCAGCTTATCATTATGAGACCCTAGACTATGTATTCATCCGTTTAACCCTTGACCGTAAACTGCACACAAATTGCCAATGTCTGCATTTGACTAATTAGTTGCTCATGTTGACACTGAGTTAATGCAGCCAGGCGACAATGCCACATCACGCCCCAACACATTTTGTTGTTGCAACAACGAAAACAACAACGTGGAGCAGCTCATAATGAAGTGACTGAACAACAACTGACAACGCATTCATTATCAAATGCTCTTAAAATGTCCAAGCGTGTAAACTATTTAGTTGAGGCAACAGCAACAACAATAACAATATTAGCATTAACTTCAATGTCTGTAAATATGTATGTATATATTATATGTATATATGTATTTAACTACAATATGCATATATCTTTTTTTAAAAAGGCCAACAGCCAACGCACATAAATTACAGACCCTCTGACGTTGGCGTTGACCTGCTGACTGAGCGCAAGTAATTAGAATAGAAATTTATGTGAGAGTCCAATGTTGTTGTTTTCAGCTTTTGTTGTTGTTGTTTGTATTGCTCTGGTCAGCGCCGCACTGCGTGGCATGCAACAAGTGGCAATTTAACACATGGCTGCCATACACCATGTAGTTGACTGAGTGACTGACTGACCCAACAACAACAATAAACCACGACTACAACGTGCGCCATTAGGGCTAATCAAATGGCAAATAAAGTCAAATATTATTATACTTTATGCAAAGGCTATAAAAACATGCAAAGCGAGATTTGAATAAGCCGACTAAAGTTTGTACTGATGATTTAAAGATGGCTAATTTTTTAATGTGCTGTTTTCTTAACACTCCTATTAAAAATAATATCTACCATCAAAAGCCACATCCACCATCACTCAATCACCCTCTTTTGGGTACCATGGTGCTCGGGTGACCCTGGTAATGAGTAGGTGGATGAGTGTGCCTGGAAGACCCTTACAGAATGTCGAATTGCAAATTAGTGAGACGGTTAGAGCACAGGCGGAAAGACAATCTGACTCTGTTTCCGACCGCCGTAACTCCCAAGCACTCTTGCCACTGTATAATCCAAAGCGAACATTCGAACTCCTCCATTTTGACAAAAATAGAACAATGTTGGTGGTAGGAGTGGCAACGGGGCAACCACAATAGGTTGAGAGGTTGCACATTCCCCATCACGGCTGACTTCTGCCGCAGCTGTGGAGACGAGGAGGAGACAGCAAGTAACCCACACCTGCTATGTGACTCTGCATTCTGACAAATGTGTCTATAGCGTATCTGGCTACGTTTGTTGAATCCTCGTAATGGTTCTGTATAAACAGAGACTTAGACGATTAGAAGTACCCAATAGTTCTTGATCTTCTTTTACCCATTTTTACTTTTTGCAATCCTTTACCTAATTAGGCATCACAATAGGCCACAATTGACGATGGATGATCTCAGCTATAGTTTCAGCAGTCTATTCAATCTAACCTAACTTATATGCCATCAATACGATGAGGTCTCTTGGCCAGTTAGAAGTACCCAATAGTTCTTGATCTTCTTTTACCCATTTTTTCTTCTTGCAATCCTTTACCCAATTAGGCATCACAATATTCCACAATTGTCGAAGGATGATCTCAGCTATAGTTTCAGCAGTCTATTCATGATAAGGTCTCTTGGCCGAAAATATATAGCATTAATCTTTTAGGGGGACAAGCCTCTCTGCTTATTGTGGCTATGACATAAATAATTACAATAGACCAAGCTGGCTCTTATATACTGAAAATTTTGAACCCGCTCAACACATTAAAGTGCATACCATACGTTTTGACCGTACTCATAAGCATAGAGTATAACCAAAAGCAGTGGCAACCACTTATTAAGCTCCACAAAAGCTTCATTAATTCAAGAACAACCCACACACAACAAACAACTTCACATACCACAAAAAAACGCCCACTGGCTTTTGGGTTCATGGCGTTGGACTTGCAACCACGCTAATTGCTGTTGCATGCAAAGTTGATCAAGCCAACGTTGCCGTTGACTAGGCCAAGTGACCACTAAGTAAAGCAACAACAACAGCCAACAACAACAGCCAACAACAACCAACGAGAACCACCTCAAAGTCTTAAATTTTTCGCCAACACGCAACAAAACCCACATGACGTATGCGTAATTTGGTTATATTTTATTTTTTTGCTATAAGTTTTAATGACAGACGTCTGCTCAAGTCTTTAATATAAATGAGCCATAGATGTCGCTAATTAGCTGAGGCGCATAATTCATGCCACGCCTACACTTCCGTTTGGCTATTGAACTAATTGAGGCGTTAAGGGCGTATGTTGCTGGAACTTAAACCTACACTACTCCTAACCATGTCAAATGTTTAATTAAAAACAAGCGTATAATGTTCATTTACATATATAAACTAGTAGTATATAAGCCGCAAGTTTTGGTTTTTGTTTTATATGGTTTTATGTATTTCGAATTTTTATTGCTGATTTGATGTTAGACATAATGTTTTAGTGCGCATAATGCATATAATTACATTTATATAAATTACGTGAAATTTTATGCATGATAGGTATATAGAAAATTGGTTGGGAAGGGAATTTAGTTTGGGATGGGGGAGTTGTACTTTCAACCGCATGTAAATGCAGCGATTTGTTGGGTTTGCTAATTGGAGTAGAGAAGGGAAAGTGGGAGAGAGGTGCGAAAATACCTTTGATCTAGAATAGGAGTTAGCGCCATAAAGCAAAAGATGATGAAAGATATTAAAGGCTGAGCAGTAGAAAAATGAAGAAAAGAAATTTTGTTGTAACCGACTTTGGAATACTTGACACTTGAGTGAAGCAGAAGTACGGCTGGTCTTCAACCGGTCTCTATGGTAAGTTAAGCTTACCGTCACTACCGTCAATACACAGCTATATCCTGTATCTAGCCTTTTACCCAAAATAATGTACTTATTGCCCAAATTCGTCTTAAATTCCTTTTCCCCTAGTGAGGCTCTTGCTCTTACTCTGTTGGGTGCTTCTCTATAGTTAATTAGTAGTTAATTTTCGATGGTCCTTTTCCAGCTCATAGCGTGTACACGAGGCTGCCTGCTTCCTTGTGGGTTCTTTGTTTAACCTTGTCGAAGAATAAAATTGTCCATAGTAAAAAAGAACATACCTGAACTCTTTCCCAACCCACTCTCATCGGGCTTGAACATGACGTTCTTGATACAGTCGGTCTGTTTTCCTTTAATGATTAGTAAAATGCTTTTATTCTGTTGATCAAGTGTTGCTGATCTCCCCTTCTTAATTAACTTTACTAACCCGTTTTCAGGTTGCGGCCTGTTATAGATGACTGTTGGAACTTGATTCGAGAGATTTCATTCATTATAAAATTTCGACGATGTTGTGCTCAACAGACCAATTGTTCTCAGCGTCTGTTTTCTTCTAAACTGACAATAGCAAACGGTTATCGACTTATAGCCTAAATTAGACAAGTCTTCCTATCAAAAACCTACTTTACTCCTTGATACCAAAGGTATCCCCGTAGTGGGGTTCGTGAACTTTTGGGGGAATTGTATCTGAAACCATGTCATAGACTTTTATTGGAAGATGTATCTTTATGTTTTGGGTTCCACACTCTCAGCAAAACCGTGTTTGACGTCCGTACCCAAAGTTACGTCGATGTCCTTCATTGAGGGATGTCGTTTTAAGTCTTTAGGTCGAAACCGTATGCACAACCCTGTTTAAGGCTTGTGTCCGAGGCCACGCTTGAATCTTACATTAGAAGATGTTTCATTTGTTTATCCCCTTTGTGAGATTCGTGAACTTTAGGGGGAATTGTATCTGCAACCAAGTCAGAGACTTTTATTGGAAGATGTATCTTTATGTTTTGGGTTCCACACTTTCAGCAAAACCGTGTTTGACGTCCATACCAAAGGTTACGTCGCAGTCTTTCATTGAGGGATGTCTCTTTAGTCTCTCTCGAGGTCGAAACCCTACGCACAACCCTGTTAAAGGTTAATGTCCGACGCCATGTATGAGTCTTACATTGGAAGATGTTTCTTTTTATGTCGGGCTTCAAACCCTAGGCAATTCCCCAGACTGTATGCTGGCTGTGTTCGTTGAAGTTGTTTCTTTTTTGTGTTTGGTAGCCAACCCTACACATAACACAGTTTAAGGTATGATCCGAGCTTAAGAGCTTCTATTTAAACCATATAGCCAACCCTTTTAAGTGAACATCGCTGAGCACTTTAGCTTGCTCCTTCGACACCCTTTGACAATTAAAGCTGCTGGCCAGCAGACCCCTTAAAGCAACCTATAGTTTGCCTCTCACATAGATTAGTATAAACTTAGCATACCCTTCTATCCTACACAAAAATCACAAGAAAACCCATTTACACATATTAAAGAAAGAAAGAAATAAAAAGCAGAAAAATAACAACTATAAAAGAAAAGCTGTGCTAGTGGACCACACAAACCGCATGGGGCAAAGTAATTGCAGGCAGCAAAGGGTTAAGGCAAAAGGCTTTGGCAAACAGAGCAGAGGGCTTAGAACTAAACTCTGATTAGAGCTGGCTGCCCTCATATATGTGCAGTACCATTGACCCCAAGACCCTTCCCTCTTCTTTGCTATGTTCCGCCCCAAACTCTGTGTGTAGTTTTCACTTGCGGTCAAGTCATGCTGCTTGCAAGCAAAGAGCTTAATGCGTTTTTAAGCAAGCAATGAAGAGCAGAGTAGATCAAAAGCTCAGTTAGCAGCAATTCTGCTACAAATACTATTCATGCCGCCTGTCAACCCTATCATTGCCAGTTCATTTTGGTACTGACCAACACTCTTCAAGCGCCATTTTCATTTGCTGTTTACTTATGAGTGTGTGTGAATGAGTATGTGTGGGTATGTGTGGGTGTCTCATATGCGGCTTCATTTGCGGTTTTAACAACTGCCAGAGTTACCGTTGTTACTGCTTGGTGTCGGTCGGTCTTGGTCTTGGTCTTGGTCTCGGTCTGTCTCAGCGTCCTTAGCCCCCTTGGTGCTTGTGTCTGTGTCTCGCATCGGTTGGCCAAAATTCGCTGTTGAGCTGGCAAAACCCCAGAAGCTGTTTGCATTGGGTCAACAACAGGCTACAACAAATTTACTTGGCCACCCTTTTTGCTGATTGTGTAAATTAAATCTAAAACAATTTAATTGAAAACTTCAACAACAGCCTGAGTTGGCAGCTCTGTTTTTTCAGTGCTGTCCGTCTCGCTCTGTCATTTCAATTTGATTTACGGCCACAATAAAAATTCACTTAGCTCTCAACGCCGTACACATTGACACCTACAAATTAATCACAAAATTAGCTGGCCCACAAAAACCCAAAAATAAAACAAACCAACTGAGTACTGAGAAGTCGGAAGAGTCCTGCGCGGGACACAGACAACATTGCCAGCCGACTTTTGTCTAATCGAGGCTAATAAGTCATTGCAAAATTGCCGGCAATAAATTCCAGACGCTCAAGTAGCTATACATTTTGTCGCAGGTCGTGACTGTCGGAAGGACCACCCTATAAGCCCCCACCATCCGGCTTCCTTCCACGCTAATAACCACAAAATGACAAAATGCCAAAAATCAAGCGATATTTTCAATTTCTACTCATCGGGTTTTGCATTTGTTCGGGGATTGGTTGCTTGGGGGAAAAAAGGGTTTGGGGATTTAACTGTCGTTTTATTTGGCATTTGCTGTGCTCCCCGTTTATTAGGCATGAAAATCCAACTTTAATCTAGACACTAATTTATTGCCTTTGTTGCTTTTATGATACTTTGGCACACGGCGCCTGAGGGGTTGCAACCCTGCGTCGTCCTGTTAACTTTCAGGGCGTGCCAATATTTTATGGTTGCCATGCATAGCAATTTTTTTTGGTGTTGCCTGAAATGGAAATAGAATTGGCGCGCTTAGTTCGCGAGTTTCAGCAGCTTTTATTCTTTGTTCTTTTTTTTTTTTCTTCTTACCCATTTTTGATGAGGCTAATCGGATCTGCAGCCAACTTACCTGGCAAGACGCCGGAAAGAAGGCAAGCAACAGACAGTTGTGACGGCTAGACAGAGTGGCTTTTGGTTTTAGGAGCTACATTACGCCGCACAGTGGGCGAGTTGGGATTAACTAGCGACATGCTGTCTTCTGTGAAATCAAATGATGATGGGAGTAATCTTTGACTAAAGAATAGATTTTTTGTGACTGAAATCAGCACTTGCTTCGATTGTGACTTAGCTGGCCAATCTTAATTAGGGGAGCGAAGTTCGCCACATAGCGTGGAGACGCTGGAACCCATCGAAGCTACAGACATCCTTTCAATTGCGTTCATTCTTCAAGTCAGCTTCGACGTCGTGAAGCTATCTCCTTCTTGATCGGCCTCTTTTTCTTCCTCCTATTGGATGTAGAGTAGACTATACGCCTCCTTTTGAATTGGGATTCGTATAGTAGGTCCAATCCATCTAATGCGCTGTGTTATTAATACGTATCATATTCGCATCACCATACGATGTGGCGTATTTTAAGTCGAACAGGACTTAAACGTTTGCTTAGTTCACTTTTGACAACCATTACAATTTGAATCGGATGGCGTCCACTACTTTACAATCTCTGTTAGAAGTTTTTAGTCGAGCCCTGACGTAATCTTCTATAATGGGTTACTTACTTCTATTGACTTACAGAATGAAAGCACATAAAATCCTTTCATAGCTTGTGTGTGTTCCTTTTTGCCTTGAATTCATGTTTTGCTTCTTATATCAAGCATTCAAAACAAAATTCACCCGAACATCGAAACGTACAGAATCAGCTTTGATATGTTTCCCAGAATTTTCTGCGTTTTTATTTGCAAAGAAATCAAGATTTCGCTAGAGGGAAAAGCAATAAACAAAGTGTTTCCAAGAAATACTCCTTTCGATCACTCTTAAATTGCAGCAATGAAAAACTTGAAGCAGATTTGAGTTGCATTTCTTTAGCTTGGCCCACTGTACGGCATGTTGACTTTTGTCTAAGCCGACTGCCAAGGCATATTGCTATTGTTGTTGCAAGCATGTCAAATCTTTGTGGCAGTACGTGGCTATGTTTGCCACTCGCACGCGCCGTATGCTCCTGTACCCCTCTCTCACTGCAACCCACCCCAACTTTGTATCCGCGCCGCATAAAGCGCTTAAGTCGCGGCTTAGCTGGAAAAAGAAGAGGAGCCGCATAGAGCAGCGGCACAATCTGCAACCCGCAAACAAAGCGCGTTGAGGCGCTTGCAGATTGCCGGCCTAATATTGACATTTCCATTGGGGCTTAAACAAACCCCGCCGCCCCAAACTCCAATGACAAGCAACCGGGTTGCCGCCTATCATTTTCATAGTTTAATGTCACACGCTCGCTTGGCTTGGACTAGGCCGGGTTTTTTGGTTCTTGTTCGGTGGCGGGCCCAGGCAATTAACTTTTAGGTATATTTGCCAAGTGTAAACCAAAGTAAAATTGCCGTAGCCATAGACCAAGCTATCGAAGCTATTGGCCTGGTCTGCCAGTCAGCAATGAGATCATGCATGAAATTCAAGGAAAACCAAAAAAAAAAGGAAAAAAAAAACATCTAGGATACAGCGCAGTGCTTTTTAGATATGTGTGTGTTGGTGGTGTGTGTTGTCTATGTAAATGTTTGGCGACTGCGGCATATATGAAACGACCTTGCGTCATGTTTGAACCTTAACACCCCAAAGGCCCAAGCGACATCAGACATGGACTGTCATGTTGGATGGCAAAAATCGAGCAGCAGGCAACCGCAATGAAGCGCAGCGAAGAGGGAGCTAGAGAGCGCGTTGGTAGGGGAGAGCGAGCCAAAGGCAATGATGCCACACGCTGGCTCCTAATAGGCACGACATGAAAATCAACGAAGCAAATGCCAATACACATGCAATGCCAGCCAATTGTTGTGGAGCATTTGGAGTGGGGGTAACTGACGAGATAGACTGGGGGACTAGTGAGCTTTGGGCGGCTGTGGCAGAGTCTATGCAGTCGCCGTCCAAGAGCCAGACATTAAGGATTCAAGGCTTAACATACCGTAAACACAAAAGCCTCTAAAGGCATCAACTGCGGCATATAAAGTGGCATTACCTAAAGTAAAAAAAAATGGGGATACATGTGTGCGTTGGTCCTGGCAAATGGCAGGAAGTGTCATACAGCAAAGCCAAAGCGCACGGCACAAAAACAAAAGACACAGGGCTTGCAGAGCAGGACTAGGACTAGAAAAAAAATATGGAGAATACAAAAAAGATTGTCGAGTGTGTTGGGCGGCGGCTGCCACGCATTAAATTGAAGATGATGATGATAATGCGCCAGATAAGAGCAAAGAAATGCTGTAAGAGTCAGGACAAGAGTGGCTCTCTCACTCTCTCTGCCTAGGTCATAGGTAACAGCCAACTTAACGCCAATAATAAGCAAGCCGGCAACAAGCCATGAACAGGCAACCGCAAGTCTAACATATGAGTGAGAAAACAACAAAACAGAGTAGAAAAAAAAAAACAAGAGTATGGCAACCCTACCCGCTGGATGGACCAACGACAGATAACATCTGCCATTTGTGGCAACAACAAGGGAAAACAACAGCAGCAACAACAGAAAATGAAACAATGCCAAGAGGCAGCTCGGAAAAACAAGAGACAGGATGTGACTAGTGAATGGCCCTGAAAGCTGTATGGCAGCATATATGGTATGTGTGGATGCCACCACAGCAAAGTTGTGGCAGTTGCGGCTATGGCTTGTGGGTATTACTATTTACTTGGGTATTAAGCAAACTTCAAATAAAAAGGATAACGAGCACATTGCGAGACACGCAAGCAACTCAAAATGGAAGTTGCTCAACAACAGGACTAACAACAAAACAAAATGGACGCCGGTAAAAGGCAAAATGAGCAGCAACGGCAACGGCAGCCTCATGCACGACAATTGCGCACAATTTTCATTTATTGTTTGGCTACACATTTGCCACATTATGGCATGACCTGCCCCAGAACCAGCCCTAAACAAAAACTCCCCAACATGAAGGTTCCAAAACAAAAGGATTGACATTAGGTAGCATATAGTAGAGCACTCTTTTAGACGAAGGACAGCTTGAACTTGTGGCATAAGATAATCGTGCAGGAGGATTCAGTCGACGACTCTTTCGTATAGATTTCCTTCCTGCTGCCGGCGGCCTGAGCTTTTAAAGATACATTTTGGCAGGCATTGAAGACATTAATAGATGAGCTCGTGCTGCCTTAGATAGAGGCGTCTCCTTATTAATGTGCGTGTGTGTGTGTCCGTCTGTTTGTCTACATTAAGTTGCTTTAAACATTTCAAGGGTTCTTACGCCCACAATGTGTTTCCCAATTTTCTTAGCCTGCTCTTGGGCGTTGCACGCATATTCTCGCTCTATCGCTCAATTATACATTATATATTAGACATTAACCAAGCCAGTGACCCAAACAAAACTTACCTGAATAGCCAAATACGACATAAAAAAACCCATATAAATCGACACGTGCGCCTCTTATTCCTGTTAAGCGTTTTTATTTTCGTCCTGTATGCCGCCCATTTCTCTCATTTCAGCCATTGCTCGTTTTTGTGATAAGCAAATTAATTGAAATACAATAATTATGCACATTAGCGAGCGAGCTGTAATTGCCACGTTAGGAGTGTATGTAATTTGAGATAAGCTTTTTTTGAGGGGGCTTGATGGTGGAAATCAAAGGTTGCGCAACCAAATACGAAGAGGGAGTAAGATTGTAGGAGTGTTGCGTGGGAACAAGGTGTACTTAACAAAAGAACGAAGTAGAATACTTTCATTATGTTGAAATTCCAAGTACTGGAATACGAAAAAACTGAAGTAAAAATTGTGGAAATGTTGTTTAAATTGTCAAAGGCTAAGGCCAGAGTTTCAAGGACTTACTGCACAAGTAAGAAAACCCCTTTGTGGCGAATGCCCAAAGAACCACAAAAACCACACAACAAAACTTAAACTCAGCTCGAAATGCAAGAAGTTGAGACAGTCAGTATTCATAACTTGGAAATCCATGCACAAAGAGCAAGTGTGTAAGGGGGTTTGGGTTAAAGGGAGCCCCACATGAGTGAAAGATAGGAGCACACTGCATTAGCATAGCTTACTTGTCAATGACAGCTAACCCCCAACTAAACAATCCACAAACAGAGTGCATATTTCAATTGTTTGTCATAACTCTCATGGTCTATTGTTATTGTTGCTGTTACTGATGATGTCAACATGGTAAAGCAGCACGCGTCGTACTTGTCCAGACCAGTTTCAGTTCAGTCCAATCCCAGCCCCAGAGCTGACAATGCCAACACATTGTTTCAACAGACAACGCCCGCATACATGGCCGCTAGCCTGGCCCCTAGCCCCTATCAAACAAACCACATGCGAACAGAGAGAGACCAACCGGATCGGCACGCGCTGACATACTCCTCCACTTGACTCATCTCACATCTCATTTGGTCACTCGGTCTCTCTCGCTTGCTAATTAAAGTAAATTTTGTGAATCAATGAAACCGGTCGCTTATGCGCTCGTTCAGCTGACATCCCCCCACAGTAGATATTAGAACCGTCCCCCAGCCGTCCTCCCCCTGTTCAATAAACATGTCAATAATATTCAAAATTGAAATGTCAAAATGCTAATTTTGCACATTTGTTGGAGTTTGGCATTTGCGTTTGAATGCGTTTCTCGTATATTTGGCTTTCTGGAACTGCGCTCTGGTAACGCACCAATATAAACTAGTATGAAAATATTTTCACAAAATTCATACAGCTTGACGTTGACGTTGACGCCGCAGTTGACGTCAACGTTAGCGCTGACGACGCAATGCAATTTGGCAATGTACGCAAATTTGCACAAGCCGCACGAAAATTTTATTTACAAAATTTGCCCAAAGAGTGGGGGCAGGGGAGAGAGAGTGGTGGAGTGAGAGAAATCGAGAGTTACGGAGAGATGTATGGAAAGATAGCGAAAAATGTTTTCTGCCGGCTTTGACTGTATAGCAGTACAACTAACTGTCTATAAGTACGGGCTTGTCTGTGGGAATACGAGGGCAGGCTCAGAGGTAGTTGAGAATTGCTTCATTTTTTTTTGGTGAGAAGATGAGGGGCCGTGCCCAAACTAAGTGATCAAATTTTTACAATTTTTAAATCCCTTTCCCCTCGGTGACTAACCGTAGTGTATACAAAGAACCCCCACCCCCTAGTTGCCACGCAGTCACTTGAAAAAACTAGCAATTATAAAAAAATTAACGTAGACCAAGGGTCGAGTGACCAACCGTTGTATTTTCAAGACCCGTCTCCCCTGAACGAGTCACGTAATTTCCGTAGGATCCCTAAGCTTATTCTCAACTTAATTTTGAACTGCCACGATGTTGTTCCAGCTAAAGAAATATGTCCATTCTTGCGCACTTACAGATGGTATAAGACAAGTTCACTACTCGCGGCATATTCCCAACATATAGCTACTTGTTTGTTGGCTTATTTCAAGTTCATGGCAGTCTAAATGTTGCTGCATTATAAAGCTGAAGATGCCCCGACCATTTCTAACCCCTTGCATATACTTCATAGCTTATAGGTCACATACTGTCTTATTCCGTTGTGAGATACTTTTAACCCTATAATGTGTAAAAGTGTTTGTCTTACGACACACCGAGGCCTCCAAAGATTCCTTGTGATGCCTCTTGGCATAATCCCTTCTTCCCTGGATCGTCTTTGAGCGTTTCTTTTATTCAATCTGATTCCTGTGAATTCAGTAACATTCCCAGTAAGTTTGGTTCCCACTCTGCTCATTCTTCTCCTGCATACTACATCTACTATTGCTACTTGAATCTTGACTCCTAAGTGGAGCATAGACCCTCTCCTGCATAGCGCCATGCATTGACACAGGAGATGCTGCTCTTCTACTTCTCGACAGCTCCTGCAACAGTCAGAATGAGGCACACCCAATCTATTAGTGTGCCTAACCTAAGACAATGTCCAGTAAAAACACTTATCGTTGCTGCTATGTCTAGTGTCCTGTGTAAACTAGGTTATTTTTCCAAGCCTTGGTTTTTTGTTTTAAGTCCTTAGTCTGTCCAGTTGTAAGAACTATCTGACTGCTAAGGACGACCCATTATCAATTCTCGCTTGGTTTCCGACAAACTATTATCGTAAACTCTTTGGGGACCACTATTTTTGGTTTACGTCATTTGTGGTCTGCAGAGTAAAGGTGGCGTCTGTATATATGACATTCTTTCACCAAACGTTGATATTGATGTGAGTTACAGGTGCTAGATGTAAGCAAAATCTGAAGCTCCTATGCATTAACGCATTATATTTTTGGGACTGTAGCTTCTCTTTGTCATCTTGTATAGTCAACCTCAAAAATGTTTTTTCGTGTGATCTTAGAGTCAGAAATCAACTATTTAAAGGTTAACATTGGAAACTACGTCCCCATGAAGACGTTCAACTTGCATTTTAATATAGGGGAAGTGGTCCGGTTATGGTTATTACCCGGCTGTGGGCACCCACGCCTAATTGTTTTCCAAAGATTCGATTATAGTTCTTGATATCGATAAACTGCCGTCAAATTGACACAAGGTGACGTAGGTAGCTAAAAGTTTGACAGCAAACAGCTGATGGAGTCGAAATTATGGTTTAGGTAGTTTCTTGACTACTGCAAAGACTTTAAAGCCTACCCTCGTATATTTCTCTACGGGTGTTGATATTTGCCATGATGTTGTTGGCACATCCATATGTGCAAATATTATGCTATGCAATTTAAGTTGCCCAGCTTTATCTATGTGACTGTGAATGTGTGTGTGTGTGAGTGTGACTGTGCGTGTGTATTTGCCTAAAACATTGAACAGCGAAAATATATAAAGCATACGCCGCGTTGCCTAACTGTAATGAATTGAGCGCTTACACGCACACTAACGCACTCACACACACTGACGCTCGTTCACGCACAGCCGCACACACATACTCATTCATTTTTTACACTCACTCCATCCAGTTTGTTGACTGATCAGCTATCAAATTAGAAAACTTCTTCCATTGTAAATTTTTCGCCATTTCCTCGCATATTTGACGTTGATTTGGTACATCAGCATTATTGAGTTTCCCCATGGAAATCAAAGTTTGCCATGCAGTTTGGGTCATTTTTTATTTTTAGGACAATTTGCTTTAGCGCTTTTGGTTGCAACATATTCAATTGAGTGCAACCAAATGTAGCCGAAAGCAACTCATTGGCATCAACAATTCAAATTGAAAAGTCACCCAAATGCGCATTTGTCAGTTGTCATTTTGGATGCTGGTAGACGTGAGCGAAATCTACAATTTGGCATAGAGCATTTTTGGAATATTGTTTATCTAATGGCTTTGTATAGCCATAAGCAAATAGAAAATAATATCAGAATGCTAAAAATCGACAGCAAGTTTGGACTTTTAGCTTTGAGTTCTTGGAAAATGAAGATTTGGAGCTGCAGTTTAATTGCCAAAAGTAGAATTCTTGGAAAATTGATAAGTGCTGATACAATGAATACAATAAAACTTTAGAAGCCAAACTTATTCGAGCTGGCCTGTATTTAAAGTTTTAAAATTAAATTTTCCTTGAAATTTTGCAGCAGTATTCGGTTTCTGCATTTTCCTAGGAAAAGCAAATCTGCAATTCATCCATGCACAATTCTCAATAAAAATTGATTTTTAGTTGAAATATTCCTGGAAAAACCAAAATATAATATCTAATTTATACTTTATTATTAAAGCTTAGACATTTATGCAGCAGTCCTAATGAAGCGGAAATAAATACGAAGCTTATATGTACAGAAATTTTGTGAGATATGCGAATGGACTGGACTGTATAAAATATTTAAGGTCAGCTGACTTTCAAATAAGTTTCGAGAACTAGTTTAATTCCATTTTTACCTCAACTAAAATTTCAAACTAAATTCAGCTTAAATTCAACTTATTTTCAAAAAATTTCTCATTAAAAATTTTGCTAAAAACATTTGCAATTTTCCAATAAAAATTTTCTGAAAATTAAACCAAAATTAATAGACCTACAATAAAATAAATATCTGCAACTGGTCTGTCTACGTCTGCTGTAAATTTTGCCAGCCATTTGTTTTCATTTTATTATTATTCTTTAATACTATTATTTTATTTTTTTTGCACAGTGTATTTCTATCATTTGCAAAACGCTTTTTATTTAAACCTTATCCAAATTTGCTGGCAGCTATTTGGAATCCTCTGTGTCTTTGTTACTGCCTCGTCCTTACATTTTAATTGGCTGAAAATATTTGTAAATCAAATTGAAATTTTCACAAAATTCTGCCCTTAAGCCAAATATAGTTAAATATTTATTATTGTTTTGTTTGGTATATTGTTTAATCTATATGCATTGCATTTTAATTGCCATTGTAATGTGCTTCCGTGTGTGTGTTAAATGCAGCCACAATTTGGCTGGAATTTTTGTATTTATTGTGCAATAATTTCCGAACCAAAAAATGTTTTTTTGCTAATTAAAAGTTTTACGCTTTACAAAGCTAAACAAATGCAACTACATAAAAGTCTGTTTTTTTTTTTATTTTTTGGAATGTTTTTATGTTAAAATAATAGAACATTTTTAACATGCGCCACAGACGCACGCATATGCTCATACACAAAAAGCCAGACAGATACACTGAGAGAAAAAAGTTGCGAACATTTTAATTAAAGTCAGCGCATGGCGAGTGAGTTAAAAAAAAGCTGGATTTAAATTGAATATTTGCATTCAAAGAGGCTTAAAAGCTTTAAAAAAAATTAATGATTTTTATTCCTAGTAAATTTTTTTCAAACTTAAAAAATCTAAAAAAAAATTATTTTGTTATTAAAAAGTTGTTGCTTGCTATCTATATAATCAAATAATACAAAATTATTTCGAGTTTTCTTATTCTTAGTGTTGGTGGACCATAGCTTCCGCAACAATCTCTCCAGTTATCCCTCTCTACAACGAAATCTCTATAGTGTCGGACTCCTATTTTTCTGAGATATTTTTACATCTTCCAGCCCTCTTCTTTTTTCTTCAATCGGTTTCAATACAAACGCCTTTCGAGCTATTCCATTAGTGGATATTCTTATTATGATCCATTATTCCGAGTCTATTTTTTATTATTATTAGGTTGATCCAAAATACATTGGTCTTCCAAAGAGCTCCGGTTACCATATGTGCAGAATAACCTTATCTGAATTTAATAAACAAATTCATTTTAACTTTTAAGAGTTCATGGAAACGCATTTTATGGGAGTTGAAAAATCTATGGGAGTTTAGTTAACATTGATCTTTAAACGATAATATAAACCATACCGTCATTGATTTTAGTTTAGTCCTTTAACTACGAACGACAGCAAATTTCGTCCACAAAAACGGAACACACGTTTGATTTGAGCATGATCGGCTTTATGGACTCTCATGCAGGAAGTTTCTTTGAATTTGAAGCAATCCTCTTTGAACATTCTAAGAGTAACGCCTTATCCTGACGAAAAATATCTTTCTTCGGAACGAGTTTGTCGTAATACTCAATGTTAATCAGCTAGACCCATATCTAAAAAATATGCTTGTTCTGGAAGTTGGTTTGAGCAAAGAGCTTTAGAGCTATCTCTAGTAGATCCTTAAGTCTCCAAACTAATTACGTTTGTTATGGAAATCGGGTTTACTGAGAAACTATAGTGCCAGCTGTTAGTAAAATAGATAACCCTCCATCTGACATTTAATTTAATGTATTTTTACCTAACATAGAGGCTTGAGCTCCCAAGTACATTCCTAAAATTTTGTTGGCCATCGATCTACCACAATGGCAATTATAAAAGTCCTCAAATAAGAACGAAGGGCTGGACACTATACATTCATCAGACGGAGGGTTAATTGGGGAGTTCTAGTGCTAGCTGATAAATTTCCTAATAATTAAATTCGATTGGGGAATAGGATTGACTGTAGAGCTGTAGATCCAGCTTATAGCACAGCACATCGCTAAGGCGTCTATAATTAAGTTTAATTCAGAAATCCACTTGGTTAAGAAGTAGTAGGGCATAGGGCCATCAGTGATAATTTCCGTTATATTGTTATTTCTAAAACATGGGGCTTGCACCTCCAAATCTGTCGAGCATGCTGCCGAAGCCGTTGGATTATCACTTGGAGAATGAATATACTTCGGGCTTAATCTCATATTTATAAAGAAATATGTGAGAGAGCAGCGCTCTGGCAGTAAGTTATAAGCTCAAAGTCAGTCCTGACAACTCTGCTCGCAGTGCCAGGTCACTTTTAAATAGGCCGCCCCTAACCTGGATAGCAGACGCCTTCTGCAGCGGCTCATTTTGAGTACAGACGCTACGTTGTGGATCGCCACATGATCGCAAAGCCATGATTCAGCTTCTCACAATTGGCAAGCCCCAAGAACGGTTGACTGAGAGTCGGAAGTTTGTGAGCTGCCTGAACCGTTCAGTAAAAGAATCATTTCTGGCCACTCCCAAGTGAAGTGAACGGTTGGTCACGTGGTTACCCAGAGGATACTTGACTGAGAGTCGGAAGTTTGTGAGTAGCCTGAACCGTTCAGCAAAGAATCATTTCTGGCCACTCCCAAGTGAATGGCGATCAGAAATTTTCCGCATTAGCATGCACTTCTGCGAACGTCCCCATCCTATAGAATATTTGATAACACAATGTATACTTAAAGAAGTAATTGGCTTTAAATCTAAAATTGGGGACACTGAAGAGCCCTACAATAGAACAATAGATGCTCAAGTCATTGAGTCTGAGTATTCGATTGACTGATGAGATTTGGAGCTAAACGATAGCACAATAGATCCACTTTCAATATTATTATAGCTAGGTTAGTTCACTACAAAAAGCATCAAATAATTTGTTTTCCCCCTAAAAAGGGTTACACGTGAACTTATCCCATATTTCTCTCAGTGCATATATGAAAAACGCGTATGCCCTGGGCTATTTGAGTAATGAAAATAAAATAAAAATATTTCTTACAATGTTGTTAGTCGAGTATCTATGGCAAGTGCATGTTATTGTTGTTGTTGTTGCTGTTGTTGATGATAGGAGGGAGCTCGGTGTTGCAAGTGGCACACAAAATATTTACTGCATATCAACGTCTACATATAAATTTATTACGCCTGTAAAGAGTTGTAGTTGTTGCATAGAGAGAGAGCGAACTCACTCGGCTGAGTTTGGATGAGGGCGTTTGGGGGGGTGGTAAAAAGTTTTACAGCACACATGTTGCTGCGACAGAGGAGCAGAAAAAAAGAGGAAGAAAAATAAGAAGAAAAACAATTGACAGTCCCAGCAACAACAACAACATCTGGAAAACGAACGTTAAACAACAACAAAGAACAATTCAGTTCTTTTTGGGGAAGGGAAATATGGCAGAATGAACTATTGAGAAAATACAACGAAACTGCGATGAGGCGTGTGCCGCAGGAAAAGAAACTGAAAATTGTATAACTGGAAAAAATAGGGAAAAACACGGAAAACTATGGAACATTGAAAACAACGCGCTGAAAGTGTACAACAAATGGCACAAGTTACAAAAGCTAAAATGCCAGCCAAATACTCAAATAGTGTGGCAGCAACAATAAGACACTAAAAATGCAGTTAAGGTACAGTGGAACCCGGTGGGAAGGACTTTCAGAAATAAAGTTGTGAAAGTAAGGATTACTTTTTAAAGATAGAGTTGAGAATAGAGAGTAGCTCAAAAATCATACAGGATTGTGTTTTGAAGCCGTCTTGCTTAACTTTTCTCATAAACGAGACACGATTTGTCAGCTCATATGTCACCAACTAAGTGGGTAAAGATACTAACTCGATCAAAAAGTTCCCGGAATCATCACGGTGTGGCGCTCTCAGTCGTCCAAACTGATAACTCCTTTTTTTTCTGCAAAAAAAGACCGCACTTGATTTCCAAGACCATTTGGGTAAAAACGGAATGATAAAAATCCAACAACCACTGAGTTCACCTGATTTTGCTCCCTGCTAATTTTTCGTGTTCGGTCGGCTTAAAAAACAGATACGAGATGAGGTCATGGAAAAATCGAAGTTAGCTCTGATGGCGATACCGTATTATAAAAATGTTTTGAGGATTGGATTAAGGAATTCTTCGAAAGGGACAATGTCGATTTTGTTGAACAATAATAATGAATTGTATCTTCTGAAAAAATTCTGAAAACTTTTTGAGCAAAGTGGTATTTTTTATTGGGTATTATTTTGTCAGGACGTAAGAAAAGGGTATGTTTAAATTCAATATAAGGAGTATAAAAATTGTATTCTTTTAAGGTTATAAAAATTGTATTCTTTTAAGGTTAAAAGAATACAATTTTTATACTTCTAGGTAGAAAAGTTAAATTTCTTGTAATTTCTAAGAAAAAGTTCATTTTTTGAGAAGATTTTATGAGTAGGCATTACTGAAAAGCGAAATGAAAATCTTGAGAAATAATTTGTGTCCTAAGCATATATAATATTTTGGAAAATTTCTTAGCAAAAATTCCCTTTTTTTTGAAGATTTTATGAGTATGTATTACTGAATTTCAAAAAAAATTTAAATTGTGAAAATTAATAGACCCTTAAACCGAGCTCGTAAATTTATTATGCAAAATTCGGTTAATTCAAGGAGTTTTCGATAAATATAGCAAAACCGAGACTTTTCTCAAACTTCCACTATAACCAGGCCCCACTGTACTCAAAACAAATAGTGCACAACATTTTTGTCATAACAGTTCAACATAAATAATATATCATTATAAAGAAGTTTATGACAAAGTAGTTCGTTAGAGGGAGGCTTCTCTATAGTAAGTAGCACATTGGAAGAAGAAACTATGAAACTAGGAATATCGTTTTAAAACAACAAAAAATAAAATGGCCAAGAAAGCAATATGAACAACAAGCATCTTGAATATAATATTGGTGTGTGTGCGTGTGTGTGTGTGAGTCTATTTGTGTATGTGTGATTGCGTGTAAGATTGTGTTTGTGTAGTACATTTCCGGTTGCAGCTGCAGCAACAGCAGAAGGCAAAGTCACGTGCGCTGAGGCAGTCAGTTAATTTAAAAAATTTTATTTACATTTCGCTAGCATTGTTTACATTTAGTGCTGGCAGAGGCGTTGTTAGAGAGGCGATGGGGGGCTACAAAACTTGACTTGCAACAGCAGCGGCAACTAACAACAGCAACAAGAACAAACAGCTGTATAATAAACGATGGTACAACTGATTAGGGCGAGTCTTTTACAAGTCGAAAGGATTTGCGGAAAAATGGAATTTTGGAAGTTTGAAATTTGCAAAATTTTTGAGAACGAAAATATGAACTTAGCTATGTGAATCATCATGGAAGCCTTTATAAATTTTAATCTGAAAAATAGCAAAAATAAAAGACAGCCGAGATAAGAAAACTGAATAATTTAGCTAAAGCTTTTGGCTGCTGAATTTTTAAACAGATTTGCAATGAGCGCCAGAAGTTATTGGAAATATGAAATAAATTAAATCGATTGCATAAGTAATTGTTGGAAAATTAAGCTACATGAGTTTCTAGCTTATTTGGCCCAATTTATTCAATGTCGAGGTGTTAGGTGAGGCTAGAAGGTCTGCCTGGCCAAGGGTCTAGCACAATTAAAACAAGATTCAGTCAAATATAATCAGCTTAACGGGGCGGGCCAACCAAGAGCAGAGCTGAAAACTGCAATACTCTTTGTAAGATGTTGTCTAGACAGTAAACCTCTTTTTCTCAAATAAATTATACCAAAAAAAATTTGTTTTGGGCTTAAAGGTTTCAACTTCAAATTGATATTCGATTTTGTAAAAGTATTGCCCATTTTGGACAGCCGATGCTGCATCATCCATGGCGGCTTTTGCTTGAGTGCCCGCAGGCGTCGCTGCTGCTATAACAAAAACAAGGCTGGGCTAAGGGGATAGTTAGGTAGGTGGTGCTGCGTCATGCCTTTGGTGTGTATTTTTGTTGGTGATGATGATGATGCTGCTGCTGCTGGTTTGTTGGCTTTAGGCGGCCATGTGGCCAACACGTAGGTATGCATGATGTTGCAATGCAATGGGTTGCAGCTGACGCAATGCCAAGTAAAAGCGCCTCAAGTTATGCCGCACACACATACACAAACATAAAGCCAAAGCCAACATCATCAAAGGTGCCATCAGTGTAAACGTGTGTATGTGTGTGTGTATTTGCATGCCAGCTGACTTTATGCCTTTTAGCCAACTGAAGACAATACAAACGTAACACTCATTGCATATTTGTGTGCGTGTGTATGCGTGTTGTTGTTACCTGCTTCCGTTTCCGCTCAGTTTATTTGCAACGCGTCGATGACTTGCCGCTCACTTTAAGTGCAACAAAATGGCCAACTAACTGGGCTTACTGAATGTTGCACTCAAAAAAAAAGGGAGAAAGAAAAAAAATCCCTTTGCTTGCTACAAAATTAACTAAATATTTACAAAAATGTAATGCAATGAAATCTGCATAAATGCAGTCACAACATGCAATGGTAGTTCAAAAAATTGCTGAAAAAATAAAGAAAACTAAATTCATTTTACATGAAACTAAATGAAATGCAAAAATGGTAAAAAGCACTGCCAAGGACATGCAATGGTTGAAAGAGAAAAACCAAATGCAGTGGCTTAGAGAGAATTTTTTGTAGGGGTAAGGAGCTAGTACATGAGGTGCTTGTTACTATTTAATGAGTAAAAATAAATATGTAGAAAAAAAGGAATTTTTTCTGATACATAACCTCAAATATCTCAAAATCCTGGTGGGCCAATTCTGACCCCGAATTTGAATTCTACATAGCAAATTAATTCGGAAACGTTCCATAACTTACCCACAACTTACATGATCCCGGTATTTGTAGACCTGTGTTATTTCACTTATTCAAAATTTTTCAATGCAATCAACTCTGTTTTTTTTAAATAAATAAATTAGAGCAAGTTAGTATAGATTGTTCCCTAAAAATATTCATAAACCCCACTATAAAAATTTATTAAAATGTTACCTTTAAAATTAAAATTTGTTTACGCCTATAACTTTTAGTTGATGCCATATATTTTACTCAAAAACAGAGTCTCTCAGTCTTCTCCTTCAAACATTAAAATTCTCTCTCTTAAGGTCTTCAGCTTAGACCCCTTTCCAACTACGCCACTGTCCAACACGTACTCTTGCCCAACTGCTTGCACCCTATTTCCCGCTTTTACTTGCTGCACTTTCATTTAAGCAAAAGAAAATGCAAGCAAAGAGCAAAAACTTTTCGTTTGTCGTTCATATACCAAAAAAGGGGGCAAAATTTAATTATTTGGGTCAAAAAGATAGCGCGAATGTTTCTCTGCGCTGATCATCATAATGAAGACACAAACCTCATCATGTTGTTCATAATGACGTCAAGACAATGGCACTTACAAAGGACTTCGAGACTGCAAAACTTTTTATATAATGCGTCAGGCATTAGGCCTTAATAAAGTGAAATGTGCGCGAATTGAGTTTATTATGTTGTAGAGCTGGCAGGAGGCGTGGCAGAGGTCATTGGCGGCCTCCTACACGTGCTGGGGTAAAAAAGTTTTTTTGTTTTATTTATTTTATACGTTTTGGCAAGTAATTCCTTATTGCGCCTAATGCTATGCTATGTTATGCTCTAGCTTATGCTCGCGCTCTGCTCAACGCTCTCTCCCATCTTTCACTCTCTCTCTCTCTCTACGCCATACATACAGGGGCTTCAGCTTGTTTGTTTGTGTTTAATTTTCGTGTCTCAAAACTTTCAGCCGCCCCGACAAAGTTAAACAAAACGAGGAACAACAAAATATAAAAAATATATATATAGAGTATATGTATATATAATTCTATGCCTTACTCTTTAATTTTTGTATATTTTGCTCTCGCTTGCACGCTGCATTTGTTTCTCTTTCGCGTAGATTTACAGCATTCAAAAAATGCTATACACTGTAATCCTTGGGGTCAAGGGTATTCGAGATTTTGGTAATGTTTTTTACAGGAAGCTGTAGAGTGTGGTCAGGTGTGACAAAGTGGAACTTGTTATATTAGTCTGTATGAATACCTTTAGCTCGGAGACCACAAGAGTTAGGGATACAAGATACGATTTCCGCGACTTCCAGTGTTTTGTAGAATTGTGCTACAGTATATATCAGAATCTGAAGATGTGGTACACTCTGAAATTGGAGTAACAATCATCAGCTATCTTTTCGTCTCCGTCTTTATTAACTACCTTTATTTCAAAGACCATAAAGCCTTAAAAGAAATTGAAATTTCACGAACTATATATATAGCTTAGTTTCTACGGGTTGACTCCTGAGGGAGGATTACTTCGGATACTCATATCGGAAAAAATTTAGAGTGTGGAGGAGCTTCTCTTCAAACACACATATTCGCAATATTGTCAGAATACATAAAATTTCGAAATAACATATTTTCAGATATTATCAGTTAAATCTGTCAGGGCTGCCTTAAAAAAAGCGGTTAAAACGATCTGTGAACTGTGATCCTGGTAGTTCTTCTTTTTCAGTTGTAGAAATTCCCTTAGTCCATCTATCGTCTGATTGTATATGGCCTGTCATGTTTACTTTGTAGATTTCTTCTAAAGCTTCGGTAAGCGAAATGCGATTCGAATTTACCCTACATCTCTTTTCAAGCAGATAAAAGTTCACATTCTCCTGCAGGCCTAGGTGGTCGTAATGAGCGAAACAAAAACTGAAACTTTTGTCCCATGAAATATTTTAAAATCTTTAGGATAATACTGCTTACAGTATTAGTGTATCCCTTTGTCGGTCACCGTTCCGGTTGATTAAAATTTTTACTCTGCGTGTTCCCTGTTACTGCTGCTGCTGTTTCCGGGTTCTGTTCGAGGGTCTATCTACTACACTACACTAAACAAATCGTTGGCCCATTTGGTGCTCAAGTAAATAAATAAAAGCAAAACTTTTGGTCTGATGTTACTTTATTCCATTTTTTTTTTCGCTTCACAAACAGTAATAATAACAACAACTACAACAACAAGAAGGCAAATGCTCAACACTAATGACGTCGTTTGTGGCCTGCACATGTGTGCCTCCTTTATAATATGGTTGTTAGTGTTGTTATTGGTGTTATATAGTACTTGTTCCTGTTTAGACAACACCAGTGGAAAAAATTTCTAGAAACTAGCTCGGTAGTAACATAATTTGGATACTCTTACATTTAAGAAGAAATGTGTCTAAGATTGCTCTGTAAAAAACTAAATTGCTTTCGTAGGCACCTCGAAATTAATATCCCATGAAAGAGTTGCTCTACTATTGGGGTATGTCTGATTTTAATCAATAGTATCGAATGAATTGGTTTTTTTTTTCTTTTCAAAATCGATCTAAATCCAGAAATCCATTCAAAATCAAAACAGTCAGTTGATTTGGACACTTTAATTTATTTCGAAGGAAATCTTCACAAAAACAAGTTATTACCTTGGATATGAAGCCGAATCAGCCATTCCCGACATTTGGATATCTATTAACCAATATATCCAGATAAAGTAAGATTGAAGAGATTTTATACATTTTCTGTAAAAACCCCAAGGTACATTTAAATCTCAAGGAAGAAAGAGTTCGTCTAGTATTGGGATAGGTCTGACTTTAGGCAATAATATCGAATGAAATAAGTTAAAAACCATTAACCAATTTTATTTTGGTGATTGAACTAAGTTTGGCGGATTTCTTTCGAAGCTGACATAAACAAGTTATTACCTTGAATGTGAAGTTGAATCAGCCATTCCATTTCGATTTCTATTAGTCGATATATTCGGAAAAACAAATTTTCCTTCGAACGTGAGATTCAGGAGATTCCAAAGTTTCAGCTAGACCCTTGAGATTTTCATCACAGCCCACTTTAATGGGATATGTCTTTTTTTAGGCAGTAATATCGAATGAGATGGGCTAACAATTTACCCAATTGGACAAAATCCAGAATTCCAGAAAAAATCGACAAAATCAGTGTATTTCGACGATTTGATTTCTTTCGAGAAAAAAGTTCACATAAGCAAGTTGTCACCTGGGATATGAAGTTCCAACAACCCATCAAACATTTTGATTACTTATTATTATATTCAAATTTTTCATTTCATGTGAATTCGAAAGGGAGATTTGCAAAGATTTCCTAAATTTAAGTTCGTCCTTTGAGAATGAAGATTGACCACATTAAATATGCTCTCTATTAGAGTGCAGTCCAAAAAAGTTTTGTCAATAATATTGTCCAGCGCATACTTAAAACAGCCCGCATCGCTGTCGACGTCGGCGTCGCTGCTTTGCTCGTTTAGCCCGGAAAAAAATGTATTTTTTTTTTGTACATTTTGTTTACCATTAGAATTCCAGCCAGACAATTTGAAAAATTTTGTAATTTTTGTGTGTGCTTTTTTGACCATTTAATTTTGTTGCCTTTTAAATTAATTTGTTGAGGAGCAGTGTGAGAGGAAATTTTTGGTTGATGGAGCCACGATTCTGGAACTTTTCTGGCTGCTGTTTTGCTTCAAATGTGGCATAGTATTTTTATCGTTTTGTTTATGCTGTTGCACACACACACACACACAGATGCGGAAATTAGTTGTAGAAGTTTTTCTTTCATTGATTTGCCACAAATTGTGGCATTAAAATGAAAGCCAAATGTTGCAGGCCAGTAGTCGTCGCCCACAGCCCACCTCACCCCACTTGTTATTGCCTGGCCATAATTATGTCGAACTTGTTTTTGTTTGTTCATTTGGTTCAGACTGCAGCTGTGTATCTGTGAGATACAAATAAATATCTGGCTACAATTGGGCAGGCTGCCCGTTTCATGTTTACATGTTCATTTGCTTGCTCCAATCATAGTTTATCAATATGTGCCACAATGTGGTAGCTGTTGTTGTTGTTGTTGTTGCTGCTGTTATGGCCAAACAGAAATCAAAATGAAATTCATATATAGTAAAGTAATTTTTTTTTTTTTATTAAATCTGTAGGCCAATATTTGTTTTAGTCCATTTTTGATTTCATTTTATTGGCCTAGTTTATCAGTTGGCTTTTTAAAAGCTTTTGCGTGCATTTCATTTGTTTGTTTTGTTTCTCTCTCTGGGTTATGAAAATCATTTAAAGTTGCCGATGACCCATACTACCAGCATGCACGTTTTATGGCCTCATTTTAATGACTGTATCTACTTAATAACGACACCCCCACACGGGAACTCCATGGAGAATTACTTTATGGTAGGAGGGTTACCTAATTTAGGCGCCCTTTTGCTTTTTCCCCAGATCTGTATGACTATGATAAGCTTGCTCACGTTCTGGCAGTTCGCTTCCATCCCAATTATAAAAGTCATCAAAGCTAATGCTAAGGATGGAAACTATTATTGGCGTTGTAGAGCGCCTCGGGCACTTGTACATGATTTTGGTTTGGTCGGGAATAGAACAGCTAGGTCGAGGCTTTGTTTGTGGTGTTACCTCCCAAGCGAAGTGTGCTAAGAAGTTTGTCCATCCCTGTATTGGTTTTGGTTAAATAGATCATATATAACCTGACCAACACAAACTTGGGAAGAAGTTGTTCTTTTTTAGCCGTAGAAATTCTCTTAGTCGAACTATCTTCGGATTGTATATGGCCTGCCATGTCGACATTGTAGATTCCCTCTAGAGCTTCGGAGCTCTTTTTTAAGCAGATAAAAGTTCGCGTACTCGATGGAGCTCATCTGAACCAGTTCCGAATCCGCCTACCGTGTATTCTTCTTGTGATACATCGCTAGTACTAATCTTTTGATTCCGTCTTATCAAGCCAGAGGGTCCTTAATCTCTTTTTCAAGTAGATAAAAGATGTAGTTCATCTGAACCAATTCCGAATCCGGTTACCGTGTATTGAGCTCTTGTGGTAGGTCGCTACTACTATTTCTTTTGTATCATCCCTTTAGTAGCGAAGACACTCTTGCGCTGCGAGCTACAACTTTTAAACCCCCCTTAGATCACCACCTGCTACTTTTAGTTAGGATTCTTGGGTGGCATTTTCGACAGGGCTGCTAAGGATTATCTGAGTAACAATCATTAGGACCAAAAATTGCCTTCTTTATCCAAGCTTTTCCTACTTGTAATGAGCAAGCAAGAGGGAATCCCCTTAGAGGCAATTGTGCTCTAAAACGGTGTGATCCAACTTTTTAACCCCCATTAGATCACCTCTTGATACTTTCAGCTAGGCTGTTTGTGTGGCATTCTTGACTTTATCTGAATAACAATCATTAGGGCCAAACCTTACCTACTCTATCTAAACTTTTCCTACTTGTGATAAGCACTGTCTGCAAGCTTCCAATAGGTGCTGCTTTTGTTCTCTCTAGAACCAACGCTTGTGGCACCATTCCACTGCATTTTCCTGGGCATAGTTCTGCAGCCTATTAAATTAGTCATAGCTTGGTAACTCGACCAGCTCTACCCATTCTTTGATTCTTTTCTATCTCGTTGAATAATACCCTTACACTTACGCCGTAAAGCTCTCCATCTTCAAAAAACATCTTGGTCGTATGCAACGAGTCTGTCGACAGGATACTGGGAGTACCCCAGCGCCCGAAGATATTTCAAGGTAGATATGGGAAACAAAAGATTAAATTGTTTTGAAAAATTGAATGCGCTTATGGATGGTCGATAGTCAGTGCCTACTCTGCGAATTCGACGGCTCTTCGAGATGCCCTACTTCTGTTCCCAAGATCTTTACAGATTTGTCTACCGGGAAGATAGTTCTAGTTCTATCTAGTTTCTCAAAAGGCTTTTCAATAGCGAATAAGATTTTATGTTCTTGGAAAGACCTAACTTGAGCCTGCCTCAATGCTGATGTTAGTGTCTCTTAATGAGACTTTGACCGTGTCTGTGTGAACCCACGACAATAGTTCGGCCCGTGCTGACTTATATTACACATGCCCGGTGTAATCTCTGCCAAGAGTGGGTCAAAAAGTCAACTCAAGGCCATATGTGCCTCCAAAAACACAATTAAATTATTGCCTTGTTTTTGACTTAATGCTCACTAGGAAGAAGACCCTCCCTCGCTGCGGCTCTATTTCCAGCTTGTTGTTTGGCTCTCTTCTTGGCTTGTTTGTCACTCTTTAATGTATCTTCCTGTAATTTATGAGCCAAACTAGTTGGTTTCCTCTTTTTGTTGTGTATTGTGTTGGCGCAGTATGTTTTAGTTTATGCGCTCAATTTGGTAACTAGTTAGCCTGAAATGGTTTTTGTGCCCCCCTGTCTTCTCCTGGACGCACTGACATTGCTGTCGAAGCCATAGCTCAGGCCTTAAACCACTTTCGACATGGTAGAGAACCAGAGCAAGAACAGCAACAACAATAACAACAACAACTGACAAGAAACTAATAAAAAGCCAAGGCAAAAACCACAAGAACTCATAGCTCAAATGCGCTGACAGCAGGCACGAGTTATGCGTACGTATCTTTGACTTGGTCCCAAAACTAAATATGACTACGTGGTTTCTCTGTGTGTGTATCTGTGAAATATGTTGAGCTTTTCCAACTAAATGCTATAAAAATTCTTGACTTAATAGGAAAACAAGACAGAGTACAAGGCAGACGTAAAGAAAACTAACAAGTTACAAAAGGCCGCTGCAAACCAGATGTACCTCCGACTGGCTCGTATGTTCTACGTAACAAGAAAAACTTGAAAGCAAAAGAAAACATTTAGTAGATGATGAAAATCATGGCAACATAAACTCTTGAATACCGACCGACCGGGTCTAAAAGGAGAGGGTAGCCGAAGAGTCAAATGTGAGGTTGCAACAGCAGCAGATGCTTGGCAACAGATACGAGCTGAGCTGAACAGAGAGAGATAGCCAACAACTTGGAAGCTGTGATAAGTCCAAAGCATATGTGTGTGTGTGTGTGAGTGTTGAAGTTTTTAGCCAAAAACTTGAGTGAGGCGAAAAACCAGTAGCCAGTATCTGTGTGAGGGTCAATAGCATCCCAGTTGGACTTGACAGGCTGCAAGAAACACTTATTCAGGCATTCATTTGCAACATAGTTAAAAAAACGATTCATTACGTGTGGCAATGCCTTGAGAAGAGCGTAGAGTCATGTGAGGTGAGGGCAACTCTTTATGTCAATAGTTACAAATGGCTACAAGTTTTTTTCGAGAGAGCATGTCTTGGCATATTTTGGGATAGAGCTACAATTTGGACAATGTTGTTGTCAAACTTTAGGTATGCAGAAAGGTTATGGGTTTACTTTTGTACAGTTTTGGCTAGGATTACAAATGTGCTGGTAATTAGAGCAAGAATAAAGCTAATTGGGTATAGAGAATTGAATTTATGGCTTTACAAAGTATTATGCCAAGAATTTCTAATCAGTTGATTTTTCACTGGATAATAATTATCCAGAAGACTTTTCATCATCTCATAAAATAAAACATTTTTAGAATCTGATCAAAAAAAAAAATTAGACATTCTTCAATAAAAAGAAATTTCCACATATCAGAAACTTATGTTTTACGTGCTACGGGTGTTCTCATGAACGCGTCGATGAATTTCAAATCTCATTTTTGCGTGTGCTAGAGGTTATCAATACGGAGGTTTTAAGGTATTAGACATAAATTGCAGACAAAAACGTTGTCGCAAAGGTGTTGAAATGTATTAGAATTAGACATTCTGTGGGCCATGAATTTATAAGAAATGCGAGCTCTCTTAAGAATACTTAAGTTCGTCCATACGGCGTTTTAGAGAGTCATGAAAGTCAACTATTCCAAAAATCTTATGATTGTCTAGATAAGCTAACTAGAGAAACTTACGATGTTTATAAACTTTAAGATTATTCAAAAAGTTTTGTAGGACAACGTCTGCCGGGCCCACTAGTCATCTTATAAACAAAATTGGTTTTTTTCGTTTTGAGCTATGCTCTTCCTAGGTGTCTTCGGCACAAGTAGGAGAATTGGTCCGATTGTGGGCACCTTTGCACAACTTTTGAATGTCAGGAAATGGAGCTGAAGTTGTTGCCCATTCTTTTTCTATACATATGTTTTTCTTTAGCACTTTGCAGATGTTAACAACCGGTTATTTTTTTTCGACAACTTTTTTGACTATTTCAAAAAAAGTTGAATAATTGCATCTCTTTCAAAGAGAGGAGTAAATTCCTGTTCCAATTTCCAATAGTTAGCTAATGTTTGTAGCTTTCCACTGATATCCAGTATTGGCTTGGTCAAAATTTATGGCTGAAATAGCAAATGATGCCCACAACCGGACTACTTCTCTTATAAAGTACAGAATTCTTGTGCGAATCTAAAAACATTCGATTAATAACAAAATCTATTTCAACTCATCGAAAACTAGTAATTCGCTTTCCAAGTGGCCTTAAGCTTATCGTCTTCCTACAAGTCCAACTCGGCTTCATATTACGAAAAGAAATCCGGTCTGCGCATCTGTCAGATACATTCCAATGCAATCGAATTAAACACCAGCTAAAGAACAAAAACACACACACACATACATTTACACACAGACAGACACACATTAATTGTGAATGCCCCCAAGTAAAGAAGCTACTCAGAAGGAGATGGAATAAGAGCAACCATGTGGCAACGGGAAGCTGCCAAATGAACTTGCCTCAATAATTTATTGTATCGCATTGTGGCAACGTATGCCGTGTGCTAGTTTTCAAGGCGTTCAGTGCTTTTTAATTTGGTATTCATTAGGTAGCAAGTTGGCCTAGGAGAAGAAGAGCAGAGCGTAGAAGAGAGTAGTAAACGGAATGAGCAAATGATAGAGATTTGAAGCTTGCGGGGCACACATTTTGGCCTTGATTGAATGTGCGTTTTAGCTCTACTCTGGAGTTTCGCTTCCGCACAGCTGTCTTTCGGCCTTATCATTTATCTTTGTGGTCTTTGGTGCTGGCCAAATGTTTGTTTGCCAATTTCGCGTGCGTGGTTGCCCAAACGACATTCGGTTGGTTCCCTAGGTTGGTGGCGCCTCCACATGCAGAGAGAGAGAGAGCAGAGCACGAATTTTAATTCCCCTACTCTATTTGTTGTTGCCTGTGGCCTGTGGCTAGCGCGTGCCTTGGCTAAGCCTGAGTCGTTGCCACACACATCAAAATTGGATTTGCAGCAATTTATAAGGCAGGGCGTTATAGGCGTGGCACTTGTGCTCTCCTCTCTGTCTGTCTGTCTGTTACATTTGAAATGCGCGCTCGATTATTTTTAATGGCATTTTTTCTTACGATTTGTCCGTTTCGGTTTCTGTTTCTTTAAGCGAATTACGGCGCTTGAAAAATTATTTGCTGATTTTGTTTTGATTGCTTTTCTAATTAAAATTAATATTAGCTCGGCAAATAGCTGTGTGTTTGTTTGTACACTAATTTTAGGCGCCGCACTTTTCCGAAAGTAACCTGCTGCGTATTAATTAATTTTGCAGAAATCAAGGCAAGTTCTTTTAAGCCCGTTGATGAGGCTGCGCATAAAACTGAAACTCATTTTATTTGGCTTAGAGCACACAGAGAGAGTGAGTGAGTGAGAGTGTGTTTGTTGCCTGATTAAGCGTTAGACTCAAGTCAAAGAAAGCCTTTAAAACATTGCCCAAGTCCAAGTCCTTTGTCATGCTGAACGCGTGTCCATAATGAAATTAGCCAGCGAGCCAATGAGCTCCGAATAGTGGCCAAAACAGCAGGAGCCTAATAACTAATTGTACGGTTTGGGCAGCAAAGCCAGCAAATTGCGTTAGAAAACTAAGCAAGTAGGCGCCAGGACGTTCCAGTCTAGAGGATGGGAATCCTTAGTCTGCAAGTCTCTAGAAAAATTGAGTTAAGCAAAGCGAAAATTGAAAATTAAATTTTACGTTGCGTAGATTGTATTAGGCTTTACTCGGAAGGCGATTTACAGTGGGTTAGTAATGCATAAATTAGACAAAATGTGGAAATATTGCAGTATTATTAATTTCTTTATTGTAAATACTTCTTGGTTAGAATCGTTTTCTAAATATAAAGAAAAAATTCTAGCATTTCGTAACTCTTTGGTATTATTTTTTTCTTTATTTTAAATATTTCTTGATTGAAAAAGTTTCCCAAATATAATGACAAAATAACTGGATTTAGTACCTCTTAACACATCACTTTTGGAAATCATTTGTTACAAAGTTTTTTTTTCTAATATTGAATATTTCTGAGTAAGAAAACTATCAAATTTTTGTATGTACTTTCTGCCGCTAATGCCGCCTATTTAGTACAATAAATCCAATAATTCGAAATAATTAGCATCCGTTCAAAGGTCAGTACGCAGCAGCTCGAAACCCTTCATTACCAGAACGAGCAATTAATTAAGTAAATTATTTTTAGAAGCGAAAATATATGACTAGAGAAAAAAATTGTTAAAGATTCTCTCTTGAAGCAATTAGGTTGATGTTTTGTTCGTTAGCACTTTGGACTGCTTCTCACTGGCCTATATTAGACATACTTCATTATAAGTTTAATGCATTTGTGTCTTTGCTCCAATTTAATCAATAGACTTAAAAAAAGATTCTAAAATATATAGTATGTTTCAAGAAAGTCACCGGAAGCAATACTGATTTTATCTAATTTTTGTCCAAATTCTTTATTTTTTTCGTAAGCACTTCGGACAGTTCAAAAAATGTCTTTAGAAGCAAGTTTTATAAAACTTCTTGTTTAATTTATGTATTTTTGTAAGTACAAACTGCCAATTCTTTATGTGATTTTTGAAACCACAATAAAATATTAAACGAGTACAAAATACTTACTAAAATAATGTTATTTATGGCCTATGACCCACTGTGCAACCCCATTAGAGAAGCCCCCAGTTAATGGTCTTTTAATACTTATGTGCTGCTGTAGCTGTTGCTGCCAGATTAGCCATAAATTGTTTATAAGACGCAACACAAAAGGACTAAATTTTTAATTTTTTGCACATTTCTCAAGAGCTGCACACAGTTCGTGGAAAGAGGCAGAGATACACTCTCTACTACGCTTATCACAAATTAAATTTGGTCAATGTGTATAAAGCACAAGGGGCTTACTTTTTCTGTAGCATACTTTTGGGCAGTGCGCGTTAATAGCATTTTCCAAGCGAATGGCTTGAGTGGGCTAGTGCGGGGGAGCAGGGTGTGTCCATGTATGTTTGCCCCCCTGTCTGGGACTACACGGGTACCACAATTTGGCAATTGATTGGAAAAATATTTCTAACACGATTTGATGATGACGACGAAAACGGAACACAATTTTTTTTTTTTCTTTATTTTGGGTCGCCCCTTGAGCAGCATAGTCAGTTAGACAAGAGTGTAAAGGACCTTTTTTGCGCTCGTTCTCTCGTACTCAAAAAACTAATTCAATTATTTGCGTACATAATTTAGCAGGACTCGCCCTTAGTTACCATTAGCTGCCGCAGTTGAGTAAGAAATTTATATGCAAAACACGCATAAAATTGTTTTTTTGAAATGCTCGCCTCCTTATGTAAGGAACTGGAGCTGTGGAACTGTACATTATTTATGGACACGACGATGCTGTTGGTCATACAACAAATAATTGAGCACAGCACACAGAGTTGCCCTGGACACAAAGTACAATTTTAAAGCATGTAATCACTGGCGGCCATGTGCTGCCTGCCTGCCGCCGTCTAGGCATAGTATTATTTTTAGGCCCAGAGTGCTTCAGAAGAACTCCAGACTCGGTAATGTTTGTTTAACATGAGAATTATGAAATGTGCGGAATGCGTCTATAAATGCATTGGGTTTGGTTTGTACCGGGCGTGACCCAGCTAACTAGCAAATGTATAAAACATGTTTCGAAAACTGACAATTAAGCCAATTTAAGGCCATTAAGCCGTACGAGACCTCGCGACGGACAGCCCCGAAATGGGTTAACTACAAAACAAACAAGAGCAAAAAGCGTCAATTTCTAACAATTTTTTAATGGGCCAAAGGCATCAAATGTAATTACACGCACATAAAAGTAAACTCGAAAACTTGGAACACCTGACGACTACTGTGCTGTAACCTTCTACCCAGTGGCATAAAATCTGCTCTCTTTTCTACTGTATTTAACAACTCGAAATGCGCTGTACTTAAAAGGTAGCAGAGCCAAGAAGAAAATGTGGCGTAAAATGCGAAAATCACGCAATTTACTATAATTTGCGGGCTGTGCGGCATGGCTTGGAGTTTTTCGGTGGAGCAGCGGCAGCTACCTCCATTTGAAGGTATGGTTTAGTATGGTATGCTTTACTTAAGATTGCGGCTGAACTGAGCTGTCAATGCGCTGCCAGACCAAGACCAGGCCCAAGAGAGACAGCCAGAGACGTGCCACAGAGACGGTAACTTCTTCGGCTGCTTGGTGACTTTATGGCAGTCATTAGGCAGCCAGCAGCGACACTTTGCCAACATGCCCGTAGAGCCCAGCCCGTATATAGAGAGTACGGGTCCAACTAAAGGCATTTAATTACAAAGCGGTTGTATGTGGCACACAGAGATGACTGGCTGGCTGGCTGAAGCTGGCTAAGAGCTTGAGGCAAGGCAGTTCGCATAATTTTGCGCTATTTGCGGTTGCAAGTAGTGCAACTAATGTATAGAGTGTTGAACAGCAGGGAGGGGGGAAGGGGTAGCAACTTTTACAGTCGTCAAGTGCAGTGACAACAACTACACCCGTAAGTAATGTGTCCAAGGCTATGACAATGACAAAGGAGTCATTATGCTTAGTCAAATAGAGATGAGTTAAAAATGATGTTTAAACGTGAGTGTTGGGAAGGTCAGCAAACAAAAGGGTTGTGTGAAATGTGAGTTGAGTTTTTGTTGGTAGCATGCGAAATAAATCAGAATTACATAGGTAAACCCAAGCTTGCTGTGTTTGGTAATAAATAGCACTAAGAGAAACTTTTCGCTTTTGAGTCAATTGTGAATTTTCTATAAAAATTTGGTATTTGGAGATTATATTGTATTTGCCCCGAATTTAAGTACCCCACAAGATGAAAGTAACAATGCCGTCGACGATTTGCTTAATTTTCCACCAAATCCCAGTTCAAGATCAACAAGAAAAAGATCTCAATCTCTTTGAAGATCACTGAAGCCGCTGGAAATCTTTCATAATAGCTTTTACAAACGTTTAAATTAAAGGAAAATCCATCTTAAAGTCTTGGGCACTCACATAATTAAACTAAAATTTGGCACCAATTTTTATCTGAATTTGTTCTTTGTCTTTTGAAGATTTGCCAAAAGTCGCCTTAAATTATGTATATCTATGAATGTTTGCTTTTGGCATGTTAAAAGAGTCCTGATAAATAAAGATTTCGAGTCATGCGACACCCAAAAGTCATCAAATGGGCTTTTTCTTTCTTAGTTATTTATAAGTTTTTCATTACCTCTTAGGTTCATAAGAATTTTAACTGTATTTCTTTTTTCCTACGCTCTCCCTTCCTTCAACATTTGTCACCAAAAATGCTTTTCAATAGACTAGCTACGATTCTAATACCTACTGAATCCCCCTTCTCAACTATTTCTAACTTTTCGAGCTGTTTCAGCCTAAACACTACGCTGCTTCTCTCGATAAGCTCGTGATTAACAAGCACACACAATTCTCTTCTCAGCTTTAGTCCACTCACGTTCGTCACACCTTAGCTCACGTCACGCACGCATATCCAAAACAAAAGCCACAAACATTATGATAGGTCTCTCAGGCCGCTAATGAGTTCTGAGCACTGTGAATGATAATTTTGACTAGTATACGAACACTTCATTAGTTCAATTAATAATTGGCGAATTTCGTGTCTAATCAGACAAAGATAGGCAGCCACTAATCATGCACCACAGCATTGTCATTGTGCCAAGTCCAGAATCCCACTTACAGACCCGGGTCCTGCTCAAATTCAATTACAACTCGGCTTAAATTTCTCGTTATTGTTGTTGTTACCAGAGTTTGCTGATTATGCCAAATGTTTCGTGTTTATTAATTTTCATCTTTTGCCGCAGACAAACTGCGGCTGCTTTGATTTACAAACATGTCCCAGCTCGTAACGGACACCCCACAGTTTTTGCCAGCTTGCTAATTTTGACTTGGCGTTTCCCATTTCTCATTGCAGACTATCCGCGCGTTGAGGTCGGACCAGAGAATCCACTGCGCGTGGAACGTGACCGCACTGCAAAATTGGAATGTAACGTCGATGCGAAACCGAAAGTGCCGAATGTGCGCTGGACACGCAATGGACGCTTCATTAGCTCCTCGCTCGTTCACACCATACACCGCGTGAGCGTACAGGATGGTGGCAAATACACGTGCAGCGCTGAAAATGGACTGGGCAAGCCGGGCGAACAGGAGCTTATACTGGACATCTTATATCCTCCCACCGTTGTCATTGAGTCAAAGACGCGCGAAGCTGAAGAAGGTGAAACGGTCAATATACGTTGTAATGTCACCTCGAATCCATCACCAGTGACCATAGAATGGCTAAAGGAAGGTGCTCCTGATTTCCGTTTCAATGGTGAAGTGTTAACCTTACCCTCCATAAGAGCCGAACATGCGGGTAATTATATTTGCCGTGCAGTCAATATTATGCAAAGTCAGGGTCAAGAGCGCAGCGAGCGTGTGGGCAACTCCACGGTAGCACTGCTAGTACGACACAGACCTGGTCAGGCGTACATTACACCCAATAAACCTGTGGTGCATGTAGGCAATGGCGTTACGCTAACCTGCTCAGCCAATCCACCCGGCTGGCCTGTGCCGCAATATCGCTGGTTCCGTGATATGGATGGTGAGTTCTCCAGCACGCAAAAGATACTGGCTCAAGGTCCGCAGTACTCCATACCCAAGGCACATTTGGGCAATGAGGGTAAATACCATTGTCATGCTGTCAACGAGCTGGGCATTGGCAAGATGGCCACCATTGTTTTGGAAATACATCAGCCGCCACAGTTTTTGGCCAAGCTGCAACAGCACATGACCAGACGCGTAGCAGACACCGATTATGCAGTAACCTGCAGCGCCAAGGGCAAGCCAGCACCTAGCGTCAAGTGGTTAAAGGATGGTCAGGAAATATTGCCAGAATTAAATCTGTATGAGGTCAAGACAAATCCCGATCAGGGTCCTAATGGCATGGTTACTGTGCAAAGTATGCTTAAATTCCGCGGTAATGCGCGTCACAATAGCAATCAGCTGGTGCCTGGGGATAGAGGTCTCTACACTTGTCTCTATCAGAACGAAGTGAACTCTGCCAACTCCTCCATGCAGCTACGCATTGAACACGAGCCCATTGTTTTGCATCAATACAACAAGGTAGCCTATGATATACGCGAAAGCGCAGAGGTAGTCTGCAAAGTGCAAGCCTATCCCAAGCCCGAGTTTCAATGGCAGTTTGGCAATAATCCTTCGCCGCTTACCATGTCCTCTGATGGTCATTATGAAATCAGCACCACAACAGACAACAATGATATCTATACATCTGTTTTACGCATTAATTCGTTAACGCATTCCGATTATGGTGAGTATACCTGCCGTGTGGTCAACTCACTGGACACCATACGCGCACCCATACGTCTGCAGCAGAAGGGTCCACCAGAAAAGCCCTTGAATTTGCGCGCTACCAATGTGGGTCATAATTATGTTGAACTGAAATGGGATCCTGGTTTTGATGGTGGCCTTACCACTACCAAGTTCTTTGTGCATCATCGTCGTGTAGCCAGCCCACGTGAGGAGCAGGTTATACCTGATTGCGCTACCTTGGCTACGGCAAATACGGAATGGTTGGAGGTGGACTGCCATCAATTTAATCCCTGCAAGGTCACCTCGCTGGATCAGCATCAAAGCTATGCGTTTAAGGTTAAAGCTGTAAATACCAAGGGTCACTCGGCTTACTCCAATGAAATGATGACCACCACTAAAGTAAGTCGCATACCCATACCGCTGCAAGTCACTTATGAGCCTACCACACGCACCTTGGGCATTGATGTGGGTGCCACTTGTCTGGCGTTGGTTGCTGTTGTTGAGACTATGGTGCATGGAGATACACCCATGGCTGCTTGGGAGGTAGTTGACACTGTGGAGAATCTGCAGCTATCTGGTAATGGGCCAACACACAAGGAAAAGGTCATTGATCGTCTGATTGCACCGCGTCGCAGCGGTGGTGGACGTGCATTGGGTCACACCATTAGCGAGGATGAGGACGATGCTGGACTGAATACGCTAGCACTTGAGGATGACAACAGCCCAACTGTGCGCGTCAAGCTCTGCCTGCGCAACAATCAGGAACATTGCGGCGAATACACGGACGCTGAAAGTAAGTATTGACCGGGGGGTTGGGTTTTAAGGCTTGATTGGTTGGCGGGTTGGTTGGGCTGGTTGGTTGGTTGTTGCTTGCAGGATGGACATTTGCATTATATGCAAAGCCATTACGAGCGATTGCACCACTTGAATGGCCGCTGCGGCTGCTGGTGCTACTGCTGCGCCACTTGCAACAATCCAACCATCAATCAATCAATCACTCATGCAACCAGCGAACCATCCATCCACTTCAGCTGCTTGCCTGAGTGGTGCTGCATTTTTCATGGCTTCATTTGTTCCTTACCTTTTCTTATACTTGCATCCTCTCTCTCCCCGTTCACACTAGTTGGTCGTCCATATATTGCGGAGGCAAATGCTTTAGCCACACCCACACTGATTGCTATAATCGTCTCGTGCATTGTGTTCGCACTGTTTGCCGGACTGCTGCTCATGTTCTGTCGCTGCAAGCGCAATCAGTCCAAGAAGAGCGCTGCCGCCAAAGACTACGAAATGGACTCAGTGCGGCCTTCAATTGTGGCCGCACAACAAAACCAGGCACCGCCACCCTATTATCCAGCCAGCGGACTGGACAACAAGGCGCTCGAGCATTCAATGGATCTGGCTTTAAGCATGGAGGAGCAAAAAACGGCTTTGTATGCCACACAGAACGGCTATAGCTATCATCCGGGCAGTGGTGTGGTGGGCACTGGCGGTGTTGTTGGTGTTGGCGGCGTTGGCGTGACCGGCATACCCGGCCTGACAGGACACACGTTGCCAGGAAATGAGTGTAAGTACATACATATATAAGCATCTAAGCTGAAGTGGATTTTGTCTGAGTAGTCTAGCAAACCCCTACCAACGGCCAAAACAAAAAACCAAGCAAGTGCGAAATATTTTCGCAGCTCTACCACAGAGATTCGTTTGCTGTTTGGGTGATTTTTCATTGTCCACCGCAAACACATCACAAAACAAAATGAAATCCGTGCTGACGCGCAGTGTCGTTGGTTATTGGTAAGGAGGGTGGGTTGGATGCGGGAACACGCGGCGGGCTAGTACAAAATATATTCTGTAGTCCATGAAATGTGAAAGTGCAGAATAGAGTTCGAGTGCAAATCGATGGCTGGGCACATTTATCACGCGCCTGCCCAAGTGGGCGCACTCTCACACACACAAACACCGAAGTAAACAATTGGAGGACGTTGGGGTTGGTCATACACCTGGGCCATGCTCGCCAGCTACCTACAAAACTTTGCTACAAACACAAAACACTTCCACTTCCGTTGTAAATTTGTTGAAACAGCAATTTTTTCTAAACGTTTTACGTGTACCCCCAAAACATTGCGCCACCGTCGCGTATTTTGTAATATACTTTCCATTTTGTTGTTGTCGCCAGTGACGTGCACGTCCATTCATCTAGCTGGGAGTCCGGCACTTTTCAAGTGTCGCTGCTGGCTGCTACTCTCTCTCGCTCTACCAGACTCCCTCGCACACGTAATGAAGAACATTGAAACGTAACGAGCCAACGTTCATGGCGCCCAACTTGGGGCGCACAAAATGAATGCGTAAATATTTTTTAGGAGAGAGGTCGTTCGTTCTCTCGGTCGGTCGGTCGGTGGACGGATACAGTCAGTCAGCACCCGCCCGCTGCTGCTTCCTCTTGCGGTTTTACACAATTCGCAATACAATTCATTATTAATTGTTGTTCTGGTTTACTTTTTCAACCGGCAACGTTGCCGCTTTTCATTGTTGTCGCCATTAACTGCAGAGAGTATCTATGTGGTGGGTGTTGGTCTATGTGTGTGGGTGTGTGTGGTCATAAGAGCTATTAACCTTTAATGTTGTAAGCTGGAAATTGCGCTTATTTTGCTGAGTGTGCGGGTGACTGTGTGTCTTTGGTATTTTCTAATGATGCGAAAATTAAAAATTCCTCTTTCGTGTGTTACCAAACGAAAATACAATTTTCACACACCTTGTAACACACACACACTAACAAGCAGCGCCTTTATGTTTGCTCGTTTAAAGAAAAACCCCAAAAATTAATTGCTGTTGCCTTTTGTTAGTGGTCATTTTACAAAATGGCTGCTTTCAGTCGATTATTGTTGTACTGGCAATTAAAATTTTAAAGCGCTTAACCAAAAATATACAATTTAATTGCAATTTAAAAAAGAAATTTGCCAAGTGAAAGTGGCATGAATAATAAAAAAGGCAGTGTGGCAACACTGACAGCTGTTGGCACTAACGCTGCAACTGTTGCAAGTCTGGCCACTTTAGATTCTAGTGTTGCGCAACAAAAAGCAAGAAAACAAAAGGCAAGACATGCAACAATGGCGAAGCACACTTCATTGTAAACGTTAATTGCCGCTTAAGTGAGAGCGCAGAGAGCAGGCGCAAGTGACGTCACTGGTCCCTAAAATGCCTGCAAAATATTGTTGCATATGCACAGGGCGTCGCACAAACCACTTCAAATGCTGCCGCCGAGTTGAGATTGCACTTTAGCTCGACAAAAACAACAACATCAACGGCAGCAGCAACAATGTGGCAACGACATAGACGACGATGTTGCCATTAAAAGCCAAAATTGCCACAATCGCGTAGGCCAAAACTTAATGAACTTTGCATGTAACCCAGCGCATGACAATAAAAACAATGACAACGACGACGCCATCCAGGCAGTTAGGAACAGAAACTCTGTCTGGTTGTAGGTGGTGGAGCAGGAGTTAGAGAAGGAGCAGCTGCAGCATCAGCCACCGGAAGAGCTTGGCCCAAATCGCTTTAAGTTTGTTTGTACATAAGGCCGTAGCTCAGTTCAAGTTGCAGCAAATTAACTACAACAACTCTAAGCGTCTAAGCGCTTAAAGAGCTAAAAGAGCTGAAATCTCTTCATATAGCCCGAGGAGAGGATGTGTGTGTCTGGTATGGTATGTGTGTGCGCCAGTGTGTCCCTATCTAGTGACAGTTTTGTCTACGTTGGCAATAGCTTAAGCCAAGTTTAGTTTAGGGTTGCACAATGTTTGGGAACAAGCACATTTGATTTTAAGCCGCTGCAAGAACTGCATTAAAGCAGAGACTTTGATCTAGCAAATATGCGGTAACTTGGGCTTAAGGGTATTTGGGGTGAAGACGAAGTAATGCCATGGAAATCTGTTGAAGGTATGATGGGATTGGTTGATCGTGCTGGAAAGGAGATGCTCGTAATAGGTCTACACATCTTCGTCTGTCTGAATGAACGCCTACTGCTTAGAGATATTAAGAGATTGAGTTAACAAATGTAACATGTGGAATCCTTATATGTTCAGGCTGCTCAAGTACGATCGGCACTCTCATGAACGTCTTCTACAATATTGAGTTCCTACTTAAAATTCCTTTAAGGAAAGAAGAAAAAGTTCTGTGCGTGCCTTACGGTGTTTTATTGTCGATCTGACAGGGATCTGACTATCGTCATGATCTTTATAGCTGCTTGGCTGTCAACATAAATAGTAATGTTCTTTGGACTTTGTTTCAGTTTTGCCTCTTGCCAGACCGCGTATATCTCGGCCCAATTTTGAAGACGGAGCAAAAGCCGTACCGCAAGCTCTTCAAAGAAGACGCCCACTCCTTTAGTCCGTCTTCGAGTAAAGATCGTAAGCTCGTTCTCCCTGATAGCGTCCAATCTTTTCTCTTAGCGTCCAATCTTTTCTCTTCTTGTAGACAGTAACAAACTTTTCGTTATATTTCTGAACCGCAGCAATCTATTTCCTCGCCTGGTATGCCTATCTTTGGTAAAACAGCAGACTCATTTTCCGGAGTCTTGCTGCGCTTCTGGCTGGCGTAAGCTTCAGGAAGGTACCTACTGGTTCTAGGTACCTCCTACTAAATTCCAAAGCAGCCACAGTCAACTGCTCTGCCGTCTTTGTTCGACACAATACAAGATACCACCTACAAGTCATGACCTTATCAATAGGCCTTTCTAATGAAGCACGTCCGCTATCGCTTGCATCAAAGACACATGGTTGATCGTTGATAGTTACAATAGTATTGCGGTCCTATAGTCGTCAATCCAAAGTCGGAACCAAATTGATTCGAAACCATACTAAGGCACCTATTAAAGTGCTTCTTTAATGTAGCTCGCAGCTCAAACTTGGTCGGTTTGAAGCACATTTCACCAACCCCTACCAAAAAGCCCTTACATTCATTGGCGCAGCTCTAGAATTCCTACCATAATCTACCATGAACTAGTTCGGAAATCCCAAGAACCCCTGAACTTTGTGCAGCTCATAGTTCCATAGTGTCTGCATTCCTGATTCAATCTTTCTTGGCTGCTGCCTTCATGCGCTTGGATGGCTTGGCAGATTCAGCCAGCGGCTAGACTGCCTCTAATTCAGCCCCAATATTCACAGAAGCCCCTGCTGCAGGGTTGCCAATGTGGCTGCTTGATTTAAGCGACATGTTTGTTGTCGCCTTTTTGCCCAAAACCAAATAAATGCAAACAAATGTCGTTGTAGTAGTCGACAACACACACATAGATACACACACACACACACACACACGTTCACACAATGAACAACAGAGGAAAATAACAAAACCCAACAAATACAAATACCAAAAAAAAGGGGCAAAAAAATCTCGCGTACAAATTTATGCGCTAAATAAATAAAGCCATAAACTCGGCTACAAATGTCTGGAACCCGGCACGAATAGCGTTTAAAATGCAGCAGTTGTTGCCGGGTCCTAACTATATGTTGTTGTTGTTGTTGCTGGTGTTGTTCCTAGATGTTGTTGTTGGAGCTCTCGATGTAGCTGCCGCGGCCGCAAAGCAAACAGCCACAAAATAGTTTTGCACGCCAAAAGCAACCACAGCAGGCAGAGCAACCAGCTACCAACTAAAGAGTTGGCTCGCTGGGCAGGAACTTTTCGCTGCAGCGTTTTAGGCAGTAGCAAACGGCAGCTGCGACCTCATTTTTTTCGTGTCTATTCTGGCTCTTTTTGATTGGCTTTTTGGGTTGTTCTTGTTGCATGTATTGTAGCGAGGGCAGGCCGAAAAGTAATTGGCAAAAGCAACTTTTTCGTGAGAAATCATTTTCAGTTGATTACTGTTAAAGTTTAACCCACTTTAGTTTTGGCGTGAGCTGGTGGGGAAACATGTTCGCATGTTCGCAAAGTGAATAAAATTGCATAAAGGTGACGATAAATGTCTCTGATTCGCCATGAATTTGGTTCCTTTGATTTCGGTTCAAACATAAAAGCGATTAGACCACAAAAGAATGGGACGATGTTTAAGAAGCCTATGTCAACCTTTAAATACGGAAAGAATGACTAATGGAAGCCACTAATTCAGAAGTAGTTAACAAAATCTAGGGAACAAAGTTACGGAAGCCCAAGGAATATTAGGCGAATGAGTACAAATTATGTTGCACTACCTAGGAGAAATCAAGAAGTTACTTGTTACAATGATGTTTAACATATGGAGGCAGTTAGAACTAACATCCCAACTCACTTAGGCCAATAAAAGACCATTGGGATACCGCTACGGTGGACCATTACATCTCTTTCCCACTGAAGAGGTCTCCTATATGAGATGAGTCAGCCATCCGAAGGCCTAAACGAATCTTCAGAGGCATTTTGGACTCTGTTCGGAGAGCTTAAATAAATTATCAAAAAAATTTGACTTTCGAAAGCGGAACCTTGTCCAGCATAGTACAGGGCAGTGGCAGAGAAGATGATAAACTTTCACCAGATGCTTCTTGCCTTAAGACTACTATTAATGTTCGATTTTGCAATTACTCAAGGCCGTAATCATTTAACCATTTCATGGAAGTATTTGGCAGCGCCTTTTGTACTATTTCTAAATTGTGTTCGACAATTGCATCCAAAACGTCAGAGACTAAGAAACAGTTGAAGCATTAATTTACTTCCGAGAAGTTGACACCAAAAAGAAAAATCCGGGTTCGTCAGTCAAAAAGATTGTAATATCTTTTGTGTGGAATACGCGTTGCATAATAGATTGAGATACTCGGTATTGTAGGTTTAGATTAAGGTAAGGGCGACATTTGGGGCCTGACGTCCAAAGTCACTTATGCCAAAGAGTAGACCCGTTGTGATACCGGTGAGGTAGACGTAAACCTGCCAAGTTTGCCGTGAATTTCTGCACATGTTAAATATGTGGTTTTTATGCTCAATTTACAGCTGGCCGTAGGTATAGCCCGAGGCTCCTTGTTCTGGAAGAGAATGCTGGTAGTTCCTCGTCTTGGCAATTCATCTGCAATGCAATTGCCCTCAATAATCCGATGTTCCGGCGTCCAGATAAGGTAGATCGAAAGCTGATCTACAATCTCCTCCAGAGATTAGCGACCTGTGGGTACAGTGGTCCGCACCCTCAGGATTTAGAGGCCTTTCGTAAGGAATCCTTTAGTGACCATAGCCAGATAAGGTAGCTCGAAAACTGCTCTGCAATCTCCACTTGAGATAAGCGACCTGTGGGTACAGTAGTCCGTACCCTCAGGACTTAGATGGCTTTCGTTAGAAACCCTTGAGTGACTATAGCCTAGTTCATTCCATTTTCTTGGGACTCTTATGTGTAGAGATGATGGAACGGATGATTGTATACCCATCTTGTCCAGAGGCAGGAGATTCAGGAAGGCATGTAATACTTCGTTTGTGATCCAGAATATTGCACTGCTGATGATCATTTCTGCGGTCCGTTCTTTTAGGTGGGTTTTATTGTAACACAGTACCAAAATGGACCACACGGTCTTGGGACCTCGTGCTGCGTCAATCAGCGCATATAACCTAATAGATTATATATTCCTGTATAGATTATATATGATAGCTCCAGAAATCTTCTGATGTATTTTAATGCCTGTTACTTCTCTAAGGCGAATAAAGCCATTATCTCTTAATAGTTAGTGGCTTTTATGCCCGCAATAAATGAGTTAAACAAATTGTTTCTACTCTTTAACTTTTCGGCCTACCCACGCGGATGTTGTTTGTTCTAGTGACAATGTGCGTGTTTTAGCCTGTTGTTTGTCTTAAAACTTTGTTGCTTTACGTAATCACAGACAGCTTCTCATACCGATTAGGAGGCGCCACTAGCAACTGCTGCTGCCGCCGGATCCTCTTTTCTCTCTAACATTGGCACACTGACCGCACAATTCAATGACAAAAATCTATGAGCTTGTATATTGGCTTTTGTTTTGTTGACCCCATACAACTTGGTAGGGTAGCTAACAAACGTACTACAACAATAAAATCAAAAAAGGCAACATTAAGCAACAAAACCAATAACATACATGCAACACTTGCAGCGCTGGCAACACTTACAACCAGCCACGCCTATTGCCAATGAAAGGCCTAGACATGCAAATCGGAGCACAGAGATTGTACTTAGCGACGCTAATTGGCTTAAATGTAATCACAGTCATTGTGATTTGTTGTTTGTATTGTACTTGGCTTTGTTTGTTTTGCCATGACTTGCTGACATGGCTCAGTTGCTCGAGAATGTTGGTAATAAGACTTGGCAGTGGGCTTTGGATTGCATCCAGCTATTTATGCGTGTCAAATATGAAGCCTGACGTGCAATTTGAAGCTTTACTTGTTGGAACTTGATTGTTGCCTCGAATATCATTTCAAGGCATATCAGAATTCTTTAAAAAGAGGAAGAAAGTAACCATTTTAAAAAGTAATGATTTGTTATCTTGCTTTTAACCGAAAATATTTCAATTAGTGAAGAATTCAAGAATTAGTGCTTTAATGATGGCGAATTTAGTGCATTTATTCAGTTTATATACGATTTGAGTAAAAAAACAAGGAATTTTTTCCTGGAAAAATTGATTGCAAATAAAACTGAAAGCCAATCATGCGTTCTCTTTTTTAAAATTTCACATCAGTGAGTAAAAAAATATTTATATTTGCAATTAACAAAAATAATGTGTTTGCGAATTAAATTGTTTAATTTATTTAAGGAAACATTTAAATTGTTTAATTTTAAACAAATACGGGGAAAATAAATTTTCACAAATAGTTGGATTACAAAATGTGAAAGGTTATTCCTTAACACAAATAAAAAGCTCTGCAGGGTTAATGTTTTGTATCTTGTCAACTAGATCATGTTGTCTAGGTTGGCCCATGCCATCTTGGCTAGTTTAAAAGAATTTTTGTTATTTTTCCCTTCAAAAAAATTTAATACATAACCCAGGCCTACAAATACTGGAGTCATTTCAATTTGCTGCGAAGAATGCAAATCCGGGAATCAGAATTGGCCCATCATTTCAGAATTTTTTAGATGCATGAGGCTATATACCGGAAAAACGATGTTTTATTCATACCCTGGACTCGAATTCTAAGCAGTAAATTACTTAGTTTTCCAGCAACTAATCCACGTTGACCTGTGTAATGCACATTACTCAGGATCACAGCATAGGGCGGAAACAAGAGACTTCCAACGATTTCTATCTAAAGCTAGCCGTTTGATCTCATTCTCGCTGGCCCTGGAGCGGCTTTCGAAAGGAACATTCCTAATCCATACGCGCTAAGGTCTGCCAGGTTGTCGGCTAGATCAGGGAGTTCTTGGTCAACTAACAACAATATACTTTTTTGATCAAAACTGCGACTTTATGCATATAATTCTTGTAATCCTGTGCTGACAAACTTAAGCCACATTTGTATGACGTCACACCGCTGAATTGCTTTCTTTACCCTACCTCAAAAAATTGCCTTCTTGTATTTAATGAATCCCAAGCTCTCAGCTTTCAAAGTGAAGTTAATTATGATTCAAAAGTAATTCCTATACTTAAGAAATGTTTTCTACAATGTGCCAACGCTGACAGCATTCACTTTAAGATGTTCTATATACTTGCCCTACTTATCCAAAGCTGTTGAAAATCATTTTCCTACATTTAAACTAAACTCACAAAATTCAAGCTTTGCTCCTAACTTGTTTTATTTCTTTGCGCCTCGCATACCAAAGATCAAACTTATTTAATGTACCACGTTGAATGCCCCAAGTGAAAACCAAAATCCAAAATAGCGCCTAACAGTATGCAATAATGAATGTAGGGCTAGCAAAACTTTGCAACTTTTTGGCCAACTTTTTGAAGCACTCACCACCACACACACAGAAACATCGACACAAAGCCTTGCAACATGAAAGCGGTGCAAAAACAGCAGCCTGCCAAGGCAATACAACAACAACAAGCAACGGAAGTTGCAACACAGCAGCAACACTGAGCTCGCTCAGTCTTAGGCCAAGTGGCAGGCTGTGGCACAGCTTAAGCGTATTTGGGGCAGTAGCAAATGCCGAGTGAGGTGGGGTACAACAAGAAGTGCCAGCAGTCAGAAGCCAAGCCATGCCACGCGCTAATTAAAAGTGCAACAAGGGCCAGGGTTGCAGTTCAGTTCAGTTTGTACTACAACAAGGGTGGCGCTGCAAAGGGGGGGCGCCATTAACACCGTGCGCTTGAGGTGCACAACAGTTCAGGCGCAAGGAATACAAGAAGAACTTGGTTATACTTGGCTAGTACCCGCTCGGGGCGGAGGCTGCTATTTAGTTAACCGTTAATGGCATTTGTAACTGTTTTTATTGTGTGTGTGTGGGGCATGGAGTGTGGCAGCGGCTGGCACAAAAATGTTGCATAATTATAAGCATTTCCGGTTCAAAACTTTGTCGAGTGAATTAGAGCTTGACTTGGCTGGGATATGGCTCGAATCTCGGCACTTGGGGTACGGCAACTCGGCTGTGGCAACAACGTGCAATTATGTGCAACTTTGCGGCACTTGCAAGTGCATTTTTTGTTGTAATTGCAGCCACTTGGCCGCAGCAATTTTTATATGAAAAAAAAAAGATTTTACAACTGCCGCTACTTGAGGAGTTCAACTTTTTGCTTTTTGCCATGTGGGAGATTAATAAGCCTGGAAGTTGGGAACTTTTATGCGGCAATCAAAACGTGCGCGCCACAAAACTTTGGCATATTTTTGGACAATAAATGTTGTTGCCAGCATTATTATAGCTTTTGCATTTTGGCGGCTAGTAGGGCGTGTGGCAGCAACTTGCTGAAAACTTTAATTGCAAAAAAAGTAGTCAAGACTCAAAACGTTTTGTAAGCAATTGTCAGACACAAACAATTTCGCTAGCAAACAATGAAAATGCATTAAAATGTTATTGCCTGCTCATTTCCAAAAGTTGTCGAACCCCAAAAAGCAATCAAAACTTGCGTTTCTTAGCCACAAAAATGAAAAAGAGGCTAAAAGTAGTCGCATGTTTACCCGCTTATCAATTGCAAAGTTTTACTTAACTACATACAAAAATGTCATGGCACATAAAACGTCAAAACGAATTAAAAACCAAATATGCAAATTGCTCCGCCTTTAAAGGCATAATAAAAAAAAAACTCTGAAAACTAGAGCAAAACGAGCTAGCTAAAAGCACATAAAACAAGTAAATATTATTACTGTTTTTAGTTTAATGGCTAATCATAAAAATTATCACGCCTCATGCCACTAAACCAAACAAAAAAAAAAACACCCTCTAAAAGCTACAAAAACAAATGACACGCAACATTTCGCTGACAGTAGTACAATACACACACACACATTGAGGAGAGCAGAAAATTTGTCATAAAAAAACGAAGCACAGTAGGCGTCACACGCCCACTTTAAGCCTGGCCTTTAGCATGTTGACGCACTTGCCACTTTCTGACCGACTCAAAATTCAAAAACTTTTGCGCGCTCTGTAAGAAGCGTGCGTTTAATATTTATGAGTGATTTATCACGATATAAAAATAATAATAAATGTGCCCAGGCGCGCACGCACACCAATACAAACAATCAACACACTCAAACTTACACTCATACACCCAAACACTGACATAACATACTCATAATATATGCGCTCACTCACTCACACTGTTAAGTGTACTGCCGCCAGTGTTGCCAGACCGCACCAAGTTGTTATTATTGTTCAGCTGTTTGTTGTTTTTGTTGTTGTTTTGCATAAAAACTTGTTAACATATTCGTTAAGGCTGTAAATAGGAAGTATCGATGGGTAGATACTATATAAATTTTGTAAACAGTGCTTCAAAAAGGTAAGGGCTTGCCGAGAATGACGAAGAGGAGGAAGGCAATCGCTTGTATAAACTAATAAAAGCCGAAGGAACTGGAAATCTTTTAATAGTGTAGTTGGGAGAAGAATAGAACTCAAGATATTTTGTATTTTACTTGTTGCGGTAGAATTTTTATTATTAATAGTACTGTTATTCGAGCTACTTGACAATATTGAACGACTATGTTGGGAAATTTGAATAAGGGACTGACTACTAAGGGGTTGAAGTTAACTATAAATGAATCTAAAATGAGTCTTAAAATAGATGTGTGTACTGTATTTTTCTTAAAGAATGTAGAATTTATGGCTGTATTGGTGAGAGTGAGAGAGAAGGCAGCTAGGTAGGTAGGTTAAGGCGGCAGTTGGAACATAGCCTCCCAACTTACTTAGGCGAAGAACATTTCCTTTGTGATACCTATCATAGGAGTAAGTGATAAGGAAATTGAATAGACAGGAAAAATAGGGAAATAGGAATAGTGGAAAGTGACACTCTTCAAGACGCTAATCTTGCCCGAGCTCTTATACGTCGCAGAAGCATGAGTTGTGTCACGGACAGATGCAGCTGCTCTTGGGGTGTTTGAGAGGAAAATTCTACGCAAAATCATCGGTCCTGTACCTTTTGAGGACGGCTATCGCATACGGATAAACCACGAGCTGTACGAGCTCTACAACGACATGGATGTTGTCCAGCGCATCACAATACAACGCCTGCGCTGGCTCGGCCATGTCGTACTTAGGGATACGATGCTCCAGAAAAAGGGTATTCGAAGCGAAAGCCGACGAAGGAAGACAAAGGGGACGGCCGATGGAAAGATCAAGTGGAGGAGAACCTATCCACCCTTGGTATTTCTAATTGGAGGAGGCGCGCGCAAAGCAGAGGCTCCAGGCGAGAGTTGCTGAGGTCGGCCGTAACCCGAGAGCGGGTTGTAATGGCCATACAATGATGATGATGGAAAGTGCAGGACCAGGCTTAATGTGGGATTTGAACCCACAATCTCGGAATGATAGTCTAGTGCACTGTCGCTAGGCTAACGAGGCCACACTGGTGGGTGAGAGAGTAATTGAAAACAACTATTCTTAACTTGCTCTCTTTACCAAAAGTTTTATTCTACGATCCTTAAGTTAGAAGCCTTCATAAAGGGCAGGGTCTCTCTGAAAACAGAGCACAGGTTAAATTTTTGTAATTTACCAACTTTAATCCCCAAAAAACCGCGATTGTTCCCTTCACGAAAAGATACAACATGATGCTTAGGTACCATTAATAGAACAAAGATATTTTCCACTCAGGTTAAGTAACAAGATATAGTCCTAGATAAACTGGTAAATTGAAACTCCATCTAGAGTAAGTACTCTCTAAAGCCACTCGACCTATATGGGCTTGCAGAAAATTCTTTGGTAGCACTTGGGGCTTCAGACCGGCCCCTTTATTACACCACTAGCTTGAAACCGACCCCTGATAAAACCTGAACATGAGCTTTCTCAGCATTTTGCACATTACTGAACTATTTCTTTAATAGACTGGTTGTACCACCCTATTGTCACATATGCAGCTCTTGTGTGGTGACCCAAGGTGCAGCAAAGCAGAGCAAGTAAAAAGTGCATTAAACTACAGAGACTGATATGCTTTCCTCTGTCGGGACCAATGCGTACATGTTCTAAAGCTGTAAAGGAGGCAGTCCATAGACTGACTCTACTGAACATACGCATACAAAAATGAGCTACCAAAAGTCTTCTGCGGATCCAAATCACGTCTTAGCTCGTAGAATGTGACACAAGCTCCCGCTTACAAGTTCTCTTCCTAACCTATCGATCTGGTCAAAATCAGATTATATGACCACGGAACTTCTCCATAATAGGAAATTTAGATCTCTCATTCCAAATCGTGGGGCTTGGACTTAAGGCAAACTCTGTGGCAATCTCTATTGCCAGCAATGGTTTACGAATGCTTCCAATACGAAACAGGGTGTAGGTGCTGAAGTTGTCGGACCCATCACCAGAATCTATTATAATGGGTATGTGGCCGTCGGTGTCATAGTGGTAGCGTACTCGGTGGTTCGATTCCCCGCAGTAGCACTGGCTTCGCTAGCTCGGATTCGGCTATAAACTGGATGTCCCTGTTTTGTTTGAACAGTTATTAATGGAGATTCCCATGCCCCTCCCAGAAGTCCGTCAGACAATTATAAATATTTGGGACAGTGTCTTTTAAGCAGAGATTCACGCCTTAGAAGTCTGTGCCCGCAGTATCATCCTTAAATGTACTAGGGGTACTGACGCATTTTCCACATCAATTGTATTTCGTTTTAGGCTAGACATTTTTGTGAAGTTTTATCAAAACTGCTCCACAATTTCATATAGCTACCATACAAAAAAATGAGCCTGCACAGTTTTGCGTTACCTTGTAAAAGGCAATACATCATGAATAGGGCCGTAGAGTGAAAATCCGAGAGCGGGAGAAAAATTTTACTAGCCTCTCTTTTACACCTTTAGCTTGAATCACGGCAGTACGACAGTAGTTCAGACGAACCACTGAAAAGAACCTCATCATGAGCTTCCTCTACTTATTGCACATTACTGAACTATTTCTATTATTATTTTTTCTGTTCTCACAACTTTATTTATTTCACCAACAAACGCTTGCCTACCACCTTCGACCACCAGCCTGATACCCGCCACGGACCAGGAAGCATTAGAGCCAGTTCTTTTAAAACTCCTCCTGATTCTGAACTCTTTAAGAATTTCACCTATCAAAATATTACCCTAATGAATGGATGTTTAAATGTTGGCCTTAATATAATTAACTTCTTTAAATAAGGCTCCAAAAACAAGAGATGTGATCCAAATGGCGTATTGGTAGGTTTTTGACAGCGGATACGGAACTAGCGGCACGAAAAACATTGTTAAAAAAATATCGTCTAGCAACCGATCTCTCTGTGATTTATTTTGCATCAAAGTAAAGGGTGTTTTTAAAAGGGTCCGTATTTCCGAAACGGATACCTCTGAAACCAGTTGTCATTTTTGACAAATGTGAACGTAATTTTATTCAGTAATGGCTAACAATCAATTTTTGAAAGATTGACACCATAGCAACGTCGTTAAATCTTTGATATTTATAATCAAAATTATTGTTCTGTTGTAAAACTTTTATCGTATTCTTGAACATGTTCGATCCACCGACCAGAATAAGAACAGCACGGTACGCAGAAAATATCGCTCTTGTAGAGGAAAATCCAAATTTATCGATCAAATTATTTGGGCATTGTATTATCGTCAATGATGAGTTTGAAATACGGATGCGTAAAAAAAAGACCCTTTATAATTAATTTTCAATATAAATAAGCTCTAGGCTCATAAATAAATACAAAATAAATAATAAGGCAGATTTGGAAATTTAAAGTATTTTGTTTAACTTGTAAATTTGCCTATTAAAAATTGGTGGTGTAATGTTTCCGCCTAAATGTTTTCTTGACTTACGTAGGGAAAATGTACACCAAAAAATTTCCAAGAAGATGAAACGCTTTTGCTTCAGGAATTGTGTATGTACAGATGACTCCTGACTAAATTCTTCACTTTTTTCAACTAATAACATTTTGCTTTCACTAAAAATGGGGAAAAACAAATCTCATTGCCTTAAATGACGCTACCTCATTTTGAAACCCTTGTCCTGGAGCTTTCGCTAACTTTCTCCACTGCAACTTTCGATTTTTAGTGCTTTCGTTTTTAAAATTATCGCTCTAGACTCGCTCTGCAGCTTAGCATAATAAATGAATAAACTTTGTGCCAACTTTTTGTCAGTTTTATGCGTTAATCAATAATGAAGTTAAAAATGTGTTAAATATGCATATTTTTGAAGTGCACATAAATTGCAACTAGAGAGATGCAAAAGTTTTCCCTTAACTCTTCTAGTTGCTCTCTCTTAATTGCTGATGCTTTTCACTTTAATTTTAATTAAAAAGTATTTATACATATATAGTAAATTGTGCGCTAAAAATTGGCGCAACTTTCACTTGGCCGCATTTTCCAAGCTGCTGACGTCAAAATGGCGGCTGGCCCAGAGCCAGAGAACCAGAAAAAAAAACCTACGTACAATAAAAACAATAAAAAGTACAAATAACAAAAGTCTATGTGAATTATATGCGCGTCAAGCGGATTTATGTGCCACTTCCGACACATTTCTTGCAACTCCTTTGTTTTTTTTTTTATTTTGTTTTTTTGAAACATTTTTCAGTGCTTTTTGGTCGAGGCCACAAAGCAAACACAATGCCAGTTTTTGGTCCTTTTTTGGAAACAGTTTTTGTGACACTTTACGTTTTATTTTTTGCAGGGGTCAACATGGGCTACATGGAGAACAACTATTCGAATTCGAACAATGGCGGCAGCGTGAACTCACAGGACTCGCTGTGGCAGGTGAAAATGTCGGCAGCAGCTGTGGGCACACAACAGAGCCTGGTGGCACAACCGCACAATACATATGTGGAACAACAGCCTACCTATGGCTACGATCCGCTGACACATGGCGGCTATGGTGCTGTTGATGACTATGCGCCCTATCCGCATTTGACTGCCACGCCCAGCCAGGTGGGCGATGAATATCATAATCTGCGAAATAGTCAGAACCCGTCCCGGCAGGATTACTGCAGTGATCCCTATGCTTCAGTGCAGAAGCCCAAGAAGCGTGTTGATCAGCACTTAGGTAAGTCTAAGCAAATATTGATATAAGTGTGAGAGTGAGACAACGGATGTATGCTTTAATGAGCGTGTTTGTGTGCAAGAGTGAAATAAATACATATAGCTTTTATTTGGGCAGCCATCAAGCTGGCAACTGTCAAGCAGCTTAGCCAATGGAAACAAGCTGCCAACTTGGCCAAATTCAAAGTGTTTCTGACAACTTAAGCGCACAGCATTTAGAAATTTGTTGCTGTTGTTCCTGCTCCTGCTGCCTCAATATGTCATACTAATTATGCAGCAAAAATAATGAAACATATTTTTGGTGGGATTAGTTTTTGGCAATCCAATGTGAATGAACAGGATATAAATGTTGCTGACGAGGATGAGAATATGCTGTTGCTGTTGGCATTAAAGTCTCGGCAAAAAGTTTTGCTTAAAGTTGTTACGGATAACAAACCTAATAAGGAGCATGCCTCTTGGCCAAAACAGTAATAATAACAAGGCAGTCATTGAGATCATTTAAGGACACGACCTTGCATGTTATTGTATTCACTTTTTTCTTCCTTTTGAATGCCAATAACAACGCAAGTGCTTTTTAAAATATTAAATAATACACAAATGGGCGGGAAAATAAAAATTTGTAGAGTAGAAGTTTGTATACACTGTAAATTGTAAGATAAAGATAAGATAAAACTTAATCTCCTCATACGTAAGGACATCCTTTGTGTTAGATTTTCAAGGAATTTTGTCAAAAAAAAAGTTCCAAATCAGGTCTTTAATTCTTAGTGTATATTTGCAAATAACCGATTATTTGTTTATAACGAATAATGCAATTAAATGATGGCTTCTCGACCGGAAAAGTTGCGATTATAGTTTTGCATATTAATAGACTGGGGTTTTTTTTTTGTTTATCTCTAATCGCATATAAACGATTTTAAAATGTATTCGCATTTTCTGGATCTAAAAGGGTGCGGTACAGCCTTTCGATTTGCAAATAAACGATTATTGCGACTATAGTTTTGCATATGTATGAATGGACTGGGTTCCTTTTTTCTATATGTCTCATTGCATATAACCGATTTTGAAGTACAGCCTCTCAATTTGCATATTATTGCGATTATAATTTTGCATTTAAATGCATTTCTTTTTTTTATATGTCCAATTATTATTCATATAATCGTTTTTGAAAATAAGTGATGAGTCTTCTGGACCTTAAAAGCTGTCTTACAGTCTATTTCTCGATTTGCATATAAACGCTAATGGCAATTACAATTTTGCATATAGATAAACTGGGATTATTCTTTTCTCATGCCTAATCTTCAGTCATTTAATGGATTTTATAAAGAAATGATGGGTCTTCTGGACCTTAAAAGTAGTCATACTGTCTATTTCTGGTTTTGCATATAAACGATTTTTGCGATTATAATTTGGCATATAAATGAATAGGATTTCTTATTTTCTATATATCTAATTATCAGTCCTACAACCGATTTCAAAAATAAGTGATGGGGCTTCTAAAGCTTCCAAGCTGCGGTACAGTCTACTTCTTTATTTGCATATAAACGATTTTTGCTTGACTATAAAATCAAGAGTTGCAATTAATTGCTTAGTACCAAATTAGTCGAAAATTTTGTAAGTCAGATTTTTCAGCATAACTCTCTTTTTCTAAGCCCTATCGCTACACAAAATTAGCATACCCTCTGCAAAGGTAGAAAAAAGCGAATAAATCCAGAAGTATTAGGGATCTAAACCAACAACAACCAAATAATATAAGCTACAACAACCGCCAAACGGAGCGCTAAGAACACAAATAATAAAGAAAAAAAGGACGTTGCACGGGGCGTATGCGTGTTGGCTCCAACTATGGGCGTGATACATCTGAATGCGTGTGTGTATATAAAAGTGTATTCATATGCATATGTATATGAGTGTATGTGTGTGTGTATGCCGCGTGTGTGTTGTATTTTTGTTATCTTTACGCTTTATGAGCGACCGAAAAATTTTTCGGTTTTTTTTGCCCACGGACGATGCTGACGATGAGTATGAGGACAACGTCGACTAGAATGGGGCGGAGGTTCCAAGTTTTTTTTGGGGGGGGCCAAGGTGGCAGCGCTTGCGGTTTTTTCTTGTACAGTTGTATTTTTTGGCTGCTGTCGATTCTGCTGCCGGGCTCCAAACCGGGAAGCTTGTCCTGCTCGTGTTTATGCGACAGACTGTGGCAGGCGGCGACTCTGTGTTGTGTGGCACATGGCTTCAAGCTGGCCAAATCCTGCATATACGCATATACGTTTCAAAAATTGTTGTTAGCTATTTTGGATATATGTAGTGGGTACGTACATACATATATGCGTGTGCATGTGGTTGTCCCTCTGCGCTTGTGTGCGTGTATATAAAATGCAAAAACATATACAACAACAAAAAACGAAAAAACAAGAAAAACAGCGTAACCCTCAGCCCTACGGCTGCATAACAAAACACAGGCAATGTGTTGGTTATGCATACTTCAACTCCCCCTCGACCCAACCATAAAACCATATAAACCGCCAACTACCTCAGCGTCTGTTCCCCGCTTACCCCCCTGCACCACTTAGTTCAACCGCAGACGCAAAAATTTCTCTTGCCAGCTCCGAACTGAGAAATGCACAACAAAAGCATGTTGGTGCTCCATTTTAATGCTCTTTTGAATAGTGGCTACTACGAGTCCTAGTTAGCGGTTTGTAACGCTTTCAGCTAGAATGAAAAGATTGTGAAGCGTCTGAGAAGACATGAAATGCTCCAAATTCTTGTGTTAAAAATATTTTCTTTATTTAAGCGGATGCTTTAAGTTTAAATTTTTGGGATATTTTTTAGGCGACATTAGAAGTTTGGAATTCTCAAAAAAAAAAAAGAAAAACGATTTTTAGGATTTAGTGTTCGAACAAAAACATTTTTTCCGAACAAAATCCTTCTTTACCAATGACGTGACCTAAGCTTTGTTTATCCTACTAAGCAATGCTCAAAGAGTTTGCTCTTGGCTGGCAAATAGTGTAGAAGGAGTAGCAGAAAATTTATGAGAAGAGTCATTAAAGTCTGAGAATTCAAAAATGTGTGATCCTTCAAGGGTTGAGATGGATTTAAAAAATTATATCTAGCAAACTAAAACCTTCATGATCAAGTACGTGACCTAAGTTTTGTTCTTCCCACTAAGCAAAGAATAACGAGGTAGCTTCTTAGCTGGCAAGTAGTGTAGAAATAGCAGAGAATTTAGGAGAAGAGACTCTTAAAGTCCAAGAATCCGGAAGTAGTGTAGTTCTTCAAGACTTGAGAATGTAGGGTAATAATAATATATCTAGCAAAGGCTGAATCTGGGAGCAGTGTCTTTCCAATGTTAACAATCTTAGCCAAAGGGTGGGAATGTAGTCGCAATGTATGTTTAAGGCGAAAAATCTGGGAGAAGTGTCTTTCAAAACTAGAATCTGCCAAAATGAGAATCTAGAAGTGGTGTCTTTCAAGTTTTCAGAATGTTGCCGCCTTTCAAATGTTAAACAATATTGGCGAAGGGTTGAGAATATAAGAGCAGTTTCTGTCAACGGCGGAGAATCTGGGAGTAGTGTTTTTAAATGCTAACAATCTTAGGTGGTAATGTAGTCGCAGTATCGGTCAAAGGTGAAGTGGGGTATGGTCTTTCAAAGGCTTAGAATAATATCAGGCACAAGCTGAGAGCCTAGAGTATTACTTGCTAAGGATGACTGACTTTCAAAGGCGGAGAATCTTGAAGTAATATTTATCAAGGCCTGTAGAGACGTAGAAACTCATAAAGACTGAGAGTCTAGGAGTAGTGTATGTAAAAACAAAGAATCTAGGTAACGTGTATGAGAGAGGCTGGGAATGTAATCGCTGATGCTGGCAAAGGTGAAGAATCTGGAAGTAGTGTCTTTCACGTCCTGAGAAAATAGTCGCTTTTCAAATGCTCACAATCTTGGTGAAGTATCTTTCAACAGCGGAGAATCTGGGAGCAGTGCTGTTAAATGCTAACAATCTTAGGGTAGTTGTTATAGGATGAGAATGTAGTCGCAGTATTTGTCAAAGACGAAGTAGAGTATCTTTCAAAAGCTTAAATCTAGAGCATTATTTTTTGAAGACCGAGAATCTGCCCGTTAAAGGCTTTGAATCTTGGGAATCTCTCTTTGTAGAGACTTAGACTGTGAGAGTAGTGTCTGTCAAAGAAGAATTTTCTGAGAAAGGTAGAGAAGTAGTGACTTTCGAAGGCTTAGAATCAAGAAATAGGCTCTGTCAAAATCTAAGACCCAAAAAGTAATATCTGTTAGAGGGTGAGAATCTCGTCATTTTGCCTTTCAAAGGCGGAAAATCTTGAGAATCTGTCTTTGTAAAAACTTAGAGCCAATTCTGTCGAAGGCGAATTGTCTGAGAAAGGCGGAGAATGCAGTCGCTGAGCCTGACAAAAGCGGAGAATTTGGAAGTAGTGTCTTTTAAGGTCTTAGAATCAAGGAATAGTCTCTGTCAAAAGCTAAGACCCAAGAAGTAATATCCGTTGAAAGGTGAGTATCTAAGCTTACTGTATGTCAAAGGCTAGGAATCCAGGTTTAGTAATAGTTTCTGTCCAAAACTTTACCTACAAATTGAGCTATTTTCATAAAAACGTGCTTCATTTTAAAAATTTTGTTACCATAATTTTTATTAAATTTCGTATTTTATGCTTCTGGTAGAATTTTTATACCTTGCACATCCTGGCGAACCAAGTGCATGTAAACATCGACGCGCCATCGTTTTATATCCGGTATATTTTTAAGTTACTTTTTTTTGGGACGCTCCATAAACCGGCGGCAAAAGCTACAACTAACTGTCAGCTGTCCATGGCATAGACACACTGACAGTATACATATACACACGCATATACTGACAGGACCCACACACACACACACACTGACACTTGTATGTCAATAAAACGCAACACGGAGAGAGAGAGAGTGGGGGAGAGAGATCGACCCATGAGTGCCATGGCAGCTGGCAGCCACAGTGCTAAAAATCCAAAGAGTAGTAACTAAAAGCAATGGAAAAGACGTGGCATAGATATGGGGGAAGAGGGAATAAGCTCAGTGAGTTGGTGTGTGAGAGAGTGTAAAAGGGGAGGGAGCGAGAGTGCAACAAAATCTGCAATGATGGTACAATATGCAAATACATCTTCATTACATTGATGGCAGCTTATGCACAGCTGTAACTATGCATGATTGTGTGTGTAAGCATGTTTGGGTGTACGCGTACGAGGGTAGGCTGAAGAGTAAGTGGTCAAGGTAGCAGTGCAAGTGGTTATTAAATTTTGTTGGAGAGTGTTGCGGGCAAACTCAACCTAAATAGATTTGAGTAAGGTTTTTGATACCAAAAATAAATGAAGTTGATTATCATAGTCATCGCTTTCGGAGGATGAGCTCGGAAGTAATCATTATTTAGTAAAGTTTAATTTAAAAGTATTTAAATATTGCTCACGTGAATTTAAGCGAGAGGGAGAAACAAATGTTTTTAATGAGAACCCCACAGGCCGATCAAAAGAATAAACCAAAAAATTTTGAAAAATTTATAGAACGTGGGTTACAGTCGAGTGAGGGTGTGCTAGATTGTTGAGGCAAGTGTTTAGACAAAATATTGCACCAAAATTTGAATAAGATTAAGGTGATGAAGAATAGATAATGGATCGCGTAATCATTGAAAAATTTGATGAGGTTGAATACCAATAAGAAAGACATTTTTCGTCGTCTTGTAACTGTAGATAAGACTTGGATCTATTATAATCGAACAGCTACAATAAACAGTCGAAGCAGTTGATTTCTACTAAAGAATCGTCAAAGAAGACTGTTAAGCTAAGATAACTGATGCGACTTTGAGATGCCTGTGGCAACTCAAGCCAAAGCCAAGTAAGTAGGATAACCTGAAAATTTTATTAGGAGCTTTTAAATCGGTTCTAGGCACATATTAGGTTGTCAAAAAAGTCTTGCGGTATTTCCGCAAGCTTGTCTTTGCAAGCGCGTAGTTCTAGTTGTGTTCGTCGCATCGGTCCACGCTAGAGCTTTTTGGAAAGCTCTTTTCACGTGCTAACACGTGTTTGATTAATTGTTGTTTGCTTTTAGTCGTTCGTGAGTTATAGCGTCGCAAACATGGAGCAAAATAAAGAGAAAATACGGCATATTTTACAGTACTACTACGATAAAGGCAAAAATGCATCTCATGCTGCCAATAAAATTTGTGCAGTTTATGGACCCGATACAGTTTCCATTTCCACCGCACAACGATGGTTTCAACGTTTTCGTTCTGGTGCAGAGGTGATCGAAGATGCGCCACGGTCCGGAAGGCCTGTTGTCGAAAATTGCGATAAAATCGCTGAATTGATCGAAAGAGACCGGCATAGTAGCAGCCGTAGCATCGGCCAAGAGCTGGGCATGAGTCATCAAACCGTTATAAACCATTTGAAGAAGCTTGGATTGAAAAAGAAGCTCGATGTATGGGTGCCACACGACTTGACGCAAAAAAACATTTTTGGCCGTATGGATGCATGCGAATCGCTTCTGAATCGCAACAAAATCGACCCGTTTTTGAAGCGGATGGTGACTGGCGATGAAAAGTGGGTCACTTACGACAACGTGAAGCGTAAACGGTCGTGGTCGAAAAGCGGGGAAGCTGCCCAGACGGTGGCCAAGCCTGGATTGACGGCCAGGAAGGTTCTTCTGTGTGTTTGGTGTGATTGGCAGGGAATCATCCACTATGAGCTGCTCCCCTATGGCCAAACGCTCAATTCGGACCTGTACTGCCAACAACTGGACCGCTTGAATGCAGCACTCATGCAGAAGAGGCCATCTTTGATCAACAGAGGCCGAATTGTCTTCCATCAGGACAACGCCAGGCCACACACATTTTTGGTGACGCGCCAGAAGCTCCGGGAGCTCGGATGGGAGGTTCTTTTGCATCCACCGTATAGTCCGGATCTCGCACCAAGTGATTACCACCTATTTCTGTCCATGACGAACGCGCTTGGTAATCGGAAGTTGTCCACAAGAGAGTCCTGTGAAAATTGGCTCTCCGAGTTTTTTGACAATAGGGAAGCGAGCTTCTATAAGAGGGGCATTATGAAGTTGGCATCTCGTTGGGAACTCGTCATCGAACAAAACGGCGCATATTTGACTTAAATCGCATTATTATAACCAATTTTATGAACAATTGAAAATTCAATAAAAATACCGCAAGACTTTTTTGACAACCTAATATAATATGAAATAAGCTGCAACTTGGGAGCTTCCCGCAAATATGGTGACATTTCCGGTTTTGGATGGTGCAATTTATTTAGAAGTGAACCCTAGAAAGCACAAACAATTATAGTCCCCTCTTAATAGTGCAGAATAGCGCTCCTTATTATTAATCTACAGCAGTGGTGGGCAAAATTCATACACACAAACATTCCTTTGTTTGATTAAGCAGTGCAGTTAGCAAAAACACATGAGAGAAAAAAGAACCGCAATCAAGCAAAAATGAGAGAGAGATTTTACACACTTGAAGATGTAAATTGAGAAATTGCCCACCACTGATCTACAGGCAGATAAAAAAGATTTTAGAAAAGTTTTTAATTTTCAAACATCTCCTTCTTTGAATGCCCCCATACTTTTCAGCCTGCCCTCGTGGCTATGTGCGCACTTGTGTGTGTTTATGTCAGTGTGTAGCATGTTTAAAAGCTTTTACACTTGCCAGCTCCAAGCTGACTTTTGTGCTGCACTAGAGAGACGTTGAGGAAGCAGCGCAGCAGCAGCGAAGCAAAAGTATGCGGCGACGTCAGCAGAAAGCTGCGTAAGCAAATTTTTTTGTGCATTGTTGTTGCCGTTGCAACACGTTTACTTGACTTTAGCCCAAACGCAGTCTGAGTACAGTCATATACTGACACAAAAACACACATACACGAGAGTGCCACAAAAGCGGCAGAGAGTGAGCGTAAAGGGGAGACTACTAACTGACTGACGGACGGACTGACAGACAGACAGACGGCAGCTGATTGATTATGCAGACTTTTGTGTCAGTTGGCGCTTTTGTTTGGCTTTTATCACGCGGCGACTGCTGCTGCTCCTTTAGCTGCCCGCTGCACCACTTCAATTGTTGCAGCTTTAATCCATCATTAAGCGCATTTGCCACACACATCGATGCATGCCACACAAAGCCATTTTTTTTTACTTAACAAAAAAGTGCAGCATACTTTCAGGCTGCACTTTAAAATTACTACGAACAATTTAAATAATCAGCGATAAGCAATAAAACTGCATATAAGTTATGCCAAGTTATTCAGAAAAAAGGGAATAAAAATACATATATACTATATATGTATAGTTTCAGATATATTTACATATTTGCAGTTTGCCAGCGCATAAATCACATGACACAGACTCCTCCCCCCCGCTCATTCGCTTTTAGGTACAAGGTACATAATCTGGCTCACAATGGAATTTTTACAGTCAACATGGCATTTACTAAGCATACGTATACTAAGTGGATTTATGCGATAAATGTCATCCTGAGAGAGTGAGAAAGTGAGAAAGTATTTTAGAGAGAAGGTCGTCTAAACGAAAGAGTTGTTGCCGTTTATAAACATCCATTTACATGCTGCACAACACATTGCAACAAGAAATGGTCTTATATGTATATTCTGTGTGGCATAGTTGCACAATATGTAAATTTGATATATAGCCAGCCTACAATATAAACTCAATCTTGAGAATTTTCTTATGTAAAAGACACTGCTACAATTTACAAGTATTTTGGAAACCGGTTGGATTTAGTTATGTCTGCTTAGGAATTATATTTTGAGTGTTAATATGTCTATTTTGATGTATACTCTAAAAATTTTAATAAATTCTTGAATAAAAGGTTCTATGTCCAGGAGACACTAAAATTTTTAGGAAATTAAGATGTAGTAAAAACCTTCAATAGACCTAGATTGCTTTCGTAATCAAAATCCTTCAAAAAATCTTGAATATAACACGAATTTTAACTAATTGGACTTTACATTGATAGGGCATTTTAAATCGTTCCCTTAACCAGAGTATTTATTTATTTTTAGAAGGAAGAATTGGTGCCAACTTTAGCATTTAAAGGACTTTTTAAAATGACTACTTCGTAGCCATTTTGTAATTATTTATTATTGTGGCCATGCTTTGAATTAATGCCTTTGCTCAGCCATAGCCCCAAATCGGCTTTTAAATGCCAAACCAAGCATTGCCAAAGGATTTGTCGAGTATAAGCCAAAGCACCTACTTATATTTTATAATTTACGCTCATTTTGTAAAGTAAAAAGCTTTCAAAAATATGTGCAAAATTAAAGTTTTTTGCAAAACCTGCAACCACGACTAGTCAAAGTTTTACACATGTTTTAAAAAATAATGTTTTTGTTTTAAAAAGTGCCAAATTTAGTTGCAAAAACATAGACAATAATACTATACATGAAATAATCTCCCAAAACGAGTTGTAAAAGTGCGAGATATTCTCCCAAAAAAAAAAAAAAGAAAACTACCAAAGCAACTTGCTTTGAATAAATTTCGTGCAGATAAAAACTCGAAATTTTGTCTAAAACGCCTGTTGGCCAGTGTAATAAAAGCCAGCAATGATAACTAGCTTTAGACAGTGGGGACGGTGGGGGTATGTCGGTATTGTGGCAAATACGCTCAATGTTTTTTGCTCTCTTGTGCCGGTTTGTTGGTTTGCTGGCCTGCGTGTGGATAAACTCATCTGCAATTTGTTTACTTTCGACATTTTGAAAATTTACTAAAAAATGGGTTATTACGAGCTTAGCATAACAAGGAAACAGACAGAACATAGCCAAGTTAAGAGAAAACAACAGAACGCACACACACAGAGGAATACCAGCCAGCACTCATACATAGATAAAGCTTAGGGCTAACTGGGCAAAAATTTGCATGGGAAGGCCGACAAACGGCATACAGTGCGTATGCTTAACGCAAAAACGATTAAGTTGTTGAGTTCGAAAGAGAAAGAGAAAAAGAGCAAGTCGAGTGAACGAACGAACCGAACGACTACTAAAATGGAAATTGAAAAACAGCAAAAGTAGTAAAAGCACAACACACACACTCACACACACACACACACACACACTAACAAAACAACAACATTAAAAGTAGTTAGTTGAAGGTAACTCTTGGCTAAGGGGGGGCCTGAGCTGTAAAGTGGTTCCGTTCAGGGGATCAGAGCTCAGGCTTGGCATGCTTAAAAGTTATGCGCATAATATGCAGCACACAGCACCACACGTATTGGCCATAAAAAACAAAAATAAAATATACACAAGAAAAAAAAAAACATAGTAGCAGAAAAGCAAACCCAAAACCAAACAAAACAAAAACATACAAAAAAAAATCTTGCAAAAAAATAAAACTCTAAAGAAAATACTAAAAAAGGTTTAGCTTGTGCTCTTACACTTAACCAAATCCGAAAAAGCAGAGCTCAACCCTTTGCACTACTAAAGTTGTTGACTGCACTGTGAGAAAAAAGTGACTGAGTAATTGAGTATATTTGGTGAGATGTGGGAGAAACTAAAAATTGGGTGAAACTGGTAGGCTGTTAAGGGATTTAAAGAGATTTATATATAAAGCAAAACTAATGAGTTGGAGATATAAGAATATTGTTGGATATATGTAAATGGTTATAGGAAATTTATTCAAAATAAACTGGAAAATATTATGCAGTTGATATGTAGATTTAGATAGAATAAAATTTTTTAGCGGAATATTTTTTCTGAGTACATATAGAGCTCTATTGCCTGTATTTAAACATTGTATTTTAGAAACTTTATTTTATATTAAAAAATACAACTATTTTGAGCCACAAAAACTAACTTTTTTCAAAATAATAAAAATAAAATGGCGCCTTTAGAGAGCTATGTGTACTAATTTTAGGAAAGGCCTATAGTTTTTAGGCGTCACCATCGCACTGTGGGCCCAGATTCTCATATAATGGATACAAATCTGGAATTTCTATAATCATTTTTTTATAGTGATGAAATATCGTTAGGGACTAAACTATTTTTATCAGGGCCCAGATTCCCACATTATGGCCCAAAATCCGACATTTCCCTAATACCTTTTTTTATAGTGATGAAAATTTCCACACATGCTTGTAAAGGATTGAACTAATTTTCTGGGAAGATAAAGATAATGCAGGCATGAAAAATACAAAAATGGCGTACGGAAAGTCGGGCACGGACGACTTTGGGATACCCTGTACCACTAGCTTGCAATAAAATCCGGTTCCATCACAAAAAACCAAAAACAGAAGAATTTTTTAGCAAAAATTTTTTCTTGACCAATCGTTCCTATGGGAGCTATATGATATAGTCAACCGATTTCAATAAAATTTGACACAGTGCTTAAATACCTTAAAAAGATCTGAATGCCGAATTTAGTTCAAATATCTTTGCAAACAAATGAAACACATCGGATTTTGTATAAAAAACGTTTTTTGGACCGATTGGTCCTATGGGAGCTATATGATATAGTCAACCGATTGATTAAATTTAGTACAGTGCTTAGGAACTATAAAAAACTCACGAATATCAAATTTGGTCCCAATATTTTAACAAACAAACGAAACACAAGAAATTTTGTTAAAAAATCGATTTTTTGAAAGATCGGCCCTATGGGAGCTATATGATATAGTCAACCGATTTCGTTCAAATTTGGCACATTGCTTAAGTGCTCTAAAAAATTTCCAAACGCCAAATCCGGTTAGGATATCTTTATTAAAAAACGAAATATAGCGAATTTTTCTTTAAAAAGTTATTTTGGCCGATCGGTCCTATGGGAGCTATATAATATAGTCAACCGATTTCGATTAAATTTGGTACAGTGATTGGGAACTATAAAAAACTTTCGAATACCAAATTTGGTTACGATATCTTCATAAACAAACGTATTATTCATCTAAAACGCTTTTTTTTGTCGAGGTCGTCTCAAACACCCCCATGGGAGCTATATAATGTATCCCCGATATCAAAAAAATAAAATAAACTTGCCTCCTATGGAATAATATGGGATCCAATGTGAAAGTTTGGTAACTCTAGCTCTTACCATCTCTGAGATCTAGGCGTTCACACGGACGGACGGACAGACGGACATGGGTATATCGACTTCTCTATTCACCCTGATCATATTTTAGGTAACTTTGGGGTGTCTCCGACGTCTCCTTCTATATGTTACATACATTTTCGGCTTGCACAAACTTAATATACCCTTGGTACCATACGGTACAGGGTATAAAAATTAGTTTGAAAAAAATATAAATATATTTTTCGTTAAAAATAAATATGAAAAATGAGTTGTAAAATAAAAAGTGGTTCTTATTTTGATAATATCCTACGCGGTTCCCTAGCAAATTTAACATAGATTTTATTGAAATTTTGAATCGAGCTTTACGAAAAAAAAAATAGTTTCGAGAAAAACATTTAAATTTATAACACTTGAACATCAATTCAAAACAAAATTCTTTAATCATCCAAAAATTTATCTTACAAAAAAGTCGATTTTCTGAAGATTCTATACTAATGTTAGCCCTTAAGCGTAATCGAATATAAATTGCATTGAAAACCAAAAATGTAAAATTTTTGTATAAAAATACCTGAACTGAAAAGATTTTGGTGTCTTACATTATTGTTTCTATGTTTTATTTAAGTGTGATATCCGGACTCTATTAAAAAAAACACCCTTTATTATGGGTAAATTCAAACCGTTGCATCTAACTGTTGCACTCTTGCAAACATACTTATAAAGATATAACTACTTTTAGAAATTAATTTCGAATTGTTATCATAAACAAGGCTCACCTTATGGCAGTTCTTAACAGCTTCTGGGCACTGTTTTGCGTTCATGCGTCGTTCACGCTGTTAGTGTAGCACTTCTGCAAGACTGCGCCAACACATAATGCTAGGCTGAACTTCCAAGTAAATTGATTTGTTGCTGCAAGAAGAAAAATATTTGTTTTTGGTTTATAAAAGTCGCTTCATATCAATTATTATTAAATATTTTTATTGGATATAAAAGATATGTGTCTATAAATATAAAGCATATTTAAATTCAGTAGGAATTATGTGCCCATAGCGGATCTGGCTGCTTTCGTCGAATACTCAAAATGGTTCTGCAACATGAGAGGCTTCGGCGATTAGACATGTACAGTTTTTGATCCTCCTCCACAATCACTCTCTTTCGCAATTCCTTTCCTCCCCTTCTTTTAATTAGGCAACACAATGAATCTCATGGTCTCTGGGTGATCTCATTCAGTCACTTCAACCTAACCTAAATTCAGTAGAATACAATGTATCGCATCCATTTGAGCATAGTGCTAAAAATTGTTACTAATCCAAATTTAGCAAAGCCTAAGTTTTGACGCCAAATTTCTTTGGTAACTGTTCCCACTCGCCTTTTCTCGCAGTGTAAAAGGCAGCTTGTTTGGCTTTTTCCTTTTTGGGTCAAGTTTATGCAGATGGCAAGCAGCGACAAACGCGCTTAGAAATTTTCACACGACAAAAGGACGACAACACGAACGGGCACAACAAGGAATATGTTAAAGAGCAGTTGTTAAAAAGGATTTACGTTTTACATTTGTACCACGTGTGTGTGTGTGTGTGTGTATTGTTTGGGTAGATCTAGCTGCAAAACTAGAGCAAACACCCACACACATTGGTATTTGGCCAAAAAGAGCGAGAGAAAAAAGACAAAAAAAAAAAAGCATTTCGTTTGCGATTTTGAAATTCAAATTCCAATAAATTTTCCAACAATTTGGCACACACAAAGCGGCAGCATCAGGCAAAAACGTTAAATTTGTTGGATTTGCATAGCAGAGCGAAGGGCAGCTAGAACGCTTAAATATGCAACAATTTGTAGAGAGTCAAAGGGGTTGGGGTGAGGACGAGCGTTGACTCCAAAGGAGACAAAGACATTGGCATGGACAAAGTCTTTTGATTAAAAATTGATGTGCTATTTACACGTGTGACGCGGTACAGCAACAACAACAACAACAACCACAGCAAATACAACTCTGCGCAATACAATCAATGGCGCTGCTGGGAAACCTTATAGAGAGAGAAAGCCTTGCACTTTTTGTTTGCATTTTGGCCAACAAGCTGGCTGGCCAGTTGGCCAAGCCGACGAGCCTGCGGTCAGTTGGTCTGGCAAATCGGATTTCAATTTTGTCATGCCCCACGGTCTTTTACATATATAAGCTATATCTTTGTACATATGTATTTGTGTACTGTATATATATATAGAAGTATGTAAGTGCGTGTGCGATATGAAAAGGCAAACACATGTCGGCCTCAACAATGCATTCAGTTGCAATTCAGTTGCAGCAGCGTCAGCCATGTTGACATTCATTTTCATTACAAGTGTGTTGGTTGGTCTGCGATTGAAATTGTTGCATGATATACTCGGTTGGGTAGGGGAGTGGTGGGCTTGGTAGGGTAGGCTATGTATATACATATAAGTGCTACTGTATGGTGTGGCATGTAGCCAAAGTGCATTGCAACTGTAGTTACAACAACACTTACAACAAGTTGTAATTAATTTTTTAACGATTGCCAGAGTTGCCATTGCCTTTGACTCGTTAGTCGCTGTAAATTCAACTGGCAAATTAAAAGAATTGTTTGACACTAGTCAACAACATAAAAAAAATAAAAAGTATAAATAATAAAATGAAAAATAAAAATAAAAAAACGGCGCATTAAAAGTGAAGCTAACCAAAAAAGTAAATGGTGAATTTTGGGATACTCTTTTTTGGTTTCTTGGCTGCTGTTATTGGCAAAATTTCTTTTATAGATTTTTGTAAGGTTTTAACGAACTATTACGAATAATAATAATTAACAAAATTTCAGCGTAATGCAATTAAGCCCAAAGTCGGATACAAGCTTTAGAGCAGGGTTCTCAGTCATTTAAATGTTTAAATTAAACTACAAATATTTATTTAATTTTTTTTATATAATTGGAAAAACAATTCTTCGAAATTACGAAATAATAATTAAACATACATTTTTATTAAAAAATTCTCAAATAAATATTTTATTAGATTTTCGTTCATAAATTTGTTAATTTATTTAACACGTCTTAAATTTAAATTTTGTATAATGCAATCAAACCAAAAATCGGCTTGTAAATTTTAGAGCAGGGTTTTCAACAATTAAAATTTTTTAAATTAAATTACAAATATTGGTTAATTTCTTTTACATAATTGGAAAAATAATTCTTCAAACTTATTAAATTATAGCTAAACATAAATTTTAAATAAATATTTTGAATTCATTTTTTTTTAATTTTATAACAATTTCGTTCATTAAAACATAAAAAAAAATTATATCATTACACTCTTAATAGGACGGATTAATTTGTATAAGGCAAAAAAAACGTTCTGATGCTCTCAGCCATTTTGATTCTTTGAAAGAAACTTTAGGTCTAAAAAGAATTTCTACTCACTCACTTTTTCAAAATAGTGAAAAATTTTTTGTAGAAAGCCAAAAAATATTTTTTATTTAGCCAAATGTGTATTTGGGGCTTTTTTGGTTGGTAATTATGAGTGCTCGCAGAGGACGCCTTTGGGTATTTATACCCTATACCGTATGGTACAAAGGGTATATAAAGTTGGTGCAAGCCGAAAATGTATGTAACACATAACAGGTGGGTCATAAAGTCTTTGGCCTGACATAGAGATGGCGACTCCAGTTGATTATCCTTATGATTTTTCGATACTACCAACCTTCAAATGCATCCTGTCAAAATTTCAAGTCAATCTGTTTATAATTACCCAAGTTACAGACGTTCAAGTGACGCTACTTTTGTGTTTACAAAAATCGTACAAAAAAGTACCGTAACAGCCCACCAATGGCTTGAAAAGTGTTGTAAAGATCAGCACCATCAAAATCAAGTGTTAAATACTGGTTCGCTGAGTTTAGACGCGGTCGTACAGACACCGATGATGCTGAACGCTCGGGTCGTCCAAATGAGGCAGTTACGGCAGAAAACGTCGAAAAAGTCGAGCAAATGATACTTTCCAACCGCAAAGTGAAGTTGCAAGAGGTAGTTGATGCCATAAAGTTATCAAAAGGCACCATTTTCACCATAATACACGAACATTTGGGCATGAAAAAGCTGTTTTCAAAGTGGGTGCCGCGTTTCCTAAAACCAGAAGAAAATCAACACCGAATGAAAACTTCCCAGAGAGGACAAAATCAGCGAATTGGGCTTCGAATTGCTTTCCCACCCACCGTAGAGTCCAGATCTGGCCCTCAGCGATCACCACCTTTTCTCCCAGCTCAAAAAGATGGTCTGTGGCAGGAGATTTCGTTCTAATGAGGAGGTGATCGCCGAAACTGGAGCGTATTTTGGGGCCTCGAAACTTCGGCCTACAAGACCGTTAATGAAAAGTTAGAGAAGCAGTTTAATGCTTGTATCTCTGCCAAAGGGAACTACTTTGATGGATAAATATGAATTACTGTAGAAAATTGTGTTTTTCTTAGTTAGGCCAAAGACTTATTGACCCACCTGTTATATGATATAGCTCCCACGGGGCAATAAATAATTCCAATAAATTGATTTTTGAACAAAATTTGTTGTGTTTCGTTTATTTGTTAAGACATTGGAAATAAATTTGGCACTAAGTTTTTTGTACATCTTAAGCATTGCACCAAATTTTATAAAATTAACTAACAGAAAATGCAATTTTTGATTGGTTTCTTACTTTTATAAAGAATCAACTTAGTTCCCACTCTAGTCGAATCTTTTTTAGCTCTTTTTTTTTATATATTTTTCTTAGCATTTTTGGTAAAGATTTTAAAAACTCTGGTTTGGGGGTAATTGTCCATATCAAATTAAAAATTATCAAAAATACAAAATAATTATTTTCATGGAAATTCTATTTCTATTTGAAAAAAAATATATCATCCGATTGTGTACGTTTAAGGCTCATGTTTTTGCTATTGATACCAGGAATTTAAAACTAATTTCATTAGCAGTTTTTCTTTCTGCTGTTTTTTTTTTAATTCCTTCTTGATTGCCTCTAACTTAAAAAAAAACGCATTGTTTTTTCTTGTTGGTAAAATCCATTGTTATATATATAAGTAGTAAGCTATACACCCAACTTGTACATGTAGCTTTACTAAGTTTATGTACTTTCATTTAGGGTATTAAAAAGCAAAGCAAAAAAACAAACAAAAAATGTTTGTAAAAATTAACAGCAAAAGACAAGCTGACAACTTGAAATGCATTTAAAGCGAGCTGTTTTTACATTATGTATACGTCATGTATGCTTTTAACCGCAGCAGCAACTTTTAATGTGTGAGTGTGTGTGTGTGTTGGTATGTATGTTTGTGTAGTGTAAGTTTGTCAGTGTATGTGTGCGCATTTTAAGCTAGTCTTTAAGCAAATCAAAAACATAGTTACAACCTTAAACTTTGGCTTCTTTTCATGCCTTGCTTGCACTCATCAAAAAAAAAAATAAAAAATAAATATTTATAAAAAAAATTAACTCAAAACAGCGGACATCATACAGGATGTTACGCTCTAACGGAGCGCGCAGGCTGAAGTAAGTTTGTCATTCTACACAGCCAAAAAGAAGAGCAAATTTTTGCACCAAATTTCAGTTAAAATTTTACTTTTTAAAGTTCAAGCCTTACTTTCATGCTTTTTTTTTTTTGTGTAAGAAAATTTTGTGTTTGAAGACATTTTAATTTTGAGCTACTCTTATATAGCGTATATAGTATATCTACCCAGCACTTAGCCTGAATCCCCTACAAAAAATTTGTTCCGCTCACCGAGTGTTTGTTTGTTGGTTTTACAGAATTTTTTGATTAGCATTTTGTTTTTAATTGTTTGCGCATGAGTTTGAACTTTTTAGTTTAGAGTTTACAGCACTTAACTTGGCCTGTAACTAATTTTCTGCTTATTTTCTTTTACCCCCTCAACCAAACTACCAGATTCACCATATCACGACGTAAGCGGCCTGCCGAACCCCTACAACATGGAGCACCTGGAACAGGATGAGGTGCTGCCGCCACAGCAGCACATGTCTCTCAGCTATGATGACAGTTTTGAGGGTGAATATTCGACAACGCCGAATGCCAGAAATCGTCGCGTCATACGCGAGATTATTGTCTAAAAAAATAGGGTGGCCAATGGTAACAAAATATAAAAAAAGTAGAAAAAAACGAGAAAAAAAAGCACTCAATGCATCAGCAACTCTCTCAAAAACACTCACACACAGTTAAGCTGTCGTCGTCATCATCTTTATCAACAACGTCATCATCTGTAACAACAACGTCATCATCTGCATTCAGCACATCATCATCTTTATCATTTAATTGTAGGTACTTAAAAGTCACCCTCCAAACAACGAGCAAATTTCAAATGGAATTTGGTATAACCTTTATTTAATTTTTACTCAAATTTATTTTGAGCAAAATGTGGCCATGTTTTTTATGATTTTTTTTTATATTTACATACCATACATACATATATAGGTTAATATTATTGGCAGTTGAGAGAGGACGTGTGTTGTTATATACTTTGAGCTGCGAATGTTTTATATAAGCTAATGCACACCCTAACTACTCTCCCGTATCCTTTTTCTTAAGGCAGTGGCAGCACTTTGTTGACACATACACATATTATACATGCATACACATGCCCCACACACACACACACCCACACAGACACAATTCATACATAAAAATTGATACGATCTACTAGTATATATATATAGCTCTATATATAAATATTTACTTAACCCTAAATAAGCATCCCAGTTGCAAGCATCGCAAAAAATCGAAATAATTTTAAGGCAGTGCATAGAAAAAATTTTTAGACTGTCTGCAAGGAAAGGAGCATATTTCAAAAAGGCAACAAAAAATCTCACTTATGTTTTTCAGAGAGCCCACAGTTTAACTAGATTTAACTAATTAGTATATAAGCGTGGGTGTCTAGGCCACACCCAGAGACTTGGCATTAACTTCCTTTAAATTAAGCCCAAAGTATGCTACATTTTAAGGGTCTTTTGTCGCAAGGATTAGCCCAACCGACTTGCCTGGTTTTTTTGTAGCATACTTTGTAGCGCAAACTTGGGGCTTAAATGGATCAAAAAAGATGCGCTAAGTGAATTTGAATTGAAGCAAAAATTTAGTTTAAAAGTAAAAGAAAACCTGCCACAAAATAAACTTAAAAGTAATTTAACTTTAAATAAATTTACATTTTTAATAAAAATCTTTTAAAAATATAAAAAAAAACAAATATGAAAACACGTTGCTTTAAATAAGCCACAAAAAAAGTATACATAAAACTTTAAAAAAAATTATTAAAAATAATTCAAAAATTATATAGCAAAAAATACTTACAAAACTCCAACTGTGCAGCTCTATTTGAGCACATTACAACAAAAACTTTAATTTAATTTCAAAAATTAAGCAAAAACTTTTTATGTGTTTTGTTTACGCCAGCTTTCTGTTGAAATTCAAAATTTTATATAATTTTTAATTATAAAAAACAAAAAAAAAAACAATCGAAAATTGCATAAACCTTGTTTAAGTTAAGTTTATTATTAATAAACATTTTTACTAGCTATTAAATATTTTTTATTATACAAATATTTAAATTAATTTTTTTACATGTTTTATTGTTTAAACGTTTTACGTGTGTTTTTTATATTCTGTTTGCGCCAACGACACAGCAAAGCAAATTGTAGCTAAGATTTAATTGTAAATAAAAGATACGCGTATATTTAAGTATGTATGTGTAATTGTATATATTTACTTTACATGCAAAGTAAATAAGCGATAAAAATAATATAAAAAAAAAATGTGCGCCCAAAAAGCAAACATTAATTTAAATTGTAGTTAATTTTAAACAATTTCAAAATGAATTTAACATTTAAGCAAAGCAACAAAAAAAAAAATGTTTAAGCTAAAGCCACAAATAAAATAAAAAGAGTAAAAAAAAATCTAAGTAAATTTAAATAAAGTGCGTCAAAAGTGAAAAATCTCGTTAAAGAACAAAACAAAATAAAATAAAAAAAATGAAATTTATTATATTAATTATAGACATTAAAGCGATATACAAAACATTATATACATATTATATATATACACATACATATACATCTACTTATTATTTGTAAATAAGTACAACATAAATTTTAATTTCAAAAACGAAACGAAGCAAAATCCATTAAAAATATATTTCCAAAAAAAAACAAAAACAGATTAATTTTTTTTATTTCAATTTTTTTGTGGATATAAATGTAATTTTCAGAGTTTGCGAAATCAAGGTAAGCTTAAGATGTCCCCGTCTATTAACCCTATAAGGATAGAAGAATTAACTGAAGCGATCCAATTATTGCCAAAAAAATTGATAGAATTTGCAATGCTACGTTGAAGGCCTAGCCTACAAGAGCGCCTCTTTTATATAGTACAGGGTGCGCCATTTGAATGTGGTCGATGGAAATATTGAATAACTTGAACAATTCTCAATTGATTTTGAAAAACTATTTATTTTTATAAAATTAGAAGCTTTACAATTTTTTCCATTCAGTTGCCAAAAACAACGTCAATCAAATGACCTCCTTTATTGCGGATACAAAATTCAGCTCTTTTTCTGGCATTTTCCATGACATTTGCCAGCATCTCGGGTGATATCGCTGTGATTTCGGCTCGAATATTGTCCTTAAGCTCGTCTAAAGTCTTCGGTTTGTTGGCATACACTTTGCTTTTTAAAAATCCCCACAAAAAAAGTACGGTGCCGTTAAATCGGGCGATTTCGGTGGCCACTCAATATCCCCCCTTTCGATACCACACGTCCTGGGAACTTTTGACGCAAGAAGTTCATCGTTGATTTCGCGGTGTAACATGTCGCGCCGTCTTGTTGAAACCAAAAGCCTTTAAGACCTTTTTCACGCATTACTGGTAAAACAGAGTGTGCCAACATCCATCGATACCGATCCCCATTGACAGTTTCCCCAACTCTGAAGAAGAACGGACCGATGATGGTTTTTGAGCAGACACCGGCCCAAACAGTCACTTTCTGATCATGCAGTGGAGTTTGATGGATAGTATGAGGATTTTCTTTCCCCCAATTGCGAAAGTTTTGTTTATTTACAGTGCCAGATAGCGTGAAATGGGCCTCATCAGTCATTAAAATTCGCTCCCACAAATCGGGCTCCGATTCACTCACTCGAATAACGTTATTGGCGTAAGCCACGCGTCGCGAATTGTCTGTTTCCAATAATCTTTGGGTTAACTGCACTTTATATGGAAACATATCCAGATCATCTTTCAGAATCCTCCTCAAAGTAGTTCCACTGATGTTTAGTTGCTGAGACCGGCGGCGGTACGAGACAGAAGGATTCTCTGCAACACTCCGTTGAACAGCTTCAATATTTTCATTTGATCGTCGAGGACGTGGTTGATTTGAATATGGACGGTCCGCTACAGACCCGTGATTCTCGAAATTTGAAGCTAAGCGACGAATAGTGTCACTTTTAGGCGCAGAACGACCGCGATACTTTTGACGATACGCACGCTGTGTTGCAACAACTGAACGATTACATTTAATGAACATTGTCACTATTTCCGCGCATTCTTTGGGCGTGAATCGTTTCATGGTTAAAATTGTAATGCAATAACCTTTCCAAATGTGTTCGACGACGTCAATCGGTTGAAATCTGTCAAAGTTATTCAATATTTCCATCGACCACATTCAAATGGCGCACCCTGTATATATTTTTAATGCTATTATCTGGAATTCTTATGATTAACAAGCCAGGCAAACTAGAAGCTGATCCGGAGTCGTATCGGCCAATAAGTCTTTTACCCTCCCTGTCTTAATTATGGAAGAGGACTATTGCGAATCGGATTGCTGCTATTATAAGTGAATGCAATATCTTGCCGGACCACCAATTCGTCTTTCGAAAGGGACACGGCACTGTGGAACAGCTCCACATATTGGTGAAGTACATCATGCAAGCTTTTGACGACCTGGAGTTCTCCAACCCTGTCTTCATAGAAATGCAGCCAGCGTTCAGTAGGGTGTGGCACGATGGTCCACTGTGCAGTTAAACCGTACTATGGCATTGGTGGCTTTACAATAAGAGGAGCACCTTGAGATGTAAAAAGCTGTTTATGTGCACTGTATTCTTCCGATATGGCTTTATGGGGATTGCTACCAAATCGAACTAGAAACGCATACAGGTATTGCAGAATCGAGTATTACGACAGATAACCAACTGTCCCTGGTATGTACGCGGTTCCACACTCCATAGAGACCTCAATCTGCATACAGTTGAGGAGCAGATTGGTAGGCACACTAGTAGATACAGCGATAGATTGCAAAGACACTGCAGTCTGCTCGGAAGAGGACTGCTCCCTGCCCGCCCTTTAAGGCAGCTTAAGCGGCAAGGTTTTGCGAAAGTTGGGTCAGTAAGACTACGTTCAATTAAATTCGTCATAATGCGTTATGGGGTTTGGCTGTTTTTTATTTACTATCCATTTGTTGTTATGGTACAAAATTGATATACATTCTATATATTCTTAACTTTTTTAAAATGAATAAAAAAAAAGGTAAGTAAAGTTCTAGAGTGCAAATGAAATTGGAAATTTTCGTAAAACTATTTAGAAACTTAGATTCTAAAAATCTTCCATTTTTTTTTGAAGATTTTGTGACAAAAACATTTTAATTAAATGTTCTATATTTCGAATTCTTATCAGTGCTGGCCAATGCGTCAGCATTAATAAGGTCTGTTGCAACAATAACTTGAACAACAACAACAACACAGAGGACACTTGCAACAACAACAACAACAGCAACAAACACAAGAACAATGGCAAGAAGTGGAATGCATAATGTGCCATGTTTAAGTTGATTGGCACAAAATTTATTGCATGCAATTTGACTTAAGTGGCATTGCAATGGCGGTACTGACAACAACAACAACTGCAACAACTATGATTTCAATGACGACGTTGGCAACTCTGGCGCCGGAAGTAACACGACACTGACATTTTAATTTAATGCCGAGCAGCCATTACGCTGCACTTGGCTGAGTTTGCGTAGGCAGCAAAAGCAACAGAGAGAGAGAGAGAGTGGGAGAGTGAGAGATTGTCAACGAAAGAGTGCTGCCAACTGAGTAAAAGGAATTGCTAACGTCCAAGACGCTGTGATGGGTAAATTTGGGAAAAAAAGAGCTCGATATTATCTGACATACTAATGGAAGACAGTTGTTCCAATGGACTTTCTGATAAAAGTAATTTTTCGTTGAAATTAAAAGAGAGCCTTTGGGCAAAGGACACATGCACTATCTTAAACGTTAAAATATAAGGTATGGAGGCATATTTTAAGAGAGTATGAAAAGGGTATAGCTGTGTGGTCAGATTTTCTAATCGTTAATATTGTATCCTCTCAGCCTTTATCTTATAAATTTGAAAAAAAATTTTTTTTTTTAAATTTGATAACCTTAACAAGTTGTAGTCATTTCCGTAGTAAAATGGTATGTATGTTAAAACCGAAAATGTAGTTCTAACAATTTTTTAAGAAATTTTATTATTTGCAACATTTCTAATAACGATTTTAATAAGCAATCAGTCGCTTTTTTTTATAATCAATTTAACTTTACAAGCTATGAACAAAACTGTAAGAAAAAATTGTTTACATTTTTACATTAGCGTTTTCTCATAAATTTGGTGAAAGCTATTAAAAATATCATACGAATATGAATAAATAACGTCCGAACCGTAAATTTTACCAAAATATTTCCCAAACTGTGTTAACCGCCACACAAAAAAATATTTTTTCGGGTCTGAAGGTTAGACCATGTTTACTATATGTTTTCGGGTTCGCTTAATCCGAATGCGAGATCCAAAAAACTCCAGCACGTCAGGGTTCTGATATAATCTCAAAAAACTTTATACAAAATTTTATTTAAGTCCGGGGGTCAGACCATGTTTATTATATGTTTTTTTGGTAGCTGAATCCAAATGCTAGGTCCGAAAAACCCCAGCATGCCAGGGTTTCGACATAACCTCGAAAACTTCTATTGATCCAACATCTTTTTGCACATGTTACAAATAACACGCGGAACCCAGCTATTATGTTGATCCATACTTGAATTGAAAATTTCTTTGTATGTCGAAATCCTGGCATGCTTGAGTTTTTTGGAACTCGGATTCGGATTCAGCGACCCTATGTAATTGATGGGTAATTCAATTATATAGTCTGGTAAAAAATAATCAAAATCGATTTAGTATAACATTAGACACATTTTTTAATTTCAAAAATGTATTTTATCGAAATTTCTCGAAATCCGTTTCATGAAAAAAGTTTTGGACTACATTTTCGATTTTTCTACGTAAAATATAGTGAGGATACATATTGCTGTAAACTTTTATAATCACAGAAACATGGACTTTTCCTAAACTCATTACTACAAAGCTAGGTAGTATTTGGGTGCAGGTTATCAGAATATCGCACACTTCTCGTTAGTTAAAAATCATAGCTTAGGCGCAAAATGAAATGAATTTTATATTCGAAGCATTATAGAAAAGAAAATTAAATAAAAAATTGAGATTGCAATTAACACCCTGAAAAAAGGCAAAGCTCCGGGAGCAGATAAAATCGCCGTTGAATGCTTCCAAGCGAATGCTCAGATGATGGCACAAAAGTTAACTCCAATTTTGGAAGCTGTTTGGACCTCTAGAAATCTACCTAAATCAGGAATGAAAGGAATCGGTAATTATCAAGATTCCGAAGAAGGCAAACCGACTGGAGGGGTAACTCTCTCCTGCCAACCATCATGAAAATCCTTAATCAGATCATACTAAGCCGCATTTTCAAGCCACTTAACAACGTTCTACGTAGAAAAATAATAAATTTATTAGATCTAAGATCTGTTCGTATTATCGTAGAGCCATCCGAAGAATTCAACTCTACGTTATATTTAGCTTTCATAGATTTTCTGAAAGCGTTTGACACCTTTGATAGGGAACAATTTGGGTAGCACTTCGAGCTAGAGGAATTCCAGACAAAATTATCAATATTATAAAAGCGTCGTATACTGGGTCCTCAAGCCAAGTTTTGCACGGCGGACAACTAAGCGATCCTTTTGAATGCAATAGCGGTGTGAAACCAGGATGCAGACTGTCGCCCTTGCTCTTTATCACCGTTCTTGATTTGGTATTTCAAGCAGCTGAATTAAATAGTTTTGAATTCAACTGGAAATTTAGCCGTAATCTAGGAGATCTAGAATATGCAGATGACGTTGTTCTATTTTCTTCTCGTCATTCGGACCTTCAAACCCAATAAGATAGACTCGCCACAGAAGCCTCAAAAATTGGTCATAAAATCAACTGCGCAAAAACGAAAAGTTTGCGGGTAAAACCCACTAATACAAGCACCCTTAGTATCGACAACTTGTATATTGAAAACGTAGACGAATTCGAGTATATTGAAAGCCAAGTTACATCAACCGAAGGAGCATTGGACGATGTAGACAGCAGAACACGAAAAGCCAGAGCTGCCTTTGGACAACAAAATAGATTCTGCCGAGAACCGAATATCCGGCGAAAAACCAAAATAAGAGTCTTCAACGTATGCATAAAGTCGGTACTGTTGTATCGGATGCTTGTGATACATGGTTCATTACCAGAATTATTGTTAAGAAGCTCCAAACATTTGTCAATCGATGTCTTAGAAGCTTGTTAAGTATTTGGTGGCCCCGAACTATTAGCAATGTGCGCCTTTGGGAACTTTGCGAACAAAGCAGTTCTGCAATGGAACCCACAAGGTAATCGATCCAGAGGCAGACCTAAAATGACCTGGCGCAGGACGCTCAACCGTGAGACCGGGAAATCCATCATCGAGCTTCGAGCAATGGCGCGAAACAGAAATCATTGGAAATCCTATGTTAATAACTTATGTGAATGACTACGTTTATAATTTGTTTAAATTATGAATATGCCCTTAATAATAATAAGTCTTATTATCGACAGCTTCTATCTAAGGAACGGTGACTCTGACAATGAATCCTTCCAACTCGTTTAAGCCAATAAGCGGTTAGTATGGTCCATACTCCGGACGCAATGCAAACAATAAAAAAAATATTGAAAAAAGAAAAAAGATTAAAATCCCAGCGAAATAACTTACTTTGCAAGGTATCAGAATATCGCACACTTTTCGACTTATGCATTTTTTTTATTAAAAATTATAATTTGTATGCCCATATTGCACACCTGTGTGGAACCAATTCAATAATTTCTGGACTTTAAGATTAACAATATATAAGGAAGCAACTTTGTGAGTTTTCATGTAATATATTTGAAAATGAACTACAAGGCTGGACTTCTTTTGATCACATTTTTCCTTATTGGAGTTGCAATGTAAATATTTTGTAATTCAAATTAATTCAATCATTTCAAGTAAACTTTTTCTTTCCTTTAAAGGCCATGTTTCAAGCCAGGACAACCATGTCGTGATTCTGGTAATCCTTTTAGAAGTCCTTGGTAAATGTCACAACAAATTTATCATTTGCTTTGACTTTTTTGTTAAAAATATACTATCCGCCTTTTCGGATGAGCCCGCCAGCACACTCTTATGCATATATATGTGATTTAACAAATTTAATTAAATATATCTCAAGTATACCATACCTCTGCCATCTTTGTATATGTATCTGTGAATTTCAATAGCTGAGAAAAAACAACCATAAATTGGAAGTGTTACACATATGCTAAAAATACTCTTTAAACAAGCATCATATACTTACGAATAAAGTAAGTTCTTCACATTCTTATTTACCTTTCGGTACTTTCTTTAATCACAATTTTGATACCTTGTACCGTATGGTATATATTAGTTTGTGCAAGCCGAAAATGTATGTAACATATAGAAGGAGTCGTCGGAGAAACCCCAAAATTACCTTAAATATGATCAGGGTGAATAGAGAAGTCGATATACCCAAGCCCGTCTGTCCGTTTGAACGCCTAGATCTCAGAGATGGTAAGAGCTAGAGCAATCAAACTTTCACATTAGATCCCATATTATTCCATAGGAGACAAGTTTATTTTATTTTTTTTGATATCGGTGTTAAATTATATAGCTCCCATTTGTTTATGAAGATATCTTTACCAAATTTGGCATTCTAAAGTTTTTTATAGTTTCCACTGTACAAAATTTGATCAAAATCGGTTGACTATCTCATATAGCTCCCATAGGGCTGATGGTCTAAAATAATTTTTTCATACAAAATTCGCTATATTTAATTTTTTAATAAACATATCGTAACCAGATTTGGCGGTCAGAAGTTTTTAAGGAATTAAAGCACTGTGTCGAATTTGATCGAAATCGGTTGATCGTCTAAAATTACTTTTTTCAGGCAAAATTATCTCATATAGCTCCCATAGGGCCGATCTTTCAAAAAATCAATTTGTGAACAAAATTTGTTGTGTTTCGTTTGTTTGTAAGCATATTGGGACCAAATTCGGTATTCGTAAGTTTTTTATAGTTCCTAAGTACTGTGCTCAATTTAATCAAAATCGGTTGACTATATCATATAGCTCCCATTAGAGGGACCGGTCCAAAAAAACGTTTTTTATACTAAATTCGTTGTGTTTCGTTTGCTTGTAAAGATATTTGAACTAAATTCGGCATTCAGATCTTTTTATGGAATTAAAGCACTGTGTCGAATTTGATTTGGTTTTTTATGAAGGAACAAGCTAGTGGTACAGGGGATCCCAAAGTCGTCCGCGCCCGACTTTACGTACGCAATTTTTTTAATTAAATTTATAGTTCAAACAGAAAACAACATTTTTTTTTTGTCCTAGGCGCAGGATATTAATAAATTAATAAATATGACTACCATGAAGATAACAAAAATGATCTGAAAAATAGAATTAAAACCCAAATTTCAATCGTAAAGTTATAAATAAAAATCATCTTGGGGTATTATTATCTAATAAAGCTACTCTGAAAAACAAAACTGTGATCTGACAATTTAATTAAAGGCAAAAAAAATTAACATAATTAACATTAAAAATCATAGTTTAAGCGCAAAATAAAATGAATTTGATTTAAAAAGTAATATAGGATAGAAAATGCAGTAAATAAATATAAAAAAAATTATGATAATAGTAGCATAAAAATTAAACAAAAAAAAACTCTAAACTAAAAAAATGGCGGACGTAAAGTCGGGCGCGGACGACTTTAGGATACCCTGTACCACTAGCTTGTAATAAAGTCCGATTTTTTCACAAAAAACCAAAAACAGAAGAATTTTTAAGCAAAAAAATTTTTTTTTGACCGATCGTTCCTATGGGAGCTATATGATATAGTCAACCGATTTCGATAAAATTTGACACAGTGCTTAAATACCTTAAAAAAGATATGAATGCCAAATTTATTTCAAATATATTTACAAACAATCCAAACACATCGATTTTTGTATAAAAAACGTGTTTTTGGACCGATTGGTCCTATGGGAGCTATATGATCTAGTCAAACGATTTGGATTAAATTTGGTACAGTGCTTAGGAACTATAAAATACTCACGAATGTCAAATTTGGTCCCAATATCTTAACAAACAAACGAAACACAACAAATTTTGTTAAAAAATCGATTTTTTGGAAGAGGAGCTACATGATATAGTCAACCGATTTTGTTCAAATTTGGCACATTGCTTAAGTGGTCTGAAAAATTTCCAAACGCCAAATCTGGTTAGGATATCTTTATTAAAAAACGAAATATAGCGAATTTTTCTTTAAAAAAGTTATTTTGGCCGATCGGTCCTATGGGAGCTATATGATATAGTCAACCGATTTCGATCAAATTTGGTACAGTGATTGGAAACTATAAAAAACTTTCGAATACCAAATTTTTACGATATCTTCATAAACAAACGAATTATTCATCTAAAACGCTTTTTTTGTCGAGGTCGTCTCAAACACCCCCATGGGAGCTATATAATTTATCCCCGATATCAAAAAAATAAAATAAACTTGCCTCCTATGGAATAATGTGGGATCTAATGTGAAAGTTTGGTAACTCTAGCTCTTACCATCTCTGAGATCTAGGCGTTCACACGGACGGACGGACGGACAGACGGACAGACGGACAGACGGACGGACGGACAGACGGACAGACGGACATGGGTATATCGACTTCTCTATTCACCCTGATCATATTTTAGGTAACTTTGGGGTGTCTCCGACGTCTCCTTCTATATGTTACATACATTTTCGGCTTGCACAAACTTAATATACCCTTGGTACCATACGGTACAGGGTATAAAAACTCCATCAAATTGAGCGTACTGAAACAAAAACCTCAAAAAATTAATAAAATTGTGCAGGATAAATTTTATTATCTTTACCTCAAGCTTTTTTATAGCGTGTTAAATTTTTCTCAGTAATATCGGTTAACAAAGGTTAAAATCCCAGGGAAACAACATTTAACTTACTTTAAACTGATAATCTCCCTATATTATCTAATCAATTTTATACACTTGATGTACCAATACTGATCAAATCCGATATGCATATGCCTTAAAAAAGTGAAGTATTTTAATTTTAATGGATGTTACATAATAACCAACGATTTCTTTATTTTTAAAAAGACTAACATAACTTTTCTGGCTATAAAAGTTTTGAATTAACTTCCTTACGAATTAACTTATTCTTGATAATAAGATAAATAAAAAATATTTTTCTCAAATTTTAACAATATGTACGTTCCCAAAGTCTTTTCGAAATTAATTGTAGTGCTAATTCTCGTCGCGTGGTAAATATTTTATAACTTTTACATATTAATTTTTTTTCATTTCAGGTTTTCTGGAGATGGGAACAAACGTTATCAGAAACCCGGAGGTGTATGATTTTGTACATATTATTAATATGTCTGTCCTCGCTGATAATTTAATTCGAAATGAGTGTATGTAAACCAAATCTCTGAAGGTTACTATAAATTTACGAATCAAGCGAAGCCAAAATCTTTAGAGGTTTCTATGGGGCCACAATTTTTTTCAGCGTGCCAACCAACCGAGCTAAGTAGTAGCCACCAATATTGGCATATGCTAGAAAGGCTGATTTTTTGGCCTTATAGCAAGTAAAGTCAAAGAATATGGAACTACAGGTAACCCTCCTACAACTCGGGTTTCTATAACGCGTTTTCGCTACAACGCGGTTCCCAAATTCGGAAATTTTCTTACCACGCGATTTTTACAAACTGGGCAACCAAAGATAATGTAGAAAATGGAACAAACGCTTACGGTGTGGATAGAAGATACGACGAAAAAACGATTGCCTTTAGATGGGAATGTAATTAAGCAGAAAGCGCTCAAAATATTTAATTATTTAAAGGAAGTAGGACAATCGTCAATCGATGAAGACAACCATCAATTGGTAGCTAGTAATGAATGATTCGAAAAATTCAAAAAAAGACAGGCACTTCACAAATTAAAAATACAGGGTGAAAGTGCATCCGCATTAAAATACCCAACAGAGCTCGGAAAAATAATAAAAGAACAAAAAAGTGTTCAACGCTGATGAGACAGGTTTGTGGTGGAAAAAAATGCATTCAGGAACTTTTATTTCGAAAAACGAAAAAACAGTTTCTGGCTTTAAGGTTTCTAAAGATCCAATAACATTATTGCTGTGCAGTAATGCGTCTGGTGATTTTATGTTCAAGACAATGTTTATTAACCGATCATAAAATCCAAGATCTATGAAACGATGAAATTAGTATGCAACCTATTTTGGGCAATAAACTCTTTAAAAGAAATTAAGTTATTTAATTTGTAGTTTGTGCAGTGGCGTTTTATAAATGGATTAATTGCTCATTGTTTTGAGAACTATCCAAAGAGTCTAAATACAAAATGGTGAAATGACCCTGTGGGGTTTACCATTATTTTAATATGTGTAGTATGTTTCAGCACATTTGGTATCTTGAATCCCATAAGTCGGACACAAAAACTGTTAAAAATTGAATTTCTAGTATGCAATGGTTGATTTTTTTTTTTAGTTTTATTTGTAATGGAAGGCATATTTAAAGGGTATGTCCAGCATATGTCGACACTTCCAATATGCATAGGGTTGTTTTTCTCGGCTATTGCAATTCGCAGATTCTGAAACACAGACGGCAGAGGTATTCTTTAGATATATTTCATTAAATTTGTTAAATTACACATTGTCAGCCTGGTTTAGCTAAAAATATTACTTTGTATATAAAAGAATGAGCTGGCGGGCTGTGCAGTGGAATACCATGTATCCTTTTCTATAGAAAAACATTTTTCTAAGCTCTAGTGCAATAGTGCTCAAGTATGAATACATATTTAGTCGAATCGACGTGATAACTTGTATAATGTTGTCCATATAGCTTTAAATAAAATTATAAAACAAGTAAAGCTGAATTCTGCCTAGAAAAAACATATTATTATACATACGATATATTCCCACTTTAAACTTTATTAAAACATTTTTTTGTTTGCATAATTACATCAGGAATTGAAAATAACATTTTCAAATCAAAAGTAAGAAATTTGTTCAATCTCTTATCTCGTCAAAAGGACCACCATTACAATTATGTGTAACACATGGACTTTAAGGGAAAGAAAAAGTTTACTTGAAATGATTGAATTAATTCGAATTACAAAATACTTACATTGCAACTCCCATAAGGAATAGTGCGATCAAAAGAAGTCCAGCCTTGTAGTTCATTTTCAAATATATTATCTGAAAACTCACAAAGTTGCTTCCTTTTATATTGTTAATCTTAAAGCCCAGAACTTATTGAATTGGTTCCACACAGGTGTTCAATATTGGCATACAAATTATAGTTTGGAATAAAAATAATTGCATAAGTCGAGCAGTGTGCGACATTCTGATACCCTGCAAAGAATGTTATTTTCCGGGATTTTAATCTTTCAGTTATTTTTTTGTTATGCTTTTATTATTTTATATTATTTTTTTTTTATTTATTTATTGCATTTGCCATCCATTGTCGGATCAGGGTTTTGTTTTTCAGAGTAGCTTTATTTTTATACTTATTTACTTAAAAGTACAAAGGGTATACTAGTGCAATGACGGACAAAAGAAGGCGTGGCAGACCCAAAGTCCTTTATACCAAAATAGCCCTGGGTAGCGATTGAGACATGTCCGACCATCTGAATAAACGCCTAGATTTCGGAGACTATCGGGGGTAGTACAGAAATCTTGAAAGATTTTGGCAAAGGCTTGAAAACAAATCTGTAGAAAAACCGTAGATGCATAGAGATATCATTTTTGGACAAATAATGTCGAATATTTTTGCAAGAATAGAGGCAAACAGTTGCTAATTTCCGAAAATTATTTGATAAATCTCCAGCAAAGGATATTTTAATAAGCCTACAAATTGATGAAAACAATAATTCAAATTATATGAAAATTGTAATTCTAATTGTGCCCTTGCAGAAGTTGAATTAACTATTTCCAATGCACTCGCTAAATATTTAAAACGAAGCTAGATTAAGTATATAAGACATAATTTATATATTATTATTTATTTAAAAGTAGAATTTAATTCTAAGTTATAATAATGTTTATAGTCAAAGCAACGTAGGCCTTAGGATAGTTAAAACAATATGACGGACGTAAAGTCGGGCGCGGGCGACTTTGGGATACCCTGTACCATTAGCTTGCAATAAAATCCGGTTCCTTCATTAAAAAGCAAAAACAGAAGCATTTTTAAGCACACATAATTTTATTTTGACCTATCGTTCCTATCGGAGCTGTATGATACCGATCTACCGATTTTAATCAAATTTGGTGCAATGCTTAACACCTACAAAAAACTTACAAGTGCCAAATTTAATTCCAATATCTTCACAAACAAACGAAACCCAACATAATTTTATTCAAAAATCGATTTTTTGGAAGATCGGCCCTGTGGGAGCTATATGATATAGTCAACCGATTTTGTTTAAATTTGGTTACAGTGCTTGGTTAAGATGTTGTCTTCCTAGGAAGCTATTAATTTAAGCCCGATATCTAAACGCCCCTATGGAATTATATAATTTAATTAAAGTTTGTCTCTAGTTTGTTCTTTGAGATCTGGTCTCAGCCTTGCATCTCGAATCACCCGACATACTTGGTAACAATTCACGATCTATAGGTAACTTTGGGCACCTCCACCTCTCAGGGCAAATCGCAAAGCAACCCTACTCGAAAAATGTTAATGACCCATGGAGTGTACTAAACCTATTTGAATATATTTTGTAAAAATGAAATCATGAATGGAAATATTAGATTTATCAAAACATAAAGATAAATCAGAAATTGAATAAATAAGAAATTGACAAATAAGTAAGAGTTTATGAGAATAAAATAATTGGAATTGCTAATAAATTGTGGCATCCCAGTTTATTAGCTAGACTAAAGAAACTTTATCAGCAAGAGGTCATATTTCCTGAATAGATAAAGTGATCATATCGTTATCTTATCCTTATCGATATCTTAGAATATTATCTTACTTAGGGGTGAACAAGGTAGTTATAAAACACGGTCGATTATTATTAAATTATTGCATAATTCCTTAATTTTTTGCGAAAGTGTTTGAAATTTTATTTGTATTAAATCAAGTGCTATATTTGCTAATCGTAATTAATAAATAAATAGCCTTAGGACTTTACGGAAGCCAGGTATTTAAACTTAAATAAACCGCGTCGGAGAGAATGCTGCCAGATGTCAAAATGTACCACAAGTTTCGCCTACGTATTTTTCTAATATCTTAATATATCTCAATTTCAAAGTTCGTAAGAACTTCAATGTTTTGTGAATATTTCTATAAACTTTGTTTCAAAAAAAATGGGCAGCGTTTGTTGTTTTTTTTTTGTCTGGAACGTTGCTTTTGTGAAAATTCGTTCCAAAAACGCATTTATATAGTATATTAAAAGTTATCCAAAAGCAAAAAGTTCTTTAAGCTAAAAGCCTTCGGTACAACATGCAACATTTTTTCTGGGAAAAAAGTCTCGAAAAATAATATTGGCTGCTATTTTTATCAGTACTGCCAAATGAATTTCATTATTATATTCGAGGAATATTTTCAAGGCAATTAGGTTCTGATAATTAAAACTGTAGCTTGGACCTTAAATTAAGCTTCTTGCAATATTTAATTTATTTTAATTTTGAATTAAATTAATCATAAATACAATATCAGCGAGGGCAGACAAAATAATAAAAAATATGTCCGGGTTTCTTAATTTTCCCTTCTCCAAAGAAACTGAAATGAAAAAAAATTAATATGTATGGTATAGTTATAAAATATTTACCACGCGATGATTCTCATCATACGTCATCTCATCATAATCCTTACGAATTAACTTCTTCTTGATAATACGATAAATAAAAAATATTTTTTCTCAAATTTTAACAATATGGCATACGCATATCGGATTAGATCAGTATTGGTACATCATGTGTATAAAATTGATTAGATAGTATGGGGAGATTATCAGTTTAAAGTAAGTTAATTGTTGTTTCCCTGGGATTTTAAACTTTGTTAACCAAATTATTGAGAAAAATTTATCAAGCTATAAAAAAAGCTTGAGGTCAAGATAATAAAATTTATTCTGCAGAATTATATTAATTTTTTTGAGGTTTTTGCTTCAGTAGGCTCAATTTGATTGAGTTTTTTTAGTGTTTTTTTTTGTTTAATTTTTATGCTACTATTATCATAA